>CM073469.1:24720000-25052500 GCA_037074535.1 Gleditsia sinensis
TGGAAAGAAAATATACATGAAAAAATAAATATAAATAATTACTCTGATCCTCGCGTTAAGTCGGTAGTCAATGAACGTAGCTCAGTGGTCATGTGGAATGCCAGATGGCACGTCATTCAGCAACTCCTCCGTCGACTTCGTCCCATCATACTTGAGCTAAACCACATTATAATGTGTGGCTCTCCAATTGGCTCCAAGTGACTGTAAAATTAACTTCTTGTGGAGACCTGTCACATTAAAATATGTCTACAAAAAATAATACAAATATCAGTGAAACATTAAAAATATTAAAGTATATTTAACAAGAATTAACAGTCCATACCTGTATCATGTTGATGAACACTCCTGTCTTGTAATCATCAGGAATACTCCTCCAATCTTTATATGAGATTGGAAAGAAACGGAAGTTATCCCCAATGGTGCCGAGGAAGACACCAAGGAGACCACCTCCATCTCCAATGGGCTGGTGGGTGTCGTTACACCGGACAACTACCCTGTGCCCATGAGGTAACGCCCAAACATCGTGGATAGTCATCTGTCTGGGCATCACCTGACCGGTCTCATATGTTACAATATAAAATAAATGTGTTAGCTTAATATTTGGACGTTAATTATTATAAATATAAGAAATATTTTATATTATAACTATAACATCGACTGCCCAGCTCATCTTGCACCTATGCTCTTGCTGAGCCATCTGACGCTCCACCTCAACGCCCTCCAACAAATCATCGATGTCTAATTTAATATCAAAATCGTCGTCTAATCCCTGAGCGTCGTAAGAGGGGAATGTGGACGGGAAGGGCTCTGACTCTTGCGCCCTAGAGTCCGGAGGTACTATGGACGGGACAACTGCTGACTAGACAATATCATTACTGGGCTGTCCTCCCTCAATACTAGCCGGGCGAGTAACATGCCCAACTGAGCTCGCCACACCCACTCTGTTCAAAAATCCAGATCTACCCCTCCGCATCATCACTATGCCTGTCAGAATAAAATTAGTAACATTAGTATCATAAATTGTTCATTTGAAAATAAGAAGAAAATAAAAAGAACATATATCAAAATACATAACAAGCATAAACCGTTCATAAACAAAATCAAAATATATTCAAGATATTACAGGATCAAATTAATACCGTAATAGACATAAATTCACTTCTTCTTCTGGAAATAATCCTTCGAAATTTTGAACGCGCAACGGATCACTATCATATAAAATATTATCATCGTCCTCGCCCATCTCATATAAATCACAAGGCTTCAAATGTACAACCATACTCCATTTGTTGTCAACCGCATCTTCTACATAGTATACTTGATGCGCTTCGGATGCTTTGATGTACGGCTCGTCATCGTCATTTTCACCGGTATGGATCAATCGTGAAAAATCGACAGATGACACCCTGAAACCATCCGTGGTAATGCCTCTCGCTGTTGTTGTATTGGCCCACATACATTTGAATAAAGTAACTGTAAAGTGATCGTGATAATTCAAATCTACAATATCCAATAATTTCACATAATATGGGACTCTACCGAATTGCATATTTCTGTCACTGCTACTTGCATAACTCCTCGTCCCGAAAATACCGTGAACTCCACTATTTTGAGTTGTCAACCCTTGGTCTCGCTTTAACGTTCGAAATTTGAATCCATTTATATTGTATGCACTATATCGGCGTGCTCTATCCAAGGGCCCAATTGCCAAAAATTTTAGTTCAATAGACATTGTCCCACTACTATCATTTTCCATCTGAGAAAGAAAAATAGAGTCGTGAGTTGTGCTCATGATAGACTATAAATATAAATTGACTAGGTAAATTGTATACTTATACGATGAGTGAATCAGGAAACAAAATCCCTATGAACTTTTTTATCTATCTCAGAAGATGATCCAGTTCTACTTCGTAAGCTATGCCTTACCCAATCTCTAAATTCCCTGTAAAAAAATTGATAGGTAAATTTAATGCTTCATATCCATTAGATAAATATTAATGCAATGGTAAGTCTTGGTGTACTCACTGAAGGTAAGGATCGACTTCCTGACAATTTACTAAGACATGACGATGGACTTGCAATTTTTCTCACGGAGAAAGTGTGAAATACTCAAACCCACCAACTAGTCTTCCTACTTGTGGAAACAATGTACCCCTCCCCCCAACGTCCCCAAATCAGGTCGATCGTCGACCCGAATAGGACGATTGAACACTATCTCTACACCCTCCAAATACGTTGAACAAAATATTAAAACTTCTTCAGCAACATATGCCTCGGCTATTAAGCCCTCTGGCCTTGCTTTATTTCAGACGAATGACTTAAGCTTATTCAAGTATCTGTACAACATACGTTCAACGAATAAAAAATTGATAATAAAAAAACATAATAAAGAAGATAAAATAGATCTGAATTTTTTGTTTTGTACCTTTCAATAGGATACATCCAACAATATTGAACTGGTCTGCCTAACTTGGCTTCTTAGACTAAGTGAACTGTTAAGGGTACCATTACTGTAAAGAAGGAAGGAGAAAATAGCATCTCCATATGACACAGCGTCAGAACAATACGATTTTGAAGTTGGTCAAGTTTGCTGACATTTAAAACTCTAGAACAAACATGTCGAAAAAACGAACAGAACTCGACCAGAACTGCAGATACTTGCTCAGGAAGTGCCTTCCTTATGGCAAAAGGTAGTAGTTGTTCTATAAGAATATGACAATCACGACTTTTCAACCCCCCAATCTTACGTTGTCTTAAATCAATGCATCTAGAAATATTACTAGAATATCCGTCAAGCACAGAGATGTTTTTCAGTATTTTGAGAAAGATATCTTTACCTGCATTTGTCAACGTGAACAAAGCAAGCCGATACTTACCATTCTCATCTGGCCAAAGCTCTGTCCTCACACCTAACATCTGTAAATCTCTTCGTGCATTGATATGGTCTATTGAATAGCCAGTGTCATTTAATAAAGTATACAGAATGTTGTCGTAGACATTTTTTTCGATATGCATCAAATCAAGATTATGACGCAACAAATTGTTCACCCAATATGGAAGTTCAAAGAATATGTTTTTTTACGCCATTATTGAGTCCCAGCTTCAAACCCTCCTTGACCTCGAGACCTCTGTTCTCGACCTTCATGTTCTCCGTTCTTTCCAAATACAACGTTAATATCATTAATTTGTTTGAAAATATCTACATAATTCAATTGTAGTGGAGGATTTCTTCTCTCTTCTGTTCCATCAAACCTGTTACGGGCCATCCGACATTTATGACCCGAATTTAGAAAATGACGATGTCCCATAAAACACCACTTCCAACTATGAGGAAGGCATACAAGAGTTGGATCAAAATTACAGTGTAGACAAGCCAATCCAGTATGAGTATTCCAACCTGATAAACATCCAAGGTTAGGAAAATCACTTATTGTCTACATGAGAGCAGCATACATGTTGAACATGTCACTGATGAATGAATCGTAAGTCCGCACACTGTCGAACCATAGCTCCTTCAACTCTTCAATCAATGGTTGCAAAAATACATCTATATCATTTTTCGGTGCCTTTCTACCAGGAATTATCATTGACAGCATAAAAGAACTCTGCTTCATACATATGTAAGGAGGAAGATTGTAAGGAATCAGTACGACTAGCCATATGCTATAACTTTTACTTAAATTCTCAAATGGATTGAAACCATCAGTAGTAAGGCCCAAACGCACATTCTTAGGATCGAATGCAAATTGAGAATTCAAGATGTCAAATCTCTTCCATGCCTCAGAGTCCCTCGGATGCCTCATCATACCATCACTATTTTTGTCTGTGGAATGTCATCTCATATATTTGGCAGTCTTAGAAAACATGAATAATCTTTGTAGCCGGGGCTTCAATGGAAAGTATCTGAGGACTTTATTAGCCACCTTCTTCCGCTTCTCATCTTTTCTCCTCGGTTTCCTCCTTGATGCATTACACTTATTACAAGCATCTTTATTTTCGTTTTCTCCTCAGAATAACATACAATCATTCTTACAGGCATGTATTTTTTTGTAGTTCAACCCCAACTTATTAATGATTTTTTTAACCTCGTAAAATGAAGTTGGAATCTTTGCATCCGGAAAGACGTCAACCAATAGCTGTAGTATCATTGACATAGCCTTGTCAGATATCCCACACAAACACTTGATGTGGTACAAATTCACCAAAAATGACAATTTGGAGTATTTCTCACACCCTTCGTATAATGGTTGTTGCCCATCCTTCAGTAATTCAAAAAAATCTTTCGTGCCTTTGTCCATCCTTTCACCTTACGGTGGAACCGGCATGTCCACAGAATTAACACTTTCATGTTCATAATGAATTCTAAATATTTCACGAACCATGTCCTACACATGGTCATTTCGAACGATGGGACGTTCTGTAACATCATGTGGTATTATTTGATGTTTTGTAGCAGGATCTTCTGTTACCCTTTCTCCGTGCATACTCCAGAAATCGTAGCCTTGTGGAAAAGGCTTGACGATCAAGTGTTGGTGCACAACCTCCGTAACTTACCATTTTTTAAATATGCACTTTGGGCATGGGCATGGGCAGATTATTTTACCTTACACACCCGAGTTAGCATTTGCAAAATCTAAAAAACCTTGTAGACCTTCCAAATACTCTCGGGTGTGTCGAGGTTCATGGATCTAAGTCTTATCCATGTCTGAAACCATTATGAAATAAAAAAAAATTAAATAATAATTCACTGAATAATGCATTCTTAATGCATTACTTCATAATCTAACCCCTCATCGAGAATTAAATAATTTCCAACAAAGAAATATTTCATGAATTTTAATTCTATTTAACAATTTAACACTCCTATCTACTTTGTATACTTAAAGTTAACTAATTATGTTTAAGTTAAAATAAGTAATAAAATTTAACTATAAAAAATAATCATTTAATGCGATAATTTATCATTATTGACAATTTTATTTTATCCGACAAAGTTTTTTACTCGTTTTGTTGGAATATTTTAATATGGATTGTTATTTTATTAATTATTAAGCCCAGTACAGGTTGAGCCATTATATTCTTGTGTGGACTGTGATAGGTAGACTGCACAAGAAATTTGGGCAGAGGTCCAACCTACAACTTTTTTTGTTGTCATTTTTATTCCTATCGAAATGATGACTAAGTCAGAGAGAAAAAAAATATAATTTAATTATATTTATTAATTAGTGGTTAATTTGACTGATTCTTCTGCCCGTTAAAACAACGTGCATAAGAATCAGTTTATGGGACTGATAACTTCACTTTAATTACTATCTGGATTGCTCTTTCTCTTTGAACTCTCTCTGAAAGCTAAAAGAGTCCAATAGGTTGTAATTCTACTTCTCTTTAATCTATGAATTCTTCTGGTACACTTTCTTAATCTATACTTGATTACTCTTATTTATTCTATTAAGATATTATAACACTTGGTATCAGAGCATCGTTATAATAACTCAGTTTAATTTTATTGAGATGAAAAGCTATATTTAAATCTGGTATACAATTTTTCCTACAATTTTTTGTTCATATGTAATTTTAACTGGAAGAGAAACTAAGTTATCATATTTTGAATTCACGCTAAATTCACATTCAATATCTTTTACAATGAGAATTTGATCATTGTTTATTTAGGATTGAATAATGGAAATACATGCTTCATCCTTTCTCTGTTGAATTTTTTTTTTGGATGTTATCCATATATTTTTTCATTCTGTTGTTCATTGAATTTTGCTATTAATTAATTTGCCAGATTTCAAGTTTGTCATATACATCATGTAAAAAATATATTTTATTTTCTCATATACAATCATTGCATAATGTCTATTTATTTGATTCATCTATTAATAATTTAAATTTAATATTTAATTATGTTTTATTATATACTTACTAAAATTATTATATCTAAATTATTTATACAATTGTAATAAATCAATAAATTTATATTATTATGCTTTTATTTTTTTGTTGCTTCATTTTATTTTTTACTTCTTAATTAATTTAAAAATTATAAAAATAATATGTTTACTTTATTAATTATATTATATCTTTTATAAATAATAAACATGTATAAAGTTCACTTCCAATCCTTGTCCTTAACTAAGATTTCAATTCCTCTATTAATAATTTAAATCAAATACTTAATTATGTTTAATTATATAACAACAAAATTTATTATATATAAATTATTTATCATAATGTTATAAATCAATAAATTTATATTATTATGATTCTATTTTTTTAAAACAATTTTTAAATTTTTTTTATGCAAATTGACTTTATTTTTTATTTCCTAATTAATATTATCTTTTTAAATTTATAGTTATAAAAATAATATATTTATTTTTTAATTAATTTATAATTTATAAATAATAAATAAATATAAATTTTACTTTAAATGTTTATCATTAATCAATTTTTTTTCATAATTTATGTATAATATTTAATTATATTTATTAATATAATAATTTTTTTATTATCACAAATTTAATTTTAATACTATTATTTTTTTAATAAAAATTATAAAATTTACTACTTGGGTAACTAAATTATACTTTTTATTTCTTAATTAATTCAATTTGTTTCACCTTATAATTATTAACATAAAATATTAACTTATTTTTAATTAATATCATGTTTTTAAACTTATAAATATAAAAATATTATATTTATTTCTTAATTATGTTATTATTTATTATTAATAAATAAATATAAATTTTACTTTAAATAATTATCATTAACCAATTTTTTATTAATAATTTATGTAGAATGTTTAATTATATTTATCAATATGATAAATTTTTTTATTATCACAAATTAAATTTTAATACTATTATTATTATATTCTTATTTTTTTAATAATAATTACAAAATTGACTACTTGTGTAACTTTATTATATTTTTTACTTCTTAATTAATTTAAATTGTTTAACCTTATAATTATTAACATAAAATTTTAAGTTAATAATTATGACATTCTTCTTAAATAATAATTAATAATTATTTTATTATTATAATTAACAAATATAAATATTAATTATTTTTTACTGTTAATTTTATTAAATTAACAACATATATTTAACCTACATATCATAATACAATATTTACTAAAAGCATAACATACAATTTCTAATAAACTATTTTTTCTTTAAATTATAATTTAAGTCAAACATACAAATATATCAAACAAAAAATTCAAAACATTAAAATAATTAAAATACATACCTTATGTGAAATTAAACAACTCCGAATTAGAAGTGTATGTATATAAGCAAAGGATCTACATAAAAAGTTAAAAAACAAATAACTTAATAAATTTAATCAAACTTACAATTTAAATCAAAAATTAATTCATAATAACACAAGTATTTCAAAACTTATCTCAAATAAGAGTAAATAAATTCGAACCATCAATACCACTAAACTCACAAGTATTTGTCACAAGAAGAAACTCACAAGTATTTGTTAGAAGAAGAAGAGAGAAGCTCAAATTGTGAATTAAAAAAGAAGTAGGAAAAGCGGATTTATAGGAAAAAATGCAGTTTAACGACAGTTTCATAAAACGGTCGTTAAATCCCATTTTAACGATGGTTAGAGGAGAACTGTTGTCTAAATGGCGCGTGGCATAACGACGATTTTTTAAACCGGGACCAATTTCCGTGGAATTTTACGACGGTTTATCCAAACCATCATACAAATAACAACGGTTAAACGAAACCGTCGTTATTTAGACAACCATCGTTAAACCATGACATAATTCCAATATTTAACGATCAATTTACCGTGAGAATTTATGACTGTTTGCTTTAACTGTCGTTATTTGACGACGATTCTTTCAAACCATCATGATTTTACGACGATTCATCGATAACCGTTATGATTTTACGACGGTTCATTGTGAACCTTCGTTGTATAACGACGATCTCTTTGATAACCGTTGTTATGTATTTGAATTTGACGACGGTCAACTAAACCGTCATTAAAGCATGATTTAACGACGGTTTTTTTTACCGTCGCAATGCCCCGCTTTTTTAGTAGTGACTTCCATATCTTACATTATGTTTCATATATAAATAGTTATTCATTATGTAAATAATTTTTTTTCTAAAATTATTAAAATGATGTTCCTCTCAATTTTAAACTGTACAATTTTTTTATATTTTATAAATATATTATTATTTAATTTCTTAAAAAAATAATTTTAGATATCTAAAACACCACTAATTTATTATAAATAATAATTTTAAATATGATTTATGTCTATTCGAAGAGATTTAAGTCAGAATTCTAAAGAGACATAAAAAATATTTGAAATTATAAAGTAAAATAGATTATCATAGAATTTAAATTTTAACTAGCCTTAAAAGAAAGGAAAAATGGTATCGTGTTTTTTAAAATATAAAAAATATTTACATATATTTTTATAATAAAAATTAAAACAGTGTATTTAACATGTTAAATTCAGAGAATGAAAGTATTTTATTTTTATTTACTCTAAAAATTTATACTACTATACCTTATATAGGATTTTTTTTCCGAAACATAATTAAGAAAAATAAAGGACAAGGAACTATAGAAATTCTAGAAATATTTTGTGAATTTTCCAAATAAATTAGAACTTGGTAAATGTGACTCTTAAATAAAACGGTAATAAATACTAAAAAAATATATACAATTTGTAAATAAAAGTTTGGGGAAAATACACTTTGCCACCCTAATCTATTGGTGCAATTGCAATCTCCCCTCCTTCCTTTTAATTGCAGCAATTTTCCCCCTGATGTTTGTTTCCATTGTAATTTTCCCCTCAACCTATATTTTTGTGACAAAAACAATTTTTTTGGGATATGAAATGACAAAGCTTCCCCTTAAGTTTTTTTTTAATTTAAAAATCAACCATATTTTTATTAGAACACCAAAAATTTCATTTTATTTAAAAAAGGGGAAAACCGTTCCCCTTTTCTTTTCTTCACCATCACCCACGACCCACGATCATCATGTTCAGAGGACCCATCAGCATGCCACCATTGGAAGCATTGCGGCCATCGGAAGAAGATACGATAGCCACCATGACTTGACTCCAGCCACCGTGAGGTCTGACGGCTCTTAATTGTACCCTGGAAAATTTGAACTCACCCTTGTAGCTGTGATGAAATATCATATAGCTGAACTCACTCTATGACTCAAGTGATTTTGTGAAAAACTGAACTGCACGAGCACCATCAACCTAAGCAGCCATAATTTGCTTTTATCTTGCTAGGGAGGAGAAAGGTTCAGGTACAGAGCATGTGGAGAACTGATTGTATAAAAAAATGTGAAGCATGTGATGAAATACATGCGTCTACAGATTTTATCCCCCAAATATAATTTATTCTATTGATTAAATGTTGTTTTGCTTTCCACTATGATAATTTTTAGTGGTCCCACCATATTTATGCTATGGTAGTGGAAGTGTGGCGATGGAATTTTATATATTTTTTGTAACGCCCCTAATTTACGTTACGTAAAATAAACATTTTTTTTCTACAAATATTTTCGCAATCAGATATTTCCTAGAAAGATACATAATTCAATTCTTTAACATGGGAACAAATACATATAGGATCTCTTATGTATACACAATATACAAACCAAGTCTATAAACATTAGAGTACAGCAGAAACATGGATCCTGCCTGTAGCATTCAGAGCACTTTAAAATACAAACACAGTATAATTCAAAGACCGTGAGTCTTGGAAGCAACGTAGACTCACTCAGAAAATATATCACCTATCTGCCGAATCAGACTCTAATATTCTTATCTGAAAAATGTGGAAATATCGTGTAGTGAGTTTGACAACTCAGTGAGCAAATAATTCCTCCTATGACCTCTTAGGTCAATATATAGATGTACTTATATTTTAAAATGTGTTACATAGAAAATACAGTTCAGAAGTACATTCAAATGGGACCCGTATTTCAAATATTATCAAATCAAAGGATATTCAAATATCCAAAACTATATGCTGCACGGTATGATTATTAAATAAATGTTGTTATGCTCAGCTGTATAATTTATAGTAAAATATTAATATTTGGAGATAAAATCTTCACTTTTAATGTACCTGCCTCACTCGGCAATCTGGTTAATGCCATGAAAACATAACTCATTTGCTATACGCATGGTGACCTCAACTACAGTCACAATAAGTAAACAGGGAATGTGAGTACATCACCCTCCTGCCTCCCCACAATACCACTGTCACCCGGTTGGAGCGGCCCTCCCCCAGCTTACTCAGGCTAATAGGGCGTCCCCTATTTGGTACCATCACAAGCCATACGACCCGTCGATTTCCATCCATACATATAAATACATATATATTAATGCATATTCATCAAATAGAAGGTAAAATTATCAAGCAACTCGCCATGAGCTTTACGCTTGCCATTAAATCTCATTTATAATATGACATGCATTATTTTCACAAGTATATAGCTTTACAAATCAATGCATCGTGCACATAATATCCACTTTATCAAATAATGATAAATACATTTAAAACCACATATTCAATGAGTTCCAAATCCATTTCTAAAATCATACTCTTCTTGAATTATGTGCCAGTTCGTAAGTATAACAGATATTTGAACAAATTTCAGAAACTTATAATAGTAAATAATTTATAATCAGAAACAATAATAAATTTATAATTCAAGAAAAGCATGGGACAAGTCATAGAAGAAGTATCTACTCACCTGGTAAGAGTTCTAGATTGGACAGCCCTAAAGTATACTTTTTTCAAGCTGAATTTGACCAATTAGACCTCAAAAACGTGTCCAGAGGGTCCAAGGACTTAGAAAATGACTCCGGGAGCTTGAGCACTATTCATCGCAGAAAAACACTATTCACTCACCGGAAAACACTATTTATCCGCCGGAAAATACTATTCACGACGAACAAAAAGGCTGTTAGATGGCCGAAAATATACCTATCCTAAGGTTTATCTAGCTTCTGAATCCATCTACGGTTTCAGAATTTCAATTGGAGGTCTATAAGTAAGATTTTTCAGAACTTACCTTTTACTGAGATTTTCTACTTCATATCTACGGCGATTCAACGGCTAATTTGAAAAACTGATCGGTCAAAATTGTAGTACTCTTCATCCTGAATCCAATAGAACCTTTAGTTTTGAGATCGAAAGTCAATCGGTACTCCAGATCAAGAGAAAAGGTTGGATGTTACTATTCACTCACTATTCACTACTATGCATCTTTCCTAATTTTTTTCTCTTTCGACTGATTACTCTTCTCCGATTCCATTTTATGCTTTTTTTTTTTAAATATAATAATAATTATTAAATAATTAGTAATATGATTTTCTTTTATAAAAATTCATATAAATTCCGTTTTTCATCATAAAATATCCCAAAAATTTGTAAAAATTTCTATTCTCATAAATCTTTAGTTAAACTCTTAAATCATGATTTATCTTGATAAAAATCAAAATAAAATAGATCTCGAAATAAATATCTTTATTCATATTAAAAAGAAGAATATTTCTAAAAATACAACAAAAATTCTTTAGAGGCCGGTATAATTATTTCAAGTAAAACAATAATTATTTTCATTAAAAATAGATTTACTTTGAGCAGAACAGAATCATTTTTTTAAAAATAAAAATATATTTGTTTATAATCAAACATTATTATTTAAAAATAAAAATTATGGGATGTTACATTCTTCCTCCCTTAGGAAATTCGGTCCCCGAATTTCAAACCATCCTATCATAAGTAGGGAATGAGACCAAGGCATAAAATACAGTTATTAACCTCACTATTCAACCTATTGGGGACATCTCTTTTGTTTATCATCTTCACTATTATTTGAACTATCCTCAATTTTGCATATTTATATCCATAAGTCGATATAATTAGGAACCATATACATAAAAGAATACGTACACATCCATATAGGGTAACCAAATTTTCTTATTCCATACTTTTATCAAGTCATTTTTGATTCTCACATGAATCTCTTCGTCTTAATCTATCATTATAATTCCTATCACATCCATTTAACTAGTCCGTTCGTTCTAAGAAAACTTTTCTCAACAATATTCACACATGAATTTTCAATCTCAACATAATTTATATTTTATATACTAAACTCAATTTAACATGATATAAACCCTTAATACAAATATTTAAATCACTTAACATTATTCCGGACATGATTCTCAAAATATTATCCACATTTTCAAATTAAGAGTTCAAAGATTAATTTGAAACCTACTTCCCATATTTTATTCCTCAAAAACTTCAATACCACAATTCACTTTATTACATTCCTCAAGAACTTCAACACCACTAATTTACTTTATTACATTCCTCAAAGCACCATAATGCATTCATTAATTATTTATTCTCACGTGAACTTTTTTTTTATTTCGATACCCAAATTCACCACCTTATATCATGAAAAGTTAAATGTCTAATTTTCTCTAAGACTTCCTCCATTACTCACTTTCAACAAATTGAAATTGTAAATTTTCTAGTTTTGTCTTACCTATCCTCAAGTAAACCCAATATGCTCACATCCTCCTCTTATAACACTTCTTCATCTCTAGCCAATCCTTAAGCAATCTTAACATATCTTACTTTCACAATTCCTAACATGTCTACTACCTATCTATCTCAATTCACTTCTCACACATTCATATATTTTATTGACATACTATCCAAATATCAAATATCACCTAAGTCACAATCTCGACATATGAAAATAGTCATAAATTTACATTGTACAACTATATTATACAATCTATAAATTTATAGACAAATTATAGTTCTTTTCTCTATGTCATAATTTATGTCATTTATTCACTCACCTATTAGAATATCTACGATGTTTCATGTAAAATCTCAAGTGGTATTATTTGTATACTGACTTGGTAGCTATTGTTATAAGCAAATTCAGCTTAGGGCAAGAATTTTTTTTTTCTAACTACCTTGAAAATCAAGCACATATGACTGAAGCATGTATTCCAATATTTGGTTGGTTCACTCAGACTATCCATCTGTTTGAAGATGGGAAGCAGTACTAAGATTTATTTTCGTACCCAAAGCTTCTTGGAAGGCTCTCCAAAAACGAGTTGTGAACTGTGATCCTCGATCAGAAATAATCTATATCGGTACTTCATGAAATCTCACTATCTCATTCGACTATAGATTTGCATATTGAGCTACGTTACATGTGATTTTCACTGGTAGAAAATATGTTGATTTAGTTAACCTATCAATGATCACTCACATTGAGTCAAACCCTCTTTGATGTCCGCGATAGCCTTGTAACAAAATCTAAATTTATTCTCTCCCATTTTCATTCAGGTATCTCTATCTGCTGATGTAATCCAGCAGACTTTTGATGTTATACTTTTACCTGCTGGCAAGTTAAATATCGAGAGGCATAATCAACTATATCTTTCTTTTTTCCATACTGTCCTACCAATAAATTTCTTTTAGATCTTTATACATTTTTGTTACCTCAGGATGAATGGTATATATGGATCTATAGGTTTCCTCTAAAATCTCTTTCTTAAACTCTTCTTTATTAGATACACACAATCACTTGCCCGATCTCAGAATTTCCTCAAAGTCTGCATACATATGCAATGACTCGACCATGTTGCATCAACACACACCCTAATCCAATTCTTGATGCATCATAATATACCATGTATCCTTCAGTACTTGAAGGAATAGACAGTACTAGCGTCGTAGTCAAGCATTCCTTTAATTTTTGAAAACTTCTCTTACATTCATCTGACCAGTCAAACTTTATTCTTTTCTTTGACAATCTCATCAAAGGAGCAGCAAATTTTTCTTTTTTAAAATTTTTTTTTAACGAATCTACGGTAATAACCTGCTAAACCAAGAAAACTACAGATCTCTGTAATTGTGATAAGGCGTGGCCATTACTGCACCGCTTCTACTATGTTTAGGATCAACTTAAATACTATCCTTAGTAACCACATGCCCTAGGAAAGTAACACTACGAAGTCAGAATTCACATTTTAAGAACTTAGCATATAATTGATACTTCCTCAAAGTTTGTAAAACTGTCCTCAAATATTACTTATGATCCTCTAAACTTTTGAAATATACTATTATATCTTGAATAAATATAATAATAGATTAATCCAGGAACAATTTAAGTACTCTATTCATCAAATCCATGAATGCAGTTGAAGTATTTGTCAAACCAAATGTCATTACTCAGAACTCATAGTACCCATATCGAATCCTGAAAGCAGTTTTTTTTTTTTTGAAATATTATCTTCCCTTATCCTCAATTGATGATACTCAGGTCTTAAATCATTTTTTTTTGAAAAATATTGAGCACTCTATAGCTGGTCAAACAAATCATCTATACGAGGTAATGGGTATTTATTACTCACTGTCACCTTATTCAACTGTCTGTAATCTATCCATAATCGTAATGATTCATCCTTCTTTTCACAAATAGGACTAGAGTACCTCAAGGAGGGTACTAAGGTATATAAATCCCTTGTCTAACAAGTCTTACAACTGATTCTTCAATTTCTTGAGTTCAGCCGGTGCCATTCTATATGGGGGTATAAACACTGCTTGGGTTCTAAGAAGTAAATCAATACTAAATTCTATTTTACATTTCAGGATAATCTTGACAATTCCTTAGGAACTACATCAGAAATTTCTCTAACCACTGGAACTTGATCTACATTGGTAAACTTTATGTCAACATTTCTCACCACTGCCAAATATCCTTGGTACCCTTTATGTAATAACTTATGGCTGCTAAAGGTAAAATTAAATTACTGGGTACTTGATTCCTTGCTTGTTCACTACTTGCAACCCTTTTACTAACATTTTCTGCTATTGATGCTATCTTCATACTGTATCAGCTAGAACATACTTCAAAACAATTAAATAAGGTCAACCCATTTTGACTTTATTCTTTAACATGCTTATGACATGTATGAACAATCAACCATGAAAATCTTACATCTATCCAAGAGTCCTTCACATGAATTACCCATCTTGTATATCTCAAATTTTAAATTTCTATGAGCAAACCTTCATTTCTCATCATGTTTGTACAAAATATTATTAAAAACTAAACTGTCTTCAAATCCTTTATATCAACAAAATCTATCATTGAATTATCTTCATAGATTCCTTGCTCTCAAATTCAATCCACCCCACTGCTTGCCAAATTTATTTATATACATAGGTTCCAACTCATCCATCCAAAAAGATATTTACATCTATTTCCAAAATACTCACTTTATTACAAGTCGTTATCTTGGAGTTAACAATCTCGATCACATCATAACCCACTATCAAACATATTAACCATTCGTCATATTGCTTCACATAAGCATATCAGACAACCAATTCAAACCTTCTTGACATCTAAACAAGCCATTACCTTTGTGTACGGATGGAATCTTCTTATATTTAGCTAATTACCCAAAAGGGTTCTCTTTTTCACTATTCAACAAAACGAGTTTCAAATCTGAACTGGTAGTTCACACTCAAGGGGCACCATCTAGGACATATGCATAGATGTTTAAACATCGCATATCTAAGGAAAATAGTCAGAAGGAAGGAAAGAAAAAGAAAAATGATGACACCCTATAGAATTCCACAACAGCACTGTGAGTATAAATATGCCTGCAGTTACATACCCATACTCAAAGTCCTACTATAGAATTCTTTGCTCTGTTAGCCACAGGGAAACCTAAGGCCTCTGATACCAACTTGTAACACCCCTAATTTACGTTACGTAAAATAAACATTTTTTTTCTATAATTATTTTCGCAATCAGATATTTCCCAGAAAGATACATAATTCAATTCTTTATCATGGGAACAAATACATATAGGATCTCTCATGTATACATAATATACAGACCAAGTCTATAAACATCAGAGTACAGCAGAAACAGGGATCCTACCTGTAGCGTTCAGAGCACTCTAAAATACAAACACAGTATAATTCAAAGACCGTGAGTCTTGGAAGCAATGTAGACTCACTCAGAGAATATATCATCTATCTGCCGAATCAGACTCTGATATTCTTATCTAAAAAATGTGGAAATATCGTGTAGTGAGTTTGACAACTCAGTAAACAAATAATTCCTCCTATGACCTCTTAGGTCAACATATGGATGTACTTATATTTTAAAATGTGTCACATAGAAAATACAGTTCAGAAGTACATTCATATGGGGCCCGTATTTCAAATATTATCAAATCAAAGGATATTCAAATATCCAAAACTATATGCTGCACGGTATGATTATTAAATAAATGTTGTTATGCTCAGTTGTATAATCTATAGTAAAATATTAATATTTGGAGATAAAATCTTCACTTTTAATGTACTTGCTCACTCGGCAATCTGGTTAATGCCATGAAAACATAACTCTTTGCTATACGCATAGTGACCTCGACTACAGTCACAATAAGTAAACAGGGAATGCGAGTGCATCACCCTCCTGCCTCCCCACAATACCACTGTCACCCGGTTGGAGCGGCCCTCCCCCAGCTCACTCAGGCTAATAGGGCGTCCCCTATTTGGTACCATCACAAGCCATACAACCTGTCGATTTCCATCCATACATATAAATACATATATATTAATGCATATTCATCAAATAGAAGGTAAAATTATCAAGCAACTCGCCATGAGCTTTACGCTTGCCATTAAATCTCATTTATAATATGACATGCATTATTTTCACAAGTATATAGCTTTACAAATCAATGCATCGTGTACATAATATCCACTTTATCAAATAATGATAAATACATTTAAAACCACATATTCAATGAGTTCCAAATCCATTTCTAAAATCATACTCTTCTTGAACTATGTGCCAGTTCGTAAGTATAACAGATATTTGAACAAATTTCAGAAACTTATAATAGTAAATAATTTATAATCAGAAACAATAATAAATTTATAATTCAAGAAGAGCATGGGGCAAGTCATAAAAAGAAGTATCTACTCACTTGGTAAGAGCTTCAGATTGGACAGCCCTAAAGTGTACTTTTTCAAGCTAAATTTGACCAATTAGACCTCAAAAACGTGTCCGGAGGGTCCAAGGACTTAGAAAATGACTCCGGGAGCTTGGGCACTATTCATCGCAGGAAAATACTATTCACTTGTCGGAAAACACTATTTACCCGCCGAAAAATACTATTCACGACGAACAAAAAGGCTGTTAGATGGCCGAAAATATACCTATCCTAGGGTTTATATAGCTTCTGAATCCATCTACGGTGTCAGAATTTCAATTGGAGGTCTCTAAGTAAGATTTTTCAGAACTTACCTTTTACCGAGATTTTCTACTTCAGATCTACGTCGATTCAACGGCTAATTTGAAAAACTGATCGGTCAAAACCGTAGTACTCCTCATTCTGAATCCAATAGCACCTTCAGTTGAGATCGGAAGCCAATCGGTACTCCAGATCGAGAGAAAAGTTTGGATGTTACTATTCACTCACTATTCACTACTATGCATCTTTTCCCATTTTTTCTCTTTCGACTTATTACTCTTCTCCGGTTCCATTTTATGCTTTCTTCTTTTCTTTTCTTTTTAAATATAATAATAATAATTAAATAATTAGTAATAGGATTTTCTTTTATAAAAATTCATATAAATTCCGTTTTTCATCATAAAATATCCCAAAAATTTGTAAAAATTTCCATTCTCATAAATCTTTAGTTAAACTCTTAAATCGTGATTTTTCTTGATAAAAATCGAAATAAAATAGATCTCGAAATAAATATCTTTATTCATATTAAAAAGAAGAATATTTCTAAAAATACAACAAAAATTCTTTAGAGGCCGGTATAATTATTTCAAGTAAAATAATAATTATTTTCATTAAAAATAGATTTACTTTGAGCAGAACAGAATCATTTTTAAACAAATAAAAATATATTTGTTTATAACAAAACATTATTATTTAAAAATAAAAATTATGGGATGTTACATTTTTCATGTCATTGTCTCAAATTTGTAAAAAAGCAATGTCTATTATTAACAATGGTGATCCTAAAAAAAGTAGCATTGATTGAATGTTGTTTTGCTTGCCATTAGAGTCTGTTTTCTAATGGAAAAGACAAATTATAAAGCCACTGGTGATCCTAAAAAAATAGCATTGGAGTTTAGATTTTAGAGAGACTTTTATGGAGAAAATGGAAAATAATTGGGAAAGAAAATAGTGGTGATATAATGAATTAAATGTAATTGTGTTAACAAATTATAAAATATTTTAAATAACAAATGAATCCACTCTACTTAGTTTGTCCCACAATATAATCATTCTCGAACAATAGACTAACTTTAATTTTTAATGCCTTATGCACTTACAAATTTACAAATTTTTTATGTAGGTTCAAATAAATCAAATGTAAATTTCATTGTTCACTATGGTGGTAGACTATATAAGGGGTTGGAGGAGACCACCTATATAGGAGGAAGTATGGCAACTATGGAACTTATAGATAGAAATGTGGTGTCATACTTTGAGTTGATGCACAAACTATAAAAATTCATGGTGAAACCAAGCGTCTCTGTTCACTACCTTGTCCCAGATCAGAGTTTGAACATAAGGCTTGTACACATTGTGTCATATGCTAAGATTGAAAGTATGCTAGAGCTATGTGATATTTATAAGCCAGATATGGAGGTTTTAATATATTTGATAGACATAATGAGTGACCTCTATGACGTGTCAGTGGAAGATGATGAATTTGAGAAAGATAGTGACTATGTAAGTGAAGAAGATAGCAACAGCACTAAGGATGATTCCTATTGGAAAAAGGTGGTAAGTAGTATGAAGAGATTTATGACTTGCGAGGTAAATTGATTATCTAACTCCATTGACATAATTTTGAGTACATTGATAAATTCTATATAATATTTAGCTATTTGGGTAGTTGTATATAAATATTTAATTTGTATTTATAGGTGAGGAGTCCATTCAGACAAATTCACAGAAAAGAACAAGTTTGGTACCAAGGAAACTCACGATGAGGGAAACCAAACCTACCAATTATTTAGACATCAATGTTTAATCAGAATATGCACCCTATGATGAGTTGACATCTCCACCTATGAGTAGTGATGAAGATTGTCCTACATTAAAATATGATGAGTTCATGCCTGATAAAGACATAGATAATATAGTCTTTACCATAGTTCAAAAATTCTCTAATATGGAAATTTTTAGAACTACAATACGTGAGTGGAACATCTAACAAGGGAAAGACTTGAAGTGGAAGAAGAATGATCCTGATAAAGTCATAGTTGAATGTGCAAAGAACTGCGAGTTTAAAATATATGGAATCAAATTAAAAGGTGAAAGTACATTTCAGATTAGAACCTTATATCCAAAGCACTCTTGTCCTAAAGCCTATAGGAATAGGCAGATCACCTCGAGTTGTTTGACAAATAAATATCTAGAGAAATTAAGAAGAAACCCATATTGGAAGATTTCCAATATGATAACAGAGATGATTGAAAATCTGAAGACTGATGTGTCATTACACCAAGTTCATAGAGCGAAGAAAAAGGCCATAAGGGATATTCATGGAGAGTAAAGTCATCAGTACAAGAGGGTTTATGACTATGCCTAAACCCTTCTTGACCACAATCTAAGAAATACAGGGAAGGTATATGTTGCCAACCATGGTGCATTAGGGAATCGTGTGTTTAAGAGGATGTATGCCTCATTGGGAGCCATGAAGTCAATAGTTTTGGCTGGTTGTAGGAGATTTGTGGGTCTAAATGGTTACCATTTGAAGTCTCCATCTGGAGGATAATTACTATCAGTTGTCGGGAGGGATGGGAATGAAAATTTGTTTCCAATAGCCTATGTTGTTGTTGAGATAGAGAATAAGGATACATGAGTATGATTTTTGAAACTATTGTTACATGATGTTGGAGGAGTTACAAAATATGACTGGACATTTATATTTGATAGGAAGAAGGTAATGCTATTTTTGGTACTAAATGTATATATGTTATGCATAAAGTGCTCAATTGAATTTTTTTCTCATGCTTTGTATATTTTTTCGTTCTATGTAGGGCCTGATGCAAGCATTTCAACTGCTTATGCCAAACTTAGATAATATAATATATGTTAGTCACCTCTATGCTAACTTCAGGGATAGAGGACACAAGGGCTAGGGATTAAAAAATTTATTATGGGAGGCTACAAACTATTCCACTCCAAGGGAATTCAGTAACACCTTGGAGATGATCAAGGCATTGGATGCTAATGGCTACAATTATTTGGCAACCATGGACCCAAAATCATGGCGTAGGGCATTTTTAAGCACGAGATCCAAATGTGATTTGTTAGTGAATAACCTTAATGAGAGTTTCAATAACTACATCTTGCATGCAAGAGACCAGCCACTAATAACGATGATGGAAATGATTAGGATGAAATTGATGAGAAGATTTCAGTTGAAAAGAAATGGCACGAAGAAGGATGAGCATGATATATGCAAAAATATTAAGGCCAAACTGGAGATTGCTAAGTGTAATTCTTTTGAGTGTCAAACTATTTATGCTGGGGATTGTCATTTCCAAGTTATTTGTAAAGGAAAATAGTTTATTGTAAACTTGACCCAATGATCATGCAGCTATTGAAGATGGGACTTGAATGGGATACTGTGCTCACATGCATGTTTAGCCATTTGGATGCATGGTCAAGAGTCTAAGGATTTTGTGTTCTTTACATACACAAATGATACATATATTAAGTAATACAAATCGATCATTTATCCAATAATTGACAAGATAGGATGGACAGAGACACACTTGCCAGATATAGAACCTCCAAAGCCTAAAAAGATGCCTGGAAGGCCTAAAAAACAAATGATTAAAGGTCTAGATGAAAAAGTGAATAATCCTTACAAAATGAGTAAACAAGGCCAAGTTGTGAGGTGCTTAAAGTGAGGAGTTCAAAGACACAATGCAAGGACTTGTAAGTGAATTAGGCAATCGAGGGAAGACAAGAAGGTTCAAAACAATGCGACAGATGTCTTGAATTTAGTTGGGGTAAATTTGCTATTGGTATAGTGATATTGAATGAGTTTTTTGTTTTTAACCTCAATATTTGTTATTCGAATGTTGTTATTATACATTATTTATCATTCTATTCCATTGATGGTTATTTGGAATTTAAATAAATTATGTGCAGGTTCAAGTTGTAAGTATTAGGGACCATACTGTCGAAATGAGAAGTTCCTTTAAAAAGGATAAGGTTTTTTAATTCAGTGTTAGTTCTTATGCTTAATTTTACATAATGTTACACTTAATATTTTTTTGTTTTGTAGGTACTATTCAGTCACAAAGGGAAAAATGTCAAGGAAGTTACACGAGTAGTTAGACCTATGATGAAGAAGAGAAATGCTCTAGAAGGAAGGCTTCATACAGTACTTCCAACATCTAGCCAGCAAATACCTCTACCTCTTAGCCAGCAAAAGAAGAAGCTTTAGAAGTAGTCTTAGATTTTGTACTAAATGAATGATAATGACTCCTTTGTATTAGCTCTTTTGTTTAATGAATAATATATAACTCCCTCGTATTATCTCTTTTGTTTAATGGATGGTATATAGATTCATGTATTAACTTTTGTGTTTAGTAAATGGTATATAATTCTATTGTAATATCTCTTGTGTGTAATAGAAGATAGATAATTCCATTGTAATAGCTATTGTATTTAAGGGATAGTAAATGACTCCTTTGTATTAGCTCTTGTGTTTAATAGATAACATATAACTCCCTTGTATTATCTCTTTTGTTTAATGGATGATATATAGATTCATGTATTAACTTTTGTGTTTAGTAGATGGTATATAATTCCATTGTAATAGCTCTTGTGTTTAATAGAAGGTAGATAATTCCATTGTAATAGCTATCATATTTAATGGATAGTAAATGACACCTTTATATTATCTATTGTGTTTAATAGATAGTATATAACTCCCTTGTATGATCTCTTTTGTTTAATGGATGATATATAGATTCATGTATTAACTTTTGTGTTTAGTAGATAGTGTATAATTCCATTGTAATAGCTTTTGTGTTTATTAGATAATTTCATTGTAATAGCTATTGTATTTAATGGATAGTAAATGACTCATTTGTATTAACTCTTGTGTTTAATAGATAGAATATAAATCCCTTGTATTATCTCTTTTGTTTAATGGATTATATATATTCATGTATTAACTTTTGTGCTTAGTAGATGGTATATAATTCCATTGTAATAGCTCATGTTTAATAGAAGGTAGATAATTTCATTGTAATAGATATTGTATTTAATGAATAGTAAAAGAATCCTTTGTATTAGCTCTTGTGTTTAATAGATAGTATATAACTCCCTTGTATTATCTCTGCTGTTTAATGGATGGTATACAGATTCATATATTAAATTTTGTGTTTAGTAGATGGTATATAATTCCATTGCAATAGCTCGTGTTTAATAGAATGTATATAAATCCATTGTAATAGCTATTGTATTTAATATATAGTATATGACTCCTTTGTATTAACATTTATATTGTTATTTAAAAATAAAATTGAGAAGCCCACATTTCAGACAACACTTTTATTATAGTCTAGTCAATGTTTACAAAATACAACTACATTTAGAATTTTACTTTTCTTTTCATCCAAAACCCAATAACAACATCCAATAGAATACACTAAGATGCAAGACAAATAAATTTTCATAAGTTCTCTCTATTTCTAGCATTTCTATTTTCTCTTTCCTAACTAGGTACAGGTAAATCTTTAATTTACGTTAATTTGAACAAGACACGCCTTCCATGTTTACACATCGGTGGATATACCCCTTTGAAGAAATCACGTCTCGTAGTAGACCAGTAATTTGAACACGTTAGGAACCTCTTTCCGAAGCTATTATTTGTGAAATAAGTGAGTTGACAAATTTATCATCCACAATTACATATAGTGGTGCTTTTTTGAAAGCTCTTGGAACCTTGGTAGCTTGAACCTTGTGACATAATTCAACACTTCAATCTTGCAAAAAAAAATACAAAAAATCAAAATTTTAATGATAACATATACTGAATTTAAATGATTACGTATACTGTATAATTCTGTGTATGATTCTTTTCACATATACTATATAATTTTGAATTTACATGAATTGCGAGGCAAGTAGTAGATTAGTCGTAGCCTAAGCAAAGAATTAGAAGCATTTCAATAATATACTTTTAACTCAGATTATCTTCAACAATAAGATCAACATGATTGAACCAGGAAATATGGAAACCTTAGGGTATTGTTTTATATATTCCATTGTGTTATTCATAAACAATAAGAAATGCATTCAGTTTTGATTCGCATTCAAGTTTTCTATTGCATCAGTTTGTATCCTAAGGAAATATTCATAAGCAATCAATCTTGAATTGACATAAGCAATATTCATAACCTTATTCATAAGCAATCAGTTTTGATTCTACTGCATTCAAGTTTTCTGTGCGTACCATTTGCTAAGTTGAAAAATGCAATCAATTCATGTCTTGACATGCTTTACTTACATTGCATTTTTCATACTTGCATATATCAGACTTGTTTAACTTAAAGCAATATAGCAATTACATAATGGTGTTAATACAATTTGGTAATAACACATGCATTATAGAAATATAACTTAAGACAAGTATTTCCCCAAACTCACATAATGTTAATATGGTGTTATTGTAATAGCAGATTGAACAAATAAAAGCAAGACCACTTATTGGAAACCTACAATTTTTTTCTCTTTTGAATCATCATGGATCAATTTCATGGAAGTCCTATAGGTATAGGTAAAAAGATCTGATAAACAAATATTAAACTAAAATATGATTACGTATATTCTAGCATGTTAGCTTTAATTTCATGGAAGTCTTGCATAAGCATCACTTTTCCAATGGTTAATGGACAGTTCTTTTCCTTTTAAATTGATGTACGCTTCTAAATCTCTTTTTCTTAGTTCATGGTTGACAATATTCAAACTCAAAAGAATGAAAAGTAAATTGAATCCTAAGTCCTAACCCTATAAATAATATTAACATGAATTCAACCATTTTATACACATGCATTTTGATATAAAAGAAAGAGACACACAAATACAGTATTAGATTCTCTAGAAAGGAATCCATTAGATGAGATTATACTAAGCAGTAAATGATAACCCTATAAATGATATTAACATGAATTCAACCCTGTAAATGATGTACGCTTCTAAATCCCTTTTTCTTAGTTCATGGTTGACAATATTCAGACTCAAAAGAATGAAAAGTAAATTGTATCCTAAGTCCTAACCCTATAAATTGTATCAAATTCATGAAAACTTGACGTACCAAGAGTGATATCATCAAAATTTGAGTATTTTTTTTTAAAAAAGATTAACATAAAGAAATTTGACGTACCAAGAGTGATATCACAGCCATCAATTTTTTTGAAAATCCACACTGTGGAAAATTGATTAAGAAATATGCCATTGTTCAAACTCTTTAGTTTCTTTCTTCCCAATTGTCTGAGACAAAAATTGATGGAGAAATATGCCTCTGTTGTTGGTTGAATAGCAAATAAGATATATGTCACGCCCCTAATTTTAAGGCACGTGAAACCCATATACTATGAACAGATATTTCCAAAAATATCCATAATTCAATTCTTTATCTTGTAAACTGATACATATAGGTTCCATTCCATATACAATATACAAATTAATTCTATAAACATCAGAGTAATGGCAGAAGCAGGGATCCTGCCTGTGATGTTCAGAGCATACTCTAGAATACAAATACAATACAGTACAAATAATGTGAACCTTGAAAGCAATGTAGGCTAACCGGAGGGTAAACAGTCTAGCTGATCATCTATCCGCAGGACCAGACTCTGTCTCCTTATCTGAAAAATATTTCCACAACGTATAGTGAGTTTTACAATTCAGTGAGCATATAAGACCTTCTATAACCTCTTAGGTCAGCATATGGATGACTTATACTTCAAAATTTATCATATAGAAAGTACAATTCAGAAGTACATCCATATGGAACCCGTATTTCAAATATCCTCATTTAACAATATAACCCAATATTCAAAATCCAAATACAGTACAATACGATTATAAACAAATACTTTGATGCAATAAAAGATTTAACATGTTTTAAGAGGTTTCCATATTAGAACCAATACAATAAATAATCCCAAGTACACAGCAAGGGAGGGTAAATCACATATCAATAATAGGAGGCATCCCGCTCTCCCCGATAACAATAATAGGAGGCATCCTGCTCTTTTCGATAACAATAACTCCCGTGTATTGGCCGTCACACGAGGCTAGCACCACCCCTGCTAGCTGAGGTATCAAGGTGCACCAGGGCTAACATTCCCTGCTATTAGCAGACAGTGATTCCAATAGAATTCCTCCACAAATACTATACGCACATATACCATATAATTCAGTATAAACTTCTCAATATAATACAGACTTTTAGTCTCAATATATTCCTCCGTCAAAACTTTCCAATCAGGGAATCACATATATATATGCTCATATCCGAGGCAAACATATCACTGTAAAGATCAATACCATGTGCATAATATATTTTATTTGCCATAAAATGAAAAATACATGTAAAAATTGCATGTTCAATGCATTTCAAAATTCATCTGTTAAAAATTACCCATTCAGGGTTTATCATATATATATGCCCTTTTCCAAGGCAATCATATAACTTTATAAATCAATGTGTCGTATACAATATATTTCATTTACCATACAGTAAGAAATACATTTAAAATCACATATTCAATGAGTTCAAAAATCTCATTTTCAAAATCATACTCTTCTTGAACTATATTTTCGATAGTAATCAATTTCAGATACTTTAATCCATTTTAGAAACATATGAAAGTATAAATAACACGTAATCATACTCATTTATCAATGTAAAGTTCAAGAAGAGTAAAAACAAACTATAGGAAGAATTATCTACTCACAGGTAAGGGCTCCAGATTGGACAGCCCTAAAATCCTCGTTTCGGGTTCGAATTCGGTAAAACAAACCCCAAAATCAAGCCCGGAAAGTCCAAAAACCTTGAAAATGACTCAGGATTTACTAAATTTGACCTCTAGGAGCTCGGTCAACGCTAAGGGAACTGTTCACCGCCGAAAATCACTATTCATCGCCAGAAAATACTATTCACCATCACAAAAATTTTACCGAATCAACGAAACAATTTCATATCCTAATGTTTATCTAGTTTCTGAATCCATCTACAGAGTCAGATTTCTAATTAGAAATTTCTAAGTAAGGTTTTTCAAAACTTACCTTTTACTGAGATTTTTTACTTCAAATCGACGGCGATTCAACGGTTGATTTGAAAAACTGATCGATCAAAACTGAAGTACTCTTCGTCCTGAATCCAATAACACTTTCAGTTTTGAGATCGGAAACCCATAAACACTCCAAATCGAAAGATAAAATTGGATGTTACTATTCACTCACTATTCATTACTATGCATCTTTCCCAATTTTTTTTCTTTCTGATACTTCGTCGCCCCCGGTTTTATTTTATCATTCTATTTTTTTTAATATAATAATAATTATTAAATAATTAATAATAAGATTTTATTTTATAAAAATTCATATAAATTCCGTTTTTCATCATAAAATATCCCAAAAATTTTTAAAAATTTCATTTCTCATAAACCTTTAGTTAAACTCTTAAATCATAATTTTTCTTAATAAAAATTGTTATAAAATAAATCTCAAAATGAATATCTTTATTCGTATTAAAGGAAAGAATATTTCTAAAAATACAACAAAAATTCATTTGGAGCCAATATGATTATTTTAAGCGAAACATTACTTATTTTACTTAAACGTCCACTTACTTTTAACAAATTATAATCATTTCTACACAAATAAAAATATATTTGCTTGTAGCAAAATACTATCATTTAAAAAATAAAAGTACGCGCCAAAACATAAATTCTCATATTTTCTTTCGTAATTCTTTAATCCATGTAATAAATAAACTTATTTTCACCGGTTCTTATCTCTATTTTCAAAATTCTCTCTTTTATTCTAAATTTCCTTTAATTTGAATTTTCGTTAAATTTTACGGTTATTACATTCTTCCCCCCTTAAAGAAATTCGGTCCCCGAATTTCATCACCACAGTTGCAGATAAACACTAACCTCATTGTTCAAACAAATACAGATATCTGACACATATATCATTTTTCCTTTCCCAAGTAGCTTCCTCAGAAGAGTGATTTTTCCATATCACATTTACTGTAGGTATTTCTTTTAACCGTAACTTCTTTACTTATCTGTCCACTATTGCTACTGGTTGTTTCTCATAGGTTAAATCTTTCTGTAACTGAATCTATGGACACTGTATAACATGTGTAGAATCCGGTAAATATTTTTGTAGCATAGACACATGAAAAACTAGATGGACATTACCCAATTCAGATGGTAAAGTTAAACGACAAATCACTGAACCGATCTTTTCAAGAATTTCAAATGGTTCTATATACTGAGGGTGTAACTTTCCTTTCTTTTCAAATCTCATTACCTCTTTCATTGGTGAGTCATTAAAGAATATGTGGTCGCCAACGGATAATTCCTAGTGCTCAACATTCATAGTCCTTATAAACTTTTGACTTGTATTGAGTTTCCAATATTCTTTTTCTAATCAATTTCACTTTATCAATGACATCTTATAATAAATCTAACTCCACTGAGTCATTTAACAGAACATTTGTAACACCTCTTACATAAAGCTTAAATCTTCTAATATCATTTTATTATAGACAAATTCTGCTAAGAAATCTCCTACCAATCTCAAAAACATATGCTTGAAACATGCTCTCCAAGATAGCATCATCAATTTAGATAAGTCATATTCTATCTATTGCATGTTATTCCAAATTAGATTTTCAAAAAGTTTAACTTTTCTCAATTCACTCACATATTAAGAAACCTATGATGTTCATGTAAAATTTCAAATGATGCCATTGTATATTGGCATGATAATTACTAATATGAGCAAGTTCAACTAAGGACAATTAATTTCTCCCAACTTTCACCACAATAATATAAAGATACTTAAAGCATAATTTCTAATGTATAAACACATCATTTAAATTTAGTATCAATCATACTATAATCTAATAAAGATCCTTAGACTTCCTGAATAATTCTCTTGAGATAATATATTCAATTTGTACTTGCCAACATACCCGCCAATGAAAAATTTCACTTGTATCTTCTTTTTACCATTATATTAGTACCATTTTTTTTTATATCTCAGTATATCCTTATTACCTCAGGTTATCCATATTTACAATCTATGACTTCTTCTGAAATCTCTTTTCTCAACAATTATTTATACGTGAATTTCCAATCTCAACATGATTTACATTCTAGATACTAGTCTCAATTTAGCAAGGTATAAATCCTTAACACAAATATCTTAATCACTTACATTATTCTTAGAGATGATTCTCAAAATATTCTCCATGTTTCCAAATTAAAAATTTCTAGATTAACTCAAATCAATTCAATTTTTTTTTTAAATGTTGAGCACCTTATATCTGGTCAAACATATCATCTATATGAAGTAATGAGTATTTATTCCACATTATCACTTTATTCAATTGTCTATAATCTATGCATAGTCATAGTGATCCATCTTTCTTTTTCATAGATAAAACTAGAGCACTCCAAGTAATAGTACTAAGGTATATAAATCCCTAATCTAACAAGTGTCACAACTGATCCTTCAATTCCTTAAGTTTAGTTGGTGCCATTCTATATAGAGGTATAGACACTGGTTGGGTTCCAAGAAGTAAATCAATACCAAATTATATTTTACGTTTTTAGGTAATCCTGACAATTCTTCAAGAATTACATCAGAATTTTTTTTAACCACTGGAACTTGATTTACACTAATATACTTTATATCAACATCTTTCATCATTGTCAAATATTCTTGACACCTTTCTATAATCACTTATGGGATGTTAAAGCAGAGATTAGATTACTGGGTATCTCACTACGATCTCCTTGTATTAAGAAAGAAAATTCTCCAAGAATATTGAATTTAATCAACTTAAAGTGACATTTCAAAATGACATGACATAATGCCAACTAATCCATTCTTAATATCACATCACAGTCTACCATATCTAGACAACCAGTACAACGGATGTCACATTCAGAAACCATCATATTTGGTATCTGTCTCAATTCTTTAAATTCTTTAAGACGCATATCGCTTTTACTTTCAAGCTATAATTGTCCATAGATACTTCTTAAGATGTCACAATATTCAATTTATCTTATACTATAAACTTTAACAACTTGGAATATAAAGGAATTTGAAACCCTATAGAATCCCTCAGCAGCACCTGAAGTATAAATATGCGCAGCTCATATTGATACTAAAGGTCCTACTAAAGAATTCTTTGCTCTGATTGTCACAGGGAAACCTAATGCTCTGATACCAACTTGTCAAGCCCCTAATTTTAAAGCACGTGAAACCCATATACTATGAATAGATATTTCCATAAATATCCATAATTCAATTCTTTATCATGTAAACTGATACATATAGGTTCCCTTCCATATACAATATACAAATTAATTCTATAAACATCAGAGTAACGGCAGAAGCAGGGATCCTGCCTGTGACGTTCAGAGCATACTCTAGAATACAAATACAATACAGTACAAATAATGTGAACCTTGAAAGCAATGTAGGCTCACCCAGAGGGTAAACAGTCTAGCTGATCATCTATCTACAGGACCAGACTCTGTCTCCTTATCTGAAAAATATTTCCATAACGTATAGTGAGTTTTACAACTCAGTGAGCAGAGAAGACCTTTTATAACCTCTTAGGTTAGCATATGGATTACTTATACTTCAAAATTTATCATATAGAAAGTACAATTCAGAAGTACATCCATATGGAACCCGTATTTCAAATATCATCATTTAACAATATAACCCAATATTCAAAATCCAAATACAGTACAATACGATTATAAACAAATATTTTGATGCAATAAAAGATTTCACATGTTTTAGGAGGTTTCCATATTAGAACTAATACAATAAATAATCCCAAGCACATAGCAAGGGAGGGTAAATCACATATCAATAATAGGAGGCATCCCGCTTTCCCCAATAACAATAATAGGAGGCATCCTGCTCCCTCCGATAACAATAACTCCCGTGTATTGGCCGTCACACGAGGCTAGCACCACCCCTGCTAGCTGAGGTATCAAGGTGCACCAGGGCTAACATTCCCTGCTGTTAGCAGACAATGATTCCAATAGGATTCCTCCACAAATACTATACGCACATATACCATATAATTTAGTATAAACTTCTCAATATAATACAAACTTTCAGTCTCAATATATTCCTCTGTCAAAACTTTTCAATCAGGGAATCACATATATATATGTCCATATCCGAGGCAAACATATCACTGTAAAGATCAATATCATGTGCATAACATATTTTATTTGCCATAAAATGAAAAATACATGTAAAAATCGCATGTTCAATGCATTTCAAAATTCATCTGTTAAAAATTACCCATTCAGAGTTTATCATATATATATGCCATTTTCCAAGGCAATCATATAACTTTATAAATCAATGCGTCGTATACAATATATTTCATTTACCATACAGTAAGAAATGCATTTAAAATCACATATTCAATGAGTTCAAAAATCTCATTTTCAAAACCATACTTTTCTTGAACTATATTTTCGATAGTAATCAATTTCAGATACTTTAATCCATTTCAGAAATATATGAAAGTATAAATAACACATAATCATACTCATTTATCAATGTAAAGTTTAAGAAGAGTAAAAACAAGCTATAAAAAGAATTATCTACTCATAGGTAAGGGCTCCAGATTGGACAGCTCTAAAATTTTCGTTTCTGGTCTGAATTCGGTAAAACAAACCCTAAAATAAAGTTCGGAAGGTCCAAAAACCTTGAAAATGACTCCGGATTTGCTAAATTTGGCCTCTAAGAGCTCGATCAACGCTAAGGTACTGTTCACCATCGAAAAATACTATTCACACCGAAAATCACTATTCATCGCCAGAAAATACTATTCACCGTCACAAAATTTTTATCGAATCAACGAAACAATTTCATATCCTAATGTTTATCTAGTTTCTGAATCCATCTACAGAGTCAGATTTCTAATTAGAAATTTTTAAGTAAGGTTTTTCAGAACTTACCTTTTACCGAGATTTTCTACTTCAGATCTACGGCGATTCAACGGTTGATTTGAAAAACTGATCGGTCAAAACTGAAGTACTCTTCATCCTGAATCTAATAACACTTTCAGTTTTGAGATCGGAAACCCATAAACACTTCAAATCAAAAGATAAAATTGGATGTTACTATTCACTCACTATTCACTACTTTGCATCTTTCCCGTTTTTTTTTTCTTTTTGATACTTCGTCGCCCCCGGTTTCATTTTATCATTCTATTTTTTTTAATATAATAATAATTATTAAATAATTAATAATAAGATTTTTTTTATAAAAATTCATATAAATTCCGTTTTTCATTATAAAATATCCCAAAATTTTCTAAAAATTTCCTTTTTCATAAACCTTTAGTTAAACTCTTAAATCATAATTTTTCTTGATAAAAATCGTTATAAAATAAATCTCAAAATGAATATTTTTATTCATATTAAAAGAAAGAATATTTCTAAAAATACAACAAAAATTCATTAGAAGCCAATATGATTATTTTAAGCGAAACATTACTTATTTTACTTAAAAGTCCACTTACTTTTAACAAATCATAATCATTTCTACACAAATAAAAATATATTTGCTTGTAGCAAAATACTATCATTTAAAAAATAAAAAGTATGCGTCAAAACATAAATTCTCATATTTCTTTTCGTAATTCTTTAATCCATGTAATAAATAAACTTATTTTCAGCGGTTCTTATCTCTATTTTCAAAATTCTCTCTTTTATTCTAAATTTTCTTTAATTTGAATTTTCGTTAAATTTTACGGTTATTACAATATATGTCTCTGTTGCAAGATTTTATAATGAAGGGGAAAAGCTATAGCATTACCTAGTTGGTTGTAATGGTTGTACTCGCGGGCCACTTGTGATTGGAGATTTGATGAACAATGCTTGCGTGTTTTGGGATTAGGAAGAAATATGGTGACCGTCAAAGCTCACAGTGGCTGGAGTCAAGTCACGGTGGCCATCGTCTCTCTTTCCAGTGGCTACTATACTTCCGTTGGTGGCTGTGATGATGAGTCCTCTAAATGGAGCTCGCGGATCGTGAGTGATGGTGAAAAAAGAAAAAGGGATATCATGGGTTTAGGTGATGGTGAAAAAATTTGTTTGTCACAAAAATAGAGGGTGAGGGGAAAATTGCTATAATTAAAAGAAAAGAAGAGAGATTGTAATTGTATCAATAAATTAGGATGACCAAATGTAATTTTTCTTAAAATTTTATTGTTCAGTTGTAGGCTTCATAGAAAAAGTACAATATGAGGCAAGAAATATACGAATTTTGGAACACTGGACGGTTACAAGTCTACGTGCCGCTCAAATTTTTCCATTTGAGTGCTAGACTAGAAAGTGTCCTCGTGGAGGAACCATCTGCACTTATTGCAGCAGCAGCAGCATCCTTGAACACTTGAATTCTTTTTCCAATTTCTCTGCCTTCATCACCTTCCATTAGACTCTTTATAACCTCAGCAATTTGCTCGCTCTCTGCTATGCAAGTTTCAATAACCTTCGGCCTCAGTGCAACTTTGAGCCCATCAGTTAGCATCACTGCGTTCATTCTCTGCTCTGCAAACAGTGGCCAAGCAATCAGAGGTTTGCCATAGACCAGACTCTCAAGAGTCGAATTCCAACCACAGTGAGTCAAGAACCCGCCATTGGACCCATGTCTGAGGATTTCGATCTGTGGGGCCCATGATGGGACCACCAAACCCCGACCTTTGGTTCTGTCCAAGAAACCTTCTGGCAAGCGCTGAAGTGGATCCTCCTTTTGGGCACTGAGATAAGCAGAACTAGAAGACTCATTTGGAGCCCTCACAACCCACAGGAACTTGTGGCCACTCATTTCTAACCCAAAGGCGAGCTCACAGAGCTGGACATGGGAGAGTGTTCCACCACTTCCAAAAGAGACATACAGAACAGAGTTGCGCGGTTGATTCTCCAACCATGTCAGACACTCTGACTCATTTACCTTTCTACTTGACCCGCTTTGAATAATGGGCCCGACAGGATAAACAGGAGGGTTATTTTTCACATGTTTCTCTTGCAGAGCTCTTACAACATCTGGTTCCAAATCTACGAAGCTATTCACTATGATACCATCTGCTAAATGGAGCTTTTTGCAGATATGAAGAAGTGATTTATAGCCATCACTTGATCTTTCTAGAACTGGGTCTGGCAGATCTTGGACCTTAAAAGCTATGCAACCAGGAATTTTCACAGGTTCTATTAAGTCTTTGAAACTAAATACCACATCGTCAAGCTTGGGAAAATACCAACTGAAAGATAGTGCTGTAGCTGATGAAGCATAGTAAATGTACGATAATAGGTTGAATTGCTTCGCGATTTCTAAGGCATCGACTGAAAATATATCAGCAACCAGAGCAACAAGGTGAGTTCGGGAACTTAAAGAGGTTAAAGCATGGTGAAGAGATGGTAGAGAGTGAAGCACTGTGAGATGAATTAGGGTTTCAGGGCAAGCGTCGTCAGGGAGGTCCTCCATGTTCACTTGGGGAAGAATAGTGAAGTCTATAACTGGCGGATGAGCTTTGAGGATGGCTTCCATGGTATGGGAGGGAGAGCCAAGCGTGGGGATGAGGAAGGTGACATGGAAATCGTGGTGAAGAACAAATCGCTTGGCAAACTCAACGTGTGGCATCAGATGGCTGAACCCAGGACAGGGAACCACGGCGATGCAGGGGTTCTTGTTCCCCATTATAAATTGATATGTATATTGAGAGCTTGCGATTTTGAGACCACAGCTTTCCTGATGATGGATTTATAAAGAGAATTTCTTGTAAATTAATTATTTTTTAATATGGTGCAAAATTCGTCAGTTGTGTGCTATAATTGGTGAATTTATTATATGCATCTAAAATTACCAAGAATACATCTTATATACAGAAGGTTTTGCCAATCAGTATAGGTGAATGCCGAGTATAGGTGGGCCAGATGTGTCTTCAAGATTCGAAATTCGAGAATAAGATAGGAAACGGATACACTAGAATGACAACAACAAAAATGACGTAAGCTCGTGCACAAGAAGTGCTTTGGAGATGTACCAAAAAAAAGAAAGTGCTTCGGAGAGATGAAAATGTCGTGAACCGCCAGCTTTCTTTAAGCTCATCTTCTTCTTTTTTCGGTTGGGGGTTCCAGCGACGGTCTTTCTCAGAGATTTTTTCTTTTTCTTTTTTTTAAAAACAGGGTTTGCTGCCTACTTACGGCAGCAGTCCTCTGCCTTCTAATTTTTTGTTTCTTTCCAATCATTCTTTTTTTTTTTCTCTTTTTTCTATATTTTCTTTCTTTCTTTGCTAATAAATCTTTTAAATTTATTTTTCATGAAAAACTTAAAAAAAATTTCTGACTTTTTAAAACCGTCTAAGGATTTTTAACTCTTTTTTTCTCTCATTCTTATTAGAACAAGTGTTCTTATTTCTGTTTAATTAAAGTTTTAGTAGTTTATTTTTTGTTTCAATTCAAGTATATTATGATATTTTAAATTTTTTTATATGATTTAATAAGTAAAGAGAAGTGATTATCTCCTTACACCATCAATTATGATGACAATTTTTATCTCAAAGATCAAGAATCCAAAAGTTTTTGTTTAATGAAAAATTGCAGACATTGTTATTAGTTTTGAAAGTTCTATTTACAATAAGAATCGCTGAACTTCAAAAGAAAACACTTTGAAAAAGTGATTTTTTTTTTTCATCTGTATTGCGACTTTGTAATGTATCTAGAGATATCTACCTTGAGAGAAGATGAATTTAATAAACTGGATATATTAAAAAATTAGTGTTTTATGCATGCAACGTTTGGTATTATAAATAATATTTACATTAATTATTATAATAATTAAATATTATTTAGAATATATATCTATATATATATATATATATATATAATATAATATAATTTATATTGATTAAGTATTTTTTAAATATTGATATATCAAAATTTTACAAAAGAAAAATAGTATTTTTTTTATTTTCACTTTTTCCCCTAATAATTAAGTATATTTTTTCTCTCAATTAATTAATTTTTATTGACCCTAATTAATTATGTTTTAAATTACCTCATTTATTTATATATAATTTTTTATAAAATTAAATTTAATATTTATAAAAAAAATGTCTCTGCTTTTTTAGTTATTTATATTATTTTTTGACTTTTTTGTTTTACATTTTTTATTTATCTATTTATGTTTATTTATTATTTTCATTTTGTAATTAGTTTCATTTTATTTTATAATTTTTTTATTTTTTAACATTATATTGTTTCTTATTATAGAATTTAATTTTAATATATATATATATATATATATATATATATATATATATATATATATATATATATGTGTGTGTGTGTGTGCGCGCGCGCGCGCGCGCGCGCACACACACACACACAATATGCATTACCTTTTTTCTTAATTTAATTATATTTATTCTTAATATATTTAAGGGTTATTTGGATTAAAACGTTTTTTTTCAATATAAATTATAACAAAAGCTATGTATTTCATTTTTTTTTTACTTTCAGCGCATTTTTTTGTTTTTTATAAGCAAGTATGGACATGTAATATTTCATTTTTATTTTTTTCTTTTTTATTATCAATAAAATTATTAAACTACCCCCTTTTATCCTAGAAATGACCAGATTGCCACTTGCTTATTTTTTTTTTTTTTCTTTCTTACCACGGGCACAGGCGCACAGCAGCATTGGGAAAGGAAAGAACGCATCTCTTTCTCTCACCCGATGGGCTTCTTCCTTCTCCCATATTTGAGCTGCTTTTCTTAAAAAAGTTTACCTACTCAATCACAAAGCATTTTTAATTTTAGAAGAGATTATATTATAAATATTAAAATAAGTCAATATAATTTAATAATTATTGAAAATCAAACTAAAAAATTAAGTAACATTTATAACTATTTTATACTAATTTGATTTCAAAATAAAGGTAAACAAATTTGTAGTTTCTCAAAAGTGTATTTCACAAATAAAAATAAATTTTAAGAAATAAAAATAAATAATGAATATTGAAAATATTTTCAAAAATCAAACACACCCAAAAAATTTGACTATATAGGAAAACTATGTAAAATATTGTCTAAAGAAATAACGTTTGAAAAGGCTTTAATATTTTTAAATTTCCTTCTCATAATTCAATTTTTTTAAAAAAAATTGCGTAAGAATGAGAGACTTACAAGGTGACACTTGGTATAGTTTCAGGTGCTTCAGGACATAAGGAGTTAGACAGGAAGGCAAGGCGTCAGCATTCTTACGATACTGAGAGCAATCTGTGAGGCACCCAAATAATATATCCACTTCCATCGCTCTTACAAACTTGAAATTCTGAGGTGCAATGACATTAGGCAACACCAAGCACCACTACAAGAAAATTGACATTCAGTGGCGACTTTAATCGTCACTAAAGGTGAAAAAGTCGTCACTGAATATATTAAGTGACGACTTCTAGTTGTCACCAGGTAGTCGCAGATAAATGCGTCACTGAAGCTTTCAATGACGACCTAAAAAAGTCATCATTAAATGCAGGGTTTTCAATGACGACTTTGAAGGGTCGTCAATGAAAATTATGATTCAATGACGACTTAGTCGCCACTAAATGCAGGGTTTTCAGTGACGACTTTGAAAGATCGTCACTGAAAACTATGATTCAGTGACGACTTAATCACCACCGAATGCAACATTCGTAACCTTTCAATGACGACCTTCCTCAGTCGTCACTGAAAGTTACATTCAGTGGCGACTTAGTCGTCACTGAAAGTTACATTCAGTGGCGACTTAGTCGCCACTGAATGTAACTTTCAGTGACGACTAATGAAAGTTCTCATTGAAACTTTGCATGAAAAAAAAACTCAAACCATTTATGATGGATTCAATGACGACTAAAGTCGTCACTAAATCTCCCATCGTTGGATTTAGTGACGACTTTTGGTTGCCACTGAATCCTATAATAAATTTTTTAAAAAAAATTTCATTTACCATTTAAATAAAATCTTTATTTATGATTAAAAAATATAATCAAAGAAATTAATAAAGTATATATATATAACCAGAATTTCATACATAATACATTATTGTTGAGTGAAATATACAATGTCAATTAACAAAACATTACATAATAAAATATTAACAAAGTAAAAAAAATCAACTTAGTGGCTCTCTTGGAGATGATGTTGCATTAGTCGTAGAATTTGGTGCAGCACTACCCGTAATGGCCAGCGAAATTTGTCCCTATTCATATTCCAATAATAAGCACACTTTTGGTATGGAATGAAGCTCTCTGTCTATGCAGTACACAATATCTGTAGGCAGAAAAAGAAAATTCCCAAAATTGGATTATGATGGTATGGAATGCATAAGCACACTATTGGTAGAGATAGAAACTGGATTAACCTCTAAACTGTGATATAAAACACTACATAATAGAGATTAGATATACATGTTAAATCAAATGGTTATTTGAGCAGTACTAGAACTTTGACACTACGCTACCTGTAGTGTATCAAAATAAATGGAGTCAGAAAATATGGTGATAACATGTTTTAAAGCCTAATGGCCTAAACGTGATAATGATTTCAAATAAATAGTGGAATGTTCGTGAATATCACGAAAATGAAGATTTACTGTTGTGTAGTACACAATCTGAGCATGTGGGGAAAAAAAATCAAACAATAAAATTGGATTGTGCTGGATATTATAGATGTGGGAAATTCAGTGATTCTTAACTGAGCATTATGAAATGGCAAGACACAAATGATATTACAGCTTGATGCATCACAGTATCATCATCATTGTTATATGATCAGGCACTAATTGAAAGAATAGGTATGTTAAATGAATCGATATTAAAAGTATATCAGAAGTGAATTGATCCTGAATTACCTTTGTACCTGTAACAAAGGCAAGCTAAATAACCCAAACAAATAAACTTGAAAATAAAAGTGAATGCATCCAGCAAAAGGAAACTAAACAGTTCAATTACCAAACTTGAAATGTTATCACAATTTACATATAGCAAAAAGCAAAGAATATGTACACAATCGCAGCAGTATATTCATATAGCGGTAGTTGAATGAAAATTTATTGTTATGCAATACACAATCTGAGCATGCAGGAAAAAAATCTAACAGTAAAATTGGATTCTGCTGGAAATTCAGTGATTCCTAACTGTGCTTTATAAAATGGCAAGACAGACTTGATATTATCAGCTCGATATATGACAGTATCATCACCATTGTTATATGATCATTCAATAACTGAAAGAATAGGTATGTGAAATGAATCAATACTAAAAGAAGATCAGAAGATGTGAATCAATCATGAATAACATATGTACCTGCAACAAAGGTAGGCTAAATAACCCAAACAAACTTGAAAGTTAAACTGACCTTCCATACCTCAAGCAAAAAGAAATAAAATAAACAAGATATAAACTTGAAATGTTAATACATTTTAAGATATTACAATTTACATACCGAAAAAAGAAAAAAGAATATATAATGACAGCAGTAGTTGAAAACAAAATAAAACCAAAAGTAAAACTGAACTTTCATGCCTCAAGCAAAAGGAAACAAAACCTGTCAGATGCAAATATGATATATTTAGTTTATAATACTATGCAGAAAACTATTGACTCTTAACACACACTGTATGAGTCAGAGCATTTGAGTAACTCAGAAAATGAATAGTCAAAGCTGGTGCAGTGGTATGGGGAGTAAAGGTTTAGGTAGGGTTTATTTGGATGCATGGAAAATTTATGAACTTTCAAGTTTACATCAAGGAAATCAGAACAGCCAACAGCCAAATATAATAATACCTCACAGGAAAGGAAGCAATACGGACTGGCTTTTGTACCTGAAAGAAAGGCATATAAAATAACACACAAATAAAATAATACTAAAAATAACTTTACACAAGGGACCAACTTTACAAATTTGCACTCATATCAAAACATGAATCATATAAACTTTAAAGAAATTTATAAAATAAAGGTCAGCCAATAAACATATACAGACCACTATTAACTCAGGTCATACTCAGACACATATTTATAAGAAGGTATATCTGAAACTAGAACCATCTCCCCTCGGAAGCACAAGAACAGAATGAGACAATTTCTAAACCTCCTGAGTTCATGTTTGCAAATCAACAGCCAAAAAGAAAGGGTAAATTAAGCTGAATAGCAATAACCATCAAGAAGAAAATCAGTGAAAATCAGTTCATAGGACTAACCATCCGGAGACAAGTCTTTCCTTTTTCTTCTACAAGCAAATCCTCAGAGATGGAAATTGGAAAACTAATGATAGGCTTTCTACCCAAATAGCAGATAAATCGACAGCTCCTAAAAGACTCCTTCAGCCTGCCCGAAGTTTATGTATAAAATAATTCTAAAAAAGCACAAGATTCTAAGTTCAAGATTTCGGCCTTACCACCCTCTCTTTGCCTACATTTCTCTAACTCTTCCTATGCATTGGATTGATTACTTCATTGACTGAAAAACCCAAGATTAAAAACTAAAATTAAAAAGGGAAATCCCCAACTTCATGTGCTATTTCCATTCGTTACATTTTCAGAGCAACCAAGCAGAGCATTAGAAGATAACGAGTGCAGAGAGAAAGACTTACAAGAATTCTTGAAAGGCATAAACGGCTGGGTTGATTTTGGGAATGGCTCCATTTTCAGGAAGAAAAATAATAAAAAACTCCCAATGGCTCCATTTTTTTTACCGGTATTCGTTGGTGATGCTTCCTGCATTCTGCGTCAATCCACAAAACTAGACCAAAAATATAACCAGAATCACAAAACAAAGAACGAAGATAATCACAAAACCAAACCAAAAGTCATAATCAAAATCACAAAACAAAGAACGAAGATGGCATTGAGAAATTACCACAACAAAAATCAACAACTAGACTAAAAATCATAATCCGAAAACAAAAAATAAACCAGAAAGAAAAAGGGGAAGAACAAAGAACGAAGATGAAAAAAACCCAAATACTCTTCTGCTTACCCGAGTCTTTCCTCCTTGACATTGAGCATCTAAATCTCTGGGCCGCCAAGGTGGTTCAGATGTTGAGTGGGGGGAAGATTACAGGTCGAAAATTTGGAAAAAACAAAGAGGATCGAAGGTGGAAGATGAAGGTTACCCGAGATGAAACGAAGGTGGATCGAAGGTGGAAGACGAAGGCAGACGAAACGAAGGTGAAAGACGAAGGTGATTTGGAAGAAGGTGGATCGAAGGTGAAAGGTTTGGACGAAGGAAGATAGCGAGGCTTCTGGAGGCTTCGATCGCTCGCCTGGACGCTTCGAGAGCTCGCCTGGACGCTTCGAGACCCTTCGAGTGAGGAGAAGATGCTTCGGGAGAGGAGGAGGAGAAGGTCCTTCTCGGGAATTTGAGGAGACGCCTCAGGAATTTGATTGATAAAACAAAAAAATATTTGCTTTTTTGTTTATCATTTTTTATCACGTTTATGTATTGCAAGAGTCAGATTTTCACAAATATAAAATAAAAAAAAATTAATCAATAAATAAAAGAAATAGTTGAATTAGCGGGACATAGATAATATATTTCCAAACACTTGATTTTTAATATAACGTACAACATATTTATTTATTTTAAATTAAATAGAATTAAGTGAGTATAATTTAATATATTTTAATTAAAAAATATAAATATATTTTTTATTTTTATTTTATATATATATTCTATTATATGACTATCATATATAAAAATATTAGACTCTAATTAATTATGCTTTATTTCATTTTTTTTATTATTAGTGTTTTTTTTAATATTTTAAAAATACTCTACTTCAATTTTTTTGTTATTCTATTATATGGTTATTACACATGTGAAATGGGAATATTTTGATTTTTAAAAGATATATATGTTTTTTATTTTAATTTTAAAATTTTACTTCATCAATTTAATATTTAATTAAAAATTAATTTATATTAAAATACATTTTTAAATTTATTTTATTAGTAAATAATTAAATTTTATTTATTTTATAATTAAAAATACAATTTAATTTTTTTTTACAATGAATAAACACATCCATCCAAACACTCTTTAGCTTCGAGCAAATAAACTTTAAGAATTTTTTTACTTTCTGTGATGACTTTAAGTCGTCACTGAAAATGAATTCTCAACTTTTAGTGGCGACTTCGTCTAAGTCGTCACTGAAAAGTTAACTTTTAGTGACGACTTTATGAGTCGTCACTGAAAAGTTAATTTTTAGTGACGACTCATGAAAGTCGTCACTGAAAGTAATTTTCAGTGACGACTTTTTTAATCGTCACAAAAAAATCGTCATTGAATCTTTTGTTTTTTGTAGTGCACCTAGTGTCAAACTCGGAAATGCACGCAGGCAGCAGCGTCCTATAATAAGACCCAAAGAAATGGCATTCCTGAGAAGCTAACTTAACGTAGGCTTCCATGGCTATTTCCAATTTGTGATATTCATCAGGGTGAGGATGGCCGAGACCAAGGGATAGGCTGTGAGCTTCTGCTAATTCTTCAATCTGAATTGCTACGGCCATTACCAGCATGACAAGGAACGCAGTTAACATCTCTTTCATCATCATCATCATTCCTTGGATTACTCCAAAGATCACACTAATCAATGGCAATATGTGCATACACACACACACACACACTAACAGATTTGGCTCTTTGGAGTAGGATATATAGTATTTTATCAAAATTTTAGCTAACTTTCATATAGTTCTTGGGATCATTTTCTGGGGTCGTGATTAGTTGGCTTAATTTGAAGGTCAGGTAGAATGGCAGGAGGCGTGCTAGCTGCTTCTTGGTTCTATAAAACCAGGAAGCACAATGGGACACGTATCATCACTTCAGAGATTTTCCGGTACAAGGCATGATTGGTTGTGAAAAGCTTCAATAAGGATAATAATTTTGAAGAAAAATTTTCCTATTCCCTTTCGATTATAAATTATTTTGAGAATACTGTCTTTAAAAAATTTATAATAAAAATAGTCCATAATACTTGTTTGTTTACTTGAACAATTTGTTATGAAAACTTTTTTGCTTTAATACAATTTTGGTCCTCATATTTTAATGTTTGCATGAATATTCAGTCCCATTGTTTTAAATTTACTACATTTGATCCTTCTATTTTTACTGATGGTGTAAAAGTAGTCTCTGTATACTATCTATTTTTTCGTTAAATCTCCAGGAGTCTATGACGTGGCCTTCATTCCATAGACATGACGCCATGTTTGACAATTTAATAGTCTGCTCATACTTCAAGCACTCTATAAAAGTTATTCTTTTTATTTGATTTAAGTGTTAGCAACTTTGATGGAGTGCTTAAAGTATGATCAGACTATTGAGTTGTCAAATAAGGTACCATTTCTCTTTTAGTGAAAACTAAGTGGCTGCCATGTGAAAGTTTAAGGAAAAAATGAACGCTGTTTAAACAAAGGAACAACTTTTACACAATTAGTAGAAATAGAGAGATAGAATCTAGTAATTGATATGTAGTGATGGTGTAGTGTTGGTTAGTGATGTGACAATAAGGAGTGGAGATAGGATGGGTGTTATTTAATTTGGATCCTAATTGGATAAACAAAAAAATTAGAAATAAATTACTTGAGCTTGAGCTTAGATTGTGGTCATTTTTAAAGTTCTTATTGGGGACAATCCTAAACTCAAATCTTATTTTCAAAATTTATATATTTTAGTCTTAATAAAGATGCTTGAGCCCAATTTCTTTTTTAAATTATTATTTTTTCCTGAATATAAATATTAGGAATAGTGTGATACTTGACCTAAGCTTAGTTTAGTTTTAAAATTTTCAAGCCCAAATAAAAATGTTTATGTGCATTCTCAAAATTCTTATTTTGTCCCGAGTTGAAATGTTTAGATTTGAGCCTATAGGTGAAAACAATACAAAGAACAAATACAAGATTGTGCAAAGAAGAGAATGGAGATAAAGAAGAAGAAGGAGGCTAGAGTTTATTGCAAAAGGGAGAAAGAAAAATACAATATTAGATTTTAGGAAAGGAAGAGCAACATAAGGGAAATAAAAAACAAAAGAAAAAGACTAAAATACCCTTACAAATAAACATATTTACATTAATAACCCCCCTCAAACTCACGATGCGGCTGCAAGAAGCATCGAGAGTTTGCCAACTAGAAAGTGAAATCTAGAAATAGAATGTGACTTAGTAAAGAAATCTGCAATCTGCAAGGAAGAAGAAACAAAAGGCAAAGTAATAGTGCCAAGCTGGAGATGGTGATGGGTAAAGTGACAATCGATCTCAATGTGGTTGGTGCGTTCATGAAACACAGAATTGTGAGCAATTTGTATAGCACTCTAGTTGTCACAATACATAGGAGTGGGATGAGAAAGACAAACCCCCATATTAGCAAGTAGCCAATGTAGGTAAACAATCTCTTTGGTAGTAGAAGCCATAGTAAGATACTTTGCTTCAGTAGAAGATTGAGAAACAACAAATTGTTTCTTGCTCTTCCAAGAAATAAGAGAATCGCCTAAAAAAACATAGAAACCAGTAACAGATTTGCAATCTGTGGGATCACAACCATGATCAGCATCAGAGTATGCACGCAACTCCAAGGAAGAGGTGGATGGGAGTAAGAGACTTTGAAAGATAGTACCTCGAAGATACCGCAACATACGAAGAACAGCTGTCCAATGAACCGTAGTAGGAGCAGCAACAAACTGACTGACAATATGAACTTCATATGTAATGTCGGAACGAGTAATAGTGAGAAATACCAAACTACCAACAATTGTTTGATACAAGGTAGGATCTTGCAAAGGAGTACCATCAGAAGAAGAATAGTGAACATTAACCTCAGAAGGAGTATCGACAGTTTGAGTATCAGTAAGATGAGCACGCTCAAGAATTTTAACAGTGTACTTAGACTGAGAGAGAAGATAACATTTTGGAGAAAAAGCAACTTCAATGCCTAGAAAGTATCGTAGAGAACCCAAATCTTTCATTTCAAACTGATGGGCTAATTTTGACTTTAACAATGCAATCCCATCAAGATCATTACTAGTAATAATCATATCATCGACATATAAAGAAAGAAAAATACGACCTGTAGTGGTACATTCCATAAAGAGAGCTGAGTCATGATCACTGGAGGAAAACCCAAAAGAGGTGATAACAGTAGAGAACTTCTCAAACCATGAACGTGGTGTCTGTTTGAGACCATACAAAGTTTTCTTAAGTTTGCAAACGTCTCCATGATTATGAGATACACCTGGAGTGAGAACCATGTAGACTTCTTCATGCAAATCACCATTCAAGAAGGCATTTTTAACATCCATCTGAGATATAGGCTACTAACGAACAGATGCAACTGTAATAAGAGTACGAACAGTAGTCATCTTTGCAACAGGAGTAAAAGTCTCTTCATAATCCATACTATACTGCTGAGAAAACCCTTTGACAACCAATCTAACTTTGTAACGCTCAACAGACCCATCAGACTTTGTCTTGATTTTATAAATTCAACAAGAACCAATTGAACTTTTACTAGGCGGTAAATGTACCAAATCCCAAGTATCTGTTTTGTACAGAGCATAAAGTTCTTCATCCATATCTTTCTGCCAAAGGGGGTCAAGAGCTGCCACTTTATAGGATAAGGGTTCAGAGAGATGATGAAAAGATGCTAAAAAGGAAGTAAAAGATGTAGAATAACAAGAATAAGAAAAATCTGGTAGGTGAGTAGACTTACGAATGCATTGAGGATAGCGAGGAGGAGGATCCACAGTCTCAAGAGGAGCTTGGGTAGCTGCAGGAAGAGGAAGACTACTAGAAATGTCAGATTGAGAGGTACCAGTATCTCCAAAACTAACAGTGTGAACCCTGCAAGAATAGTGAAGAGGAAAAGGAACTATGGGAGTGAATGAGGAGTCAGAACCTGTAGTGAGAGGAACGGGGGGAGAAATATTTTCTGTATGGTCAGAGAAAGGATCAATACGAATGAGATCAGATTTTGTCAAGTTGTGAGAAGTAGTAGGAATAGAGAAGAAGGGTATATGCTCAAGAAATAAAACATGACGAGATACATATAGCTTTTACAAACTTGGATCAAAACAACGATATCCTTTTTGACTCTCACCATAACCAAGAAACACACACATGGCAGAACGAGGTGACAATTTTGTACGCTCTACACTAGGAAGAAGAACAAAACAAGTAGAGCCAAAAACTCTCAAGGAAGTATAGTTAGGAGCATTTCCATATAGTTTTTCAAAAGGTGACAAACCTGAAGTGATGGAAGAAGGAATCTTATTGATTAAGTTGACTGCAGTAGGAACTGCTTCTCCCCAAAACTCACTAGGAACAGAAGATGACAACAAAAGAGAACAAGCTGTTTCAACAATGTATCTATGTTTTCTTTCAACAACACCATTTTGCTCAGGAGTATTTGTACAAGAAGTTTGATAAACAATTCCATCTAAGGCAAGTAAATCACAGAATTTATTGGAAGTATATTCACCACCCTGATCACATTTAAAACACTTTATAACAGCTGAATGTTGTGTTCTTATAAGAGCTCAAAATTTGTTATAAATGTCAAAAAATTCAGAATGATGTTTCATAAGATAAATCCAACAAAATCGAGTGTGATCATCAATGAAAGAGACATAATATCGAGACCCTCACTTTGTAGCAATGGGGGAAGGTCCCCACACATCAGAATGAACTAAATCAAAAGGTGAACAAGAGTAAGAAGTACTTCGATTAAAAGGCAAAGCAGAAAATTTTACAAGTTTACAACCACTATAATTAGAAATGTCATGAGCTTGTAAATTTCCTAGAGTTCCTGTAAAAGCTAAGAATCTTAAATGGAAAGTTGAAACATGACTAAAATGATAATGCCATAAATAAAAGTCAGAAAACGAAGGACGTAAACGAAAAGAAGACAAGTCAACACTAGGAGCTGCAAATACTAGTATTCTCAACTCGTACAAAACATATAATCCCCCCTGCCTACGGCCTGTCCCAATTAGGTTGTGAGATTGAGGATCCTACATATGACAAGAGGTAGGAGAAAAATATACTGAGTAACCAGAATCACACACTTGGCTAACAGATACAAGATTCAGTGTAAGATTGGGAATATGATAAACATTAGATAGAGACAAATGAGGAGTGACAACTGAACCTACTCTTGCTAATGGCATAGGCGTACCATCAGTAGTCATGACAGATACAGATGATGTAGGACACAGAGAAACAAACAGTTTTGAATCGGGGGACATGTGGTGAGATGCTCCAGAGTCCAAGACCCATATGGAAGAAGATATACTTGAAGAAGTAGGGGGTGGCTGACCTATCGAAGAAGAGGCAGACATAGCATGTGGCTAAATAACAAGAAGCTTTTGAAGTTGCTCAGAAAGAGCTGCAAGCGCGAAATTGGTGGATGAGGCTCCAAAATCAGATGGAGGAACAACTGCTGCAGTGTTGAACTATGGAGGATGATATGGTCGTGGTTGAAATTGATTGCCAAAATGAGGAGGTCTGAAGTGAGGCCTCTGTTGGTGTTGTTGCGGTGCTCTATTTAACAGCTTAACACACTGAGCCTTCTAGTTGCCCTTTTGCTTGCAGAAGTTACAGTCATCAATTCCAACCTTTGTGTAAGGTTTATTCTCATAATGGGCAGGAGTTTGAGAAGAAACTGCCAAAATAGACAAGTTGGGTGCCGGGAGAATTCCTTTTCCAACTTTGGACTTAAGACATATATCATCAGCCAAAAGTTCACTGACCACTGAATCTACTGAAGAGAGAAGGCTGCGATGCAGAATAGAACCACGAAGCCCCTTAAAATCATCATGAAGAGCCATCAAGAATTGAACCAATCGTTGTTCCTCTCTGCGAGCAATATATGGTGCACAAACACGTAGCTCTGTGGATTCTGTAAGAGCCAATTGATCCCAAAGATTTGTCATTACTGCATAGAACTCTTGAATGCTCATATCTTTTTGCTCAAGTGCTCGAATATCAGATTCTAACTGGTATTGCTTTGCCAAATTAGACTGAGTATACAGTCTTGCTAAGTGTTGTCAAGCCTCCTTAGCTATTTCATACTTTGCCAATTGGGTACCTATTGAGTGTTCAACAGAATTATTTATCCAAATGATAATCTTAGAATTGTCTACATCCCAATTTTCTTACTTCGTAGCATAATTTGTCTCTTTGTCATCTGTGGGTTTATTCACAATTCTAGAAACATAACCCCACATCTTTTTCCCTTTCAGAAAGTTCTTCATTACGTAACTCCAATACGAGTAGTTTTTTCTATCTAATTTCACACTAATAGATTGAAGCGAATCATCTCTATTACTAGCCATTGCAAAGACACCCAAACTTTCAAATACCCCAAACTATCAGAAAGTTCCAAAAATTGCAATTCGAACAGAGAACCCAGAGGTTATCAAGATCAGAGAAGAATAATACCAATTTGAAGCGATGCAACGATGCTCGTGAACAGTGCGGCCGATCAAACTTATAATCCTCTGGGTTTAAACTACATTCCACAAAGCAATACTCTAATACCATGAAAATAATACAAAGAACAAATACAAGATTGTGCAAAGAAGAGAATGGAGATGAATAAGAAGAAGGAGGTTAGGGTTTATTGCAAAACGGAGAAAGCAAAATTTAATATCAGATTTTAGGAAAGGAAGAGCAACATAAAGAAAATGAAAAACAAAAGAAAAAAGACTAAAATATCTTTACAAATAAACATATTTACATTAATAATAGGCAAGTATAATAATTTTTTTTTAAAATTTCAACAATTCTTAAAAAAATTATATTTTCCTCCTAATAAAAAATGTAGCATCCGAGCTTAAGCCGAGAACTGACCTGATTTAAAGATTCTTATTTAGGTAGAGCTTGGCCATGTTGGACAACAATGATGACCATGACCCACAATGGCGATGATGGTGGCTGACTGTGAGTTCGGTGGTCATGGGTTGAAGTGAAAATTGAAAATGGTTTCCTTACACTAGTCCAAACAAAACAAAAAAGTTTCCTTACTTATTTTGAAAAAAAAAATTACATTGGTGAAACTTCTTTTCTTTTCTTGCAAAACAAACATAATTTTTTTTTTTTTAAATTTCTTCTACAAAACGAACGAAGCCTTATGGTCAAATTATATTCGATTCCAGTTATAAATATTAAAGCCTAGTTTAAATTTAGAGGTTCAACATCATGATGCGGAGAGAGTATATTCTCTCACGGTGACTTAAGGAAACACTAAACAGAAAAAAAAAATAGTAATAGATATTTTTCCCACATTATGGCTATTATTTTTTTGTCGCTAAATCAAAATTTAGCGACAGATATGTTCTTGATTCATTAGTGTAACTTGTTTCTCTAGTTCATCTATTAGAATGATTAATTTTTTTAATTACAATTGATCTGAACTTCTAATTAATTATTCGAAAAATATAATTGAAGGAAAATTTAAATTATAAAATTTTGTGACATGGCAAATTTGGTTATTTTCCTAAAGTCATTTCATTGAAAAAAGAATGTAGACTTAAAAGTGACGGAAAGAAAAGGACAATTCCAGCTCAACTTTCCACAAACAAGAGGATTCAGAGATAGAAGTTGAAAAGTGGTTGAGCTCAAGTCATTGCCCTCTTCGCAGGAAAATTCAACAAGTTCTCTTGAAGAATATTGTCAAAACAATTTGGGAGAGGGATCTTAATTAAGAAGAACTGCTTTAGACAGAGATGAGCTACCTGAAGCCAAGTACACAAGTCACCACCTGGGAGAAGTAATATAAACGATAAATAGTTACCCGAAAAGACAACCTTACTATTAAGGGAATTGAATATTCCTTTAGCGGCATATCATCCCGGACTTTTACCATGAATTCGAACTCGAAGAGCCCACTTCCCTAGATCAAACACAATAGGATCCCATGAACCACGGTTAAAAGTCATTTAGGCTAACAGTGACCTCGTAATGGCAGAGTTGACCTGGCCCTGGGTGGCCTTTGCCAATTATGCAATTTGCTTTGAGGATTTGGTGTGAACGCTTAGAGGAGCAGCCCATGATTCATAGATGTGCTCCTTGGGTATATCTGGGTGAGACGTTCAGTTCTGACACCTTATCCAGGGGGAAATGACTAGATGATAGAGCATGACGGAGTACATGCATCATTTGCACCCGAAGGGGAAAAAGGTCAAATATATTGGTGAAAATTAACACACAGCATAAATGAAACAAGAAAGTGAATATCAGCTCAGAAAGCTCAGTACATCCGCAAACTACTTATTATATAAAATTAAGAAAGAAAAACGATTTTATTCAATGTTGGTTAGTCACCGTCATAGCAGCTATTTAAATCCGAAAATGGAAAATGTTTAATTTCTAGAGATATCACATTGTGGAAGGTTTTATTCAATGCTCCCCCTGTCCAGAATTTTGTTTCTATTTCTTTCACTAATTTTTCAATAAAAAAAAAAAAAAGATTTCAAAGAGAACAAGATTGTGTAGATAAAGATAAAGTCACCCAACGATTTGGAGATAGACGTTTATCTTTGCATACACTCACTTATGAATAAGTTATATAAACATAAATGTGACAAATAGGCCTAGCAAACATGAATAGTTGAAGAAGGCTGATGAAGGATACTATTGGCAGCAATGGAAAAAGGAAAGCATCTTAATGAAAAGAAAAAAATTTAACAAGAGCAAGGAAGGTAATGACACAACTATCTCTTAAAAGGAAAAAGAAGAAGAAGAAGAAGAAGAAAAAAATTTAACAATTACGAATATCTGAAGCATTTCCATTTTGTATCAAAGAGCAGTGCTTCTGAATAATTAAACTCATCGGTTCTGTCTGCAAAAGCAGGGATGTAAATTCAGCAAAGAGGATACAAAACCCTAGACAAATATCTACAAATATGAGTAGAAATAAAAAGTAAAAACAAAAGGAATATGGTTGTCACATTTTCAGATATGTAAGCTTTTGTGATTTAAATATATGGTTGGATGGAAAAGAGAAAGAAAATCATAATTAAGCAAAATTAAACAAAAAAGAGAGAATATAAGATTTTTTTTAAAAGTACTTTATAAAATCATAAATATTTTTAAATATAAAAAACTTTTAAAAAATAATAAATTGTATATTTTTTACAATAAAAAGTGAACTAAATTGATATATAATTATTTTTTTAAAAAATAATTTTATATATAAAGATAATTAATATAAATAAAAATGATTTTTATATATAGTATATGTCAGGCTGGCCGAGCTTCGGTAGACTTTTTTTATAAAGCTTGAAGCTCAGCCCCTTTTTTTATGAGCTTTAAAAAGCTCATTTTTAATTTGGACTTTTAATTTTAAGTCCATATTTTATTTTTTACAGCTGGGCTTACTGGACCGTGCAAGCTATCGGTCTCATGATCTAGTGCGCAGACCAAACATCGGCCGCTACACCTTCATAACCCAAATTGCTGAACCCTTGTAGACAAGATCTTGGATGAAACTACACAAAAAAAGAAATGTTTACATCATTGCAATTAACAAAGAATAAGATTTTAGTCCAAAAAAAAAAAAAACAAAGAAAAAGATTTATCTTCAGTCGTGATTCAATCACTTGGAAGAAACATGCAATAGACCAAAATGATACACTCTCCCCCTCTTTTCTTTTTCCATCTAGGATAAAAGGCTTTACAGAAAACAACTATCAGGGGCTTCTATTCAAATATTGATCTATTTCATCACCACTGATTCACTATTTCTAAAACTCACAAGAAGTCTCACACCATAAATGAGTTGTCTTTAACTGACAACTGAATTAATCCACTAAAGAAGCAAACGGTCAAGGCAACAATTATAGATGACATCAGAGTTGTAAAACCAATTTAACCTCAGCAGCAACACAATTTGGGGTTCCACGTGTGGTCTGGAGAAGGCCAACACCCTGAAAGAAAGTAAGACATAGAGAGAGATGGGAGATATATCAGTAAAGACATTAATAAAAGAGTACTTATATTGTAAATTCAAATGCAGTCTGATATAATCAGCGTATTTTGTCTTCTTCTCTTCATCTTATAGAGCACATTCTTATCTATGACTCAGTCCAAATGTCAGAAACCTTCAAATTTCCATAAGCTTTAAGCAGAATATTTTAGGCTATAAAATTAAGGAAAGAAAACAAAATTAATCAAGATGAAAATGTGATATGCTAAATGTGTATTACAAGAAGAACATAATTATCACCGTTAATTTAAACCAATAGATACACACAAATGGTTTAACAGTTTAGTAAAATAAAATGGTTTTAATGAAAAAAGGAGTGTGTTGCTTCGTTTTATTGTCCCCATGGATGACTGAAAACCACCACAGAAAAAGGGAGGGATTTTCATACTTGAGAGCTCATAAAAATTGAGGTAAAGCTAGCCAAGATTAAGGGAGAGAGAGAGAAAACTAAAGGTTATTTCGCCTTTGTTACACAATTAACCTTCTCAAACATTGCATCATCTAAGGCTGCATGAATAATGCAAAGAGCATGTTGATCCAATTTTTTATTTTTTTTAACAAATTGTTCCTTTGTGCTTGATTAATAATTAACAATCTATTTGTTGATCTTATTTATAATAGACTACTGTAGCGGCGTTTAATCTATGTAGCCGACTTTACTTAGAGGGAAAAGATTTAGTTGTTGTTGTTGTTGTTGTTTATTTGTGCTTGACTCAATGCTCTTTCATTCTCTAGTTCATCATATCTTTTCTCTATCATTTTCTATGCCTCTTGAGAGACTATAATTTCCTTCATACGAATACATCAATGATCATAATTCTCTTTTGTGAGTTTGGGAATTGGGAGAGGAGTTGGACATCTTTTAAAAATTATAATTTACCCTTATAGAAGAAATATACTCAAACTCTAATTAATGAAACTCAATTTTATTTTCTTGGCTTTCTTGTACTAGGATAAAATTAGCTCACTCCCATTTATATGACTCATGAAGAGCCTCAAACTTTCTTAATTTAATGCAATTCCAAACCACTTCCTACACCTTGATACAACTCTCAGCTACTTCTTACTATCTAGCCTTATTAATAACACACTTCTTGTCTGTTTGGTTGGGTGGAATGAATTTTAGTGAGAATAGAAAAAGGAAAGGATGTAGGAATGAAAAAAGGAATGGAATGCCATTACCTTATTTGGTATGCGATGAAAAGAACTAGATAATGTGATATTCTATTGTTTGGTTAGCAGATAAATTGAAAGAATGAAAAAATAAGATAAATAAAATGACTAAATTATCCTTGATATAAAATAATCAAATTAATTTTTTTTAATAAAATAAAATAAAGAAAACAAATTTCCTTTAAAAAATGAAGACATAATTTTTTTTAAAGCTACTGAACTGCATATAAATCCATATAATTGGATAACAATAACAGTAGAAAGTTATTCTTCTCAGTCTCAAACTCATGATCATTTTTCATAGAACAAATGAGCAGCCAAAAAAATGTTGACAACAGCACAGAATTTTACCACTACTATACAAAATTTTATCAAGCATGAGGGTATGAGACAAAAAAGAGGTATGTACAGCCCAAAATTTTACCACTACTATACAAAATTTTATCAAGCATGAGGGTATGAGACAAAAAAGAGGCTATGTACAGCCCATAATTTCACCACTACCAATGCTTCAATCATCTTGGCTCCCAAGTCATACATCGTCTCCATCTTTGGCGTCTTCAACGTTAACTTCCCAGTCTTTGATGCAACACCAGCCATTGCCGACCTATCAATTTGAACCTCAACGACCTCACCTTCAATCACCTCAGTTCCTTAATTCGCATACCAATCGTTTTGTGAAATGCCTGCATCAGGGCTTTGGTTTTTGACATCTCCAGGAAAAAAGCTCGTTACCGGCAATAATGGCAAATGGAGTTTTGAGACCTAAGGACTTGGCCATGCCTATGGAAATGGCAGTGGGCATGACAGTCTTGCCAGTACTAGGCAGGTCGACGAGGAGTATAGCCCTACCTGCAATTTTGCCATCTTTGATCATCTAAAGAATAACGCCGGTGGCTTTACGAGCCACCATCTGACCCACCATGCCTTCAGAGGCAATGAGAGGTTCCAAGGTCGAGTCTAAGCCAAGTCCACAAATGTGAGAGTGTGCGCCTATGCGCTCTATTCGGATTAGGTCATGGCTTGCAGAGAGCTTCAGCTCCGTCATGGGCTTGGTGGTGGGAACAAGATTTTTAAGCTTGGAAGGGGGAGATGGACGAAGAAGGGGTAGATGGAAAAGGGGCTCTGCTTCTTTGCTAATGGGTTCCTATTTGTAAGAGGGGTAAAAATGTGTTTTATCATTTTTTTTCCGGAGGGAATGCCAGATACCCGCATACCTTGGAGGGAGTGGCTTTTCCTTCATCCAATGGAATATAGCATTCCATGGAATGCTATATTCCACCTCTTCCATTCAACCAAACAACATAATCTTAAATTCCATCTCCCATTCCTTTTCCATTCCACCATACCAAACATGCCCTTCTAGATATTCTCTAGATCTTTTAGAAATATTCTTGATAATGAACCCAAAACATAAACTTCATACAAAATAATGGAACTAACAAAATGAAGTTTATTTTCTAACAATATCCTATTCTACATCTTCTAATAATTTACATCTAAGTAATTTTTAGGCTATTTCTCTAGAATAAATGGCTTCTAATTTCTCATGATCGCAAGTTCTTTAAGGAAGAATAACATGATTTGAAACATACTTGATATATGGAGGTATTGGTTCTTTTTCTGGAGGAAACCATGATTACAAGGTTATATTTATGTTCTTACCTGATATAGATACCCATAATAAATTTTAAAAAAAAATTCAAGAGGCGAGTGGAAAAGTAAATGGAATTTAGGTCAAAATGTAGAAACGTAGATGATTGATTTGAAGCATTAGTGAGAGGCGAAGAGAAAGTTGTCTTCTAGGGAGACTAGTAAAAGTCCTATGCCCCTACCAATTATCAACATTGTTAATGTCATCTCTAGTCTTTGTATTAGCCAATAAACCCATATCTTGCTCTTATTATCATTATGCGAGCAAGTTTTCAACAAGGATTGAGTTAAGAGTTTTACTTGCTCTGTCGGTAAAGAAATGGAAAATGGTAGAGGAAGGTTTGGGAAAGAAGATAGAGATGAAACTTGCAGATGAATAGAGTAGATTTTTCTCTAATTTGTATGAGGGCTACATGGCTACTCAAATATGTTGGATTATTAATCCAATACTAGGTTTATATATGAATAATTATGTGTGGCATATGTCAAATAAGGTTAAACCTAATCAAAAGTGATATACTAAATTTTGGATAATTTAGACTTTAATGTATCTAATAAGATGTGGGCCTTTAATGTAAAGAGATTTAAATGGTAATTTCTATTTTTATAATGGATGAAAATGAAAATACCAAAGATAACAAATTAAAAAAGTTATTTTTATATAGTGATTATGGTCTCCAGATCACACATACATTTCAATTTTTTTTTATTTTTGTCTTTCCATTATTAGAAATGAGACAGAAAGAAAATTAAAAGATTTTCTTAAGAACAAATGTGTTGATTTGGAATTCCAACTATATAGATTGAAAAAGAAATTGGTTATTATGGATTTAGGTACATTTTGACATATTCATAATTTGTTTTTTAGTGATCCAACATAAATGATCTTCTATTTTTTGGGTGATAGTTTTCACGGAATTTTTTTAACAAGTGACATCAGAGTCTCTTCATGTAGAGTCATTGAGAACAAATTATGAATAAATTTGGATCAATGATTAAATTTTTATTTTGAGTGTTCTCAAATTTAAAGATTATGATTTTTTTCATGTTAAATTTGAGAATGATTCTTTAGTTTTCCATAAAGTCTAAAAATTTATACGGTTTGTTTGTCGTACATCTTGGGTATGATGTTAATGTTCTTTTCATTTATGGATTCAATCATTATCGGAGGATTTGAGGTTTTCTAATGATTTGTTCTTATCTAAGCATATATCTTAGTTGTTAGTAAAAGGAAACATCATATTACTCAAGCCAAAAATTTTAGAGTCAATACCCAATTTACTCTAAATTTATTAGGTCCTTACAATTTAGTCATTGTATTTAAGTTATTGTACAATTTAATCCTTAAATTTACCAAACGTCAAATAGTTTAGTCCTTTTGCTATCTCTATACTAACTATTTGCTAATATGACTTGTTAAATATCTACGTGGCATGTTTAGTACTAACTAATCATGCCATATCAGTGTTGACTTAACTTAAAAGAAAGAGTAAACACGTAATTTAGTCTCTACATTTATTAAGTCCCACAATTTAGTCCTTAAATTTAAGTCATTAAAAAATTTAATCCTTAAATTTATCAAATATCAAACAACTTAATCCTTTCGTTTTCTCTACACTAACTGCTTGCTATTTTAGCCAGTTAAGTTTCTACGTAGCATGTTAAATACCAACTAACCATACCACACCAGCGCTAACTTAACTTCAAAAAATTCAAAAAACCAATGCTAAAGCCTCAAAATCCTTTACTGTCGCACATAACACTGCCATCTTTGTTCTTAGGATGCTGTGAATCTTTGTTCTTTTTTAAACTTGATACTCTGGCCTTAAGTTAAAAAAATGAGGATTATTGAAAATACTATTTTTCTTTCTCGTACCCCATCTTTTCATTGGGGTTGGGGATGAAAAAAAAAGGTGTTTTAACTTGTGGAATATATTGTCACTCAACTGCTAAATAAATGATTGAATGGAGAAATTTTTAATTGAATTGTAAATACATTTACGATGGTCTCCCCTTTCTTTGAATGCTTCCACATTTTTCATTGTCTGCAAAATAAATGCAATAGTTAATTCAACAACTTATGACAAATGACAATGTATGAGGTTGAGGGAACAACTTTATTTCAAAAGTTTATAAATGAGTCGATATTGATGTGGCATGACTAGTTGGCATTTAATGTGCCACGTAAGCACTTAACAAATCACATAAGCAAATAATTAAGATAGAGTCATGGAAGGACTAAGTTGTTTAAAGTTTGATAAATTTGAAAACTAAATTATGTAATGACCTGAATTCAGGGATTAAATTATAAGGATATAGTAAATTTAAGAACTAAATCATATGTACTTAATAAATTCAGGGACTAAATTGTGTGTTCTCTTTTTTTAAACTGAGTCAGCACTGATGTGGCATGGCTATTTAGCATTTAATGTACCATGACACTTAACGGGCTAGATTAGCAAGCCATTAGTGTGATGATAATAGAATAACTAAATTGTCTGACGCTTGGTAAATTCAGAGATTAAATTGTGAAATGACTCAAATTCAGTGATTAAATTATAAGGAACTTGTAAATTTAGGGAATAAATTGTGTGTTTACTCAAAATTTTATAATCCATCATTCAACATTTGGGTTTTAGCCAATAAAAAACTTGTGAATTTAGGAACAACAACTGTCATGGCCATTGCATAAGTTAGGCCAGATTCAAGATTGGGGTTGGTATAGGATCCAGAATGGGTTTACCCAACTTGATCCAACCTAAACTTAGTCAAGAAGAGTCCAATCAGTGTTCAACTATTGGCTTCACCAAAAAAATTTTAAGGATCAAAATTTGATACAATTTTAAATTCAAATATTAGCATGCATATATATATATATATATATATATATATATATATATATATATATATATATATATATATATATATGTATATACATGTCACCAAAGTGACCGCTCTTATGAAAATTAATTTTATTTTAAAATATAAATGGTTGTGCATGTAACTTATGTGACCCCAAGGAAGATCAATATTTAACAAAATTACATGTGCACTTGTGGTAATAAACGAGTGATGAATATTTAGTATTACATGTGAATAATAAATTGGCCCAAATGATGATTTATTATACATAATGTTATTATTATAAGTGTTTGATTACTATATCAATATATCACTTACTAGTTAATATATTTGATCAGAGACAAAATGTTAATGGAATGTCCAGTATCTTGAGATATGGTTTGCATATATTTGACTTTTTATAAAATAATATGAGCTATTTTTCGTTTGTTTGTTTTTCTTTGTTAAGCTATAACTCTTGTGAATATTATTGCCAATATCAATTCAATACCCATGTTAAAAGGCTTTAACTTCAAATCATGGAAAGTGAACCTCTTGATGGTTCTCGGAGTCAAGAATCTCGATCTTGCGTTATGGGTGATTTTCCCCCTCTCTTATAGATAAGAGTATCATTGATGACAAGAGAGATATGGAAAGATGGCAGAAATCAAATCACACAGGTATAATGATAGTGAAGAAGGCCATTCCAAAAGCATTCAATGGCACAATTTGTGAAAGGATTTTCTTGCAAATATTGAAAATATGTTTGTCAAAAACAAAAAATCTTAAATAGGTACATTTTTTATAAGCCTAATTTCATTAAGGTATAAAGTTAACGATAATATTAGGGAGTACGTCTTAGAGATGTCTCATCTTTTAAGTTGAAAGCACCTAAGCTTGAACTCTCTAAATACTTATTGGTGCATTTGGTTTTGATATCTCTTATTGCACAATTTAGCTAGTTTAAGGTGAGCTACAGCTGTCCAAAGAGACTTGATCTCTGAATGAGCTAATTTCACATTGTGCTCAAAAAGAGGAAAGGTTGATGTAAGATAAGGCAGAGAGTTCTTACCTAACCTCAACCTCTAAGGACAATGGAAAGAAAAGAAAGAAGGATAAGGAAGTTACATGTATAGCACCTCAAAAGAAACAACAAAAGAAACCAAATAAATTGAAAGGTATTAGTTGTTTCTTCTGTAGAGCTAAAGGGCATAAGAAGAAGCAATACAATAACTATCACATATTCCATGATAAGAAAGATATATTTAGTAATTTGATTTTTTTAAGGTTAATTTAACTTTGGTACCTAGATAGGGTTGCTTGAAATGCCAGAAGTTAAATGATGTTGAAATATACATCTATGTAGGTGATAACAAGATAGTCAAGTTAAGGAACTAGAAAAATTTAGATTATTGTTAAAGGCTAGATTTTATTTAGATCTTAATGAGACATTTATTGTACTATTTTTTAGACAGAATTTGATTTTTTTTTAAATTTGGACAAATCTAGTTATTCTTGTTTATTTGGGAATCAAAAATTTAGATTTTTTTATAATTCAAAATTGATTGGTTTCAGCTCTTTGTCAAGTTATGATAATCTTCATTTAACTTATACAATTGCTTTATTTAATGAATTCTTACATTAAATACTCAAGGTACAAAGAGAAAATTAACCAATGAGAATTTAGTTGCACTATGGCATAAGAGATATGATAGGCAGAGAATGGAGAGACTTGTATAAAAAGAAATTCTAGATTCTCTAGATTTCACAAAATTTAATGTTTATGTTAACTGTATAAAGGAAAAAAAAACCAATAAAAAGATATTTGAAGCCAATATGACTCTAGATATTGTATAACTTATACATAAGGATATTTACAGGTTATTCCCTATAGTTTCTTCGAATGGTCAACAATACTTTATGACATTCATAGATGATTTTTCTAGATACTTGTAATAGCCCTAAAATAAAGGAAAACCCTGAATAAATGAAAAATCCTAAATTAAAGAAAATTTTGAATGGAAGTAAGGATTATGGAAAATGGAGATAAGTACCATTGAAAAAATGTTTATTTATCATATTGATTGAGAAATTGTAAAGTAATATGAGGATTTAAGTTTGGAGCCAAAATGTAATTTCCTAAAATTTTAGGGGTCAAAATGTAAATAACAAAAATTGCAAGGAAAAACCTCAACAATTGGAATTTTTCTAATAGGTCCCTAAGATGATTTAAGAGAAATCAGATGCAGAAGTGGCGTAAAAATTTTCTGCACTTTCTCTCCCAAATTTACTTTCTCTCTCTAAAAACTCTAAAACTTCTCTATAGATTTCTAGCACTTCTAGACTTCGGATTTCAACACCATCACCGCCTACGAATTTAAAATGACAAGGATTACAATTCTATCCGATTGGTTTCTAAAAATTTGGCCAGAAATCTGTCAGAAAGTGGAGGAGAAACCCTAGGAAAGTAAGTTATGCATCTCCTACTTAGAGTTCTAAAATTGAAAATCTGACAGCATAGATGGATTCAGGAGGTGGAAAAATCTTAGGATATGAAATTTGGCTGCCATCTGTCAACTTTTATATGTTGTGAACAGTAAATTCGACCGTCGTGAATAGTAATTTCCAGCGATGAACAACACCCCCATAGTTGACCGAGCTCCTTGAGTCATTTCTTAAGTTTTTGGACTCTCCGGACTTGTTTTTTAGGTCTATTTGGTCACACTTGGATTGGAAAAGTGCATTTTAGGGTTGTCTAATCTAGGGCCCTTATCCTATAAGTAGATAATTCTTTCTGTGACTTACCCTATGCTCTTCTTGAACTTTAAATGAATAATTGATTATGTTTACAAGTGATTTATACTTTTATATATCTCTGAAATGGATTAAATTATCTGAATTTTTTTACTATCTAGTATATGGTTCAAGAAGAGTATGGTTTTGAAAATGGATTTTTGAACTCATTGAATATGTGATTTTAAATGTATTTCTCATCATATGGTAAAAGAAATATATTGTGCACATCATATTGATTTTAAATGTATAGATGATTTATTTGACCAATTACAGGGAGCCCAATGTTTTTCTAAAATTGATTTAAGATCTGGGTATCATCAATTGAGGATATTCCGAAAAGTACTTTCAGGACTTGATATAGGCATTATGAGTTCTTAGTAATGCCATTTGTTTTAACAAATGCCCCAGCTGCATTCATGGATTTAATGAATAGAGTATTTAAATCTTTCTTAAATCAATTTATTATTGTATTCATAGATGATATCCTGGTATATTCAAAGAGTCCAGAGGAACATGAGTGACATTTAAGGATAGCTTGCAAACCTTAAGAGAACACCAACTGTATGCTAAGTTTTCAAAATGTGAATTTTGGCTTATTACTGTTACTTTTCTAAGGCATGTGGTTACCAAAGATGGTATTCAAGTTGATCCAAAAAAGGTAGAAGCGATCCGTAATTGGCCCTACCACAATTATAGAGATCCGTAATTTTCTTGGTTTAGCAAACTATTACAGCAGATTCATTAAAGATTTTTCAAAAATAGCTGCTCCTTTGACGATGTTGACAAGAAAGGGAATAAAGTTTGACTGGTCAGATGAATATGAAAGAAGTTTCTAGAAATTTAAGGAATGTTTGACTATGGCACCAGTACTGTCTATTCCTTCAGGAACCAGAGGATACACGGTATACTGTGATGCATCAAGAATTGGATTAGGGTGTGTGTTGATGTAACATGGTCGAGTCATTGCATATGTATCCAGACAGCTTAAGCCACATGAGCAAAATTATCTGACTCATGATTTGGAGATGGCAGCTGTGATTTTTACTTTCAAAATTTGGAGGCATTATCTGTATGATGAGACATGCAAAATCTATACAGATCATAAAAGCCTCAAATACATTTTTTAACAAAAAAGATCTTAATTTGAGACAAAGGCGATGGATGAAATTGCTTAAAGATTATGATTGCATAATACTATATCATCCAGGTAAAGCCAATGTAGTGACTGATGTATTAAGCAGGAAGTCTATGAGTAGTTTGGCTCATATCACAGTGGTAAGAAGGCCGTTGGTTAGAGAAATGCATAAGTTGGAAAGTCATGGGATAGTATTGGAAGTAAAGGAGCATGAGATATTATTGGCCCATATACAGTTTCAATCGTCTTTGGTTGAGTATGTGAAAAAGGTACAGAAAGAGGATGCCTATTTATTCAAAAAAATTGAAGAGGTGAAGAATGTCAATGATGTTGAATTTACTATAGACTCTGAAGGAATTCTGAGATTGGGCAAGCGATTGTGTGTACCTAATAAAGAAGAACTCAAGAAAGAGATTTTAGAGGAAGCTCATAGATCCAAATATACCATTCATCGTGGGATAACTAAACTGTATCAAGATCTAGAAGAAATATATTGGTGGGATGGAATAAAGAAGGATATAGCTGATTATGTCTCTCGATGGTTAACTTGCCAACAGGTAAAAGCAGAACATTAAAGGCCTATAGGATTATATCAGCAAATAGAGATACCTAAATGGAAATGGAAAAGAATAATTATGGATTTTGTTACACGGCTACCATGGACACCAAAATGGTTTGACTCAATATGGGTGATCATTGATAGGTTGACTAAATCAACACATTTTCTACCAGTGAAAACCACATACAACGTAGCTTAGTATGCAAATCTGTATTTGAATGAGATAGTGAGGCTTCATGGAGTATCAATATTGATTATTTCTGATCAAGGACCATAGTTTACAGCTCATTTTTGGAGAGCCTTCCAAGAAGCTTTGGGCACAAAGTTAAATCTCAGTACTGCTTTCCATACTCAAACAGATGGACAGTCTGAGCGAACCATCCAAATATTGGAAGATATGCTTCGGGCATTTGTGCTAGATTTTCAAGGTAGTTGGGAAAAATTCTTGCCCCTAGCAGAATTTGCTTATAACAACAGCTACCAAGCCAGTATATAAATAGTCCCTTTTGAGGCATTATATAGTAGACGTTGTTGTTCTCCGTTCGGATGGTTTGAGATGGGCGAAACTAAGATTCTAGGGCCTGATCTAGTACAAGATGCACTTAACAAGGTAAAGTTGATTAAGGAAAGATTAATGGCAGCTCAGAGTAGACAGAAAGCTTATGTGGATAATAAACGTCGACCGTTGGAATTTTCTGTAGGCGAACGTGTCTCTTGAAGATATCTCCTATGAAAGGAGTAGTAAGATTTAGGAAGAAAGGAAAGTTAAGTCCACGGTACATAGGACTATATAAAATTCTTGATAGGATTAGTCCAGTAGTTTATCGTTTGGTTTTGCCACCTGAATTGAGTAATGTTCATCCAGTATTTCATGTGTCTATGCTACGAAAGTATTTATCAGATCCTACACATGTTATTCAGTGCCCATAGATTCAATTAGATGAGGACTTAACCTATGAAGAACAACCAGTGGCAATAATAGACAGACAAGTGAAGAAATTGCGATCAAAAGAAATACTCACGGTGAAAGTGATTTGGCAGAATCATTCTTCAGAGGAGGCTACATGGGAAAAAGAGGATGATGTGCGTTCCAAATACCCGCATCTGTTTGAATGATGAGGTTAGTGTTTATTTTCCATTATGATAGTGAAATTCGAGGACTGAATTTCTTTAAGGGAGGAAGAATGTAATAGCCCTAAAATAAAAGAAAACCCTAAATAAATGAAAAATCATAAATTAAAGAAAATTTTGAATGGAAGTAAGGATTATGGAAAATGGAGATAAGTACCATTGGAAAAATGTTTATTTATCATATTGATTGAGAAATTGTAAAGTTAATATGAGGATTTAAGTTGGGGGCCAAAATGTAATTTTTTAAAAGTTTAGGGGTCAAAATGTAAATAACAAAAATTGTAAGGACAACCCTCAATAATTGGAATTTTGCTAATAGGTCCCTCATATGATTTAAGAGAAATCAGATGCAGAAGTGGCGTAAAAATTTTCTGCACTTTCTCTCCAAAATTCAATTTCTCTCTCTAAAAACCCTAAAACTTTCTCTAGATTTCTAGCACTTTTGGACTTCGGATTTCAACACCATCATCGCCTACGGATTCAGATTGACGAGGATTACAATTCTATCCGATTGGTTTCTTCAAAATTTGGTTGAAAATCTACTAGAAAGTGGAGGAGAAACCCTAGGAAGGTAAGTTATGTATCTCCTACTTAGAGTCTTAAAATTGAAAATCTAACACAATAGATGGATTCAGAAGATGGAAAAACTTTAGGATATGAAATTTGGCTACCATTTGACAACTTTTATATGTCGTGAACAGTAAATTCGGCCCGTCGTGAATAGTAATTTTCGGCGGTGAATAGTAACTCCACAGTTGACTGAGCTCCTTGAGTCATTTCTTAAGTTTTTGGATCCTCCAGAATTATTTTTGAGGTCTATTTGGTCACACTTGGATTGGAAAAGTGCATTTTAGGGCTGTCTAATCTAGGGCCCTTATCCTGTGAGTAGTTAATTCTTTCTATAACTTACCCTATGCTCTTCTTGAACTTTAAATGAATAATTGATTATGTTTACAAGTGATTTATACTTTTATATGTCTCTAAAACAGATTAAATTATCTGGATTTTTTTACCATCTGATATATAGTTTAAGAAGAGTATGGTTTTAAAAATAGATTTTTGAACTCATTGAATATGTGATTTTAAATGTATTTCTCATCATATGGTAAATGAAATATATTGTGCATGTCGCATTGATTTGTAAAGTTATAAGATTGCCTTAGAAAAGGGCATGTATATGTGATAAACCCTGATTGGAAAATTTATGATAGATGAATTGTACTGAGACTAAAAGTCTGTATTATATTGAAACATCTGTTTTGAATGACATGACATATGTGTAAATAATGATTTTTGTGGAGGAATCATATTGGAAACACTATTTGATAAGAGCAGGGAATGTTAGCCCTGGTGCACCTTGACACCTCAGCTAGCAGGAGTGGTGCTAGCATCATGTGACGGCAAACACACAAGAGTCATGTGTTATTTGGGGAAAGCGGGATGCCTCTTATTATTGTTATTTAGGGAGAACGGGATGCCTCATATTATTGATATGTGATTTACCCTCCCTTAGTGTGTACTTGGGATTATTTATTGATTCTAATATGGAAACCTCCTAAAGCATGTGAAATCTTTAATTGCATAACAATATTTGTTCTATAATCATATTGCACTGTATTTGGTTTTGAATATTGGGCAATATTGTGAAATGAGGATATTTGAAATACGAGTTCCATATGGATGTACTTTCGAACTGTACTTTCTATGTAATAAATTTTAAAATATGAGTTCATCCATATACTGACCTAAGAGGTTAGAAGAGGTCTTATCTGCTCACTGAGTTGTCAAACTCACTACACGATATTTACATCTTTTCCAGATAAAGATACAGAGTCTAGTCCTGCGGATAGGTGATCAATTAGGCTTCTTACTCCCTGGGTGAGCCTACATTGCTTCCAAGGCTCACGTTATTTGGATTGTATCGTATTTGTATTCTAGAGTGTGCTCTATATGCCACAGGCAGGATCCCTGCTTCTGCCGTTATTATGATGTTTATGGATTTAGTCTGTATGTTGTATATCTATGGAAAAACCTATATGTATCTGTTTACATGATAAATGTTTGAAATACGCATGTTTATGGGAAATATCTGTTTATGGCATATGTGTGTCTCACGTGCCCTTAAATTAGGGGCGTGACAATATGGCTATATATATGTCATTTATGAAAAGTCACAGTCACTAGATATTTCAAAAAATTATAAAGCAAATGTTGAGAACCAACTCAACAAAAGGATCAAAAGCATCAAATCTCATTGTGGTAGTGAATACTATGGAAGATATAATGGTTCAAGTGAACAACATCCAAAACTGTTTGTTAAGTTCCTAGTGGAATGCAGTATCATAGCATAGTATATTGATATGAACAATACAGTATCGTAGTTAAGTGATAAAATTCTATAAGAGTATAGAGTATTGGTTCCACAATGATTGTTGTTATTAACTACTACACTTATATTAACTTTGATTCCAATAGAATATTTTGAAAACTAATTTGATAAAAGTGTGAAAAGTAAAATAAAAATTGCAAAGATAGGAGAAAGTAATTTAACTAAGGAAAAGTCAATCAAAACTCTAGGGATTAAAATTTCACTATAATGTAACCTAGAAATTATAATTTAATTGATAGTCGAAATACCCTAATTTATCCATAGCCTTTCTCAAGTCTAACAAAAAAATATCTTTAGATACTAACCCACTAGTAGGATGTTGTCGCAAGCATACCAAAAATAAATAATTACCTTAATCTCATTAACACAAATTAATGCAGTATCAAGAGTAAGGGACGATCCCACAGAGTGAAATTCACTACATTCGCTATAAACTAGAGGTTGTCACGAGTAATCAAATATGTAATAAAATAAGCAATAGAAAACTAGAGAATTAAAATTTATAAAAAAGCATTGGTCATGCTTTCAGCTCCACCTTTGGAGTAAATTATTGATAATTGATTATAAATTATTTAATTCAATTGAGATATACAGTATTGGAATCTAATCTAATCCTTCGTTAATTTTAGTTAACTTGCATCCGAGTAAACTTTATTAACTCTAATTATTGAAATAACCCCATTTAAGGTCATAGGATTTAACCCCAATAATTGCATTATGAACTAAAAAGATCAATGAAGCTATATAACCCCAACATAAGTGGTCATATTTAACCTAGTTGATTGCCCTTTCTGAGAATTAATAATTTCTTATTGCAGTAAATTTACTAATCTCATTTTACCTTGTAAATTAGAGTGATCAAACAATTATGAAATTAGTTTCATAATTTAGATATAGTTTAACTTATTCAATTACTAGTGTATCCTTTCCAAAAATCAAGTAAGAAAAATAATAAGAAATATGCATTGGAAAGTAAATTAATACCTAATCAAATTGAATTAAATTGAAACATATAACCTAATGTCATAGTATCCTCATACTTCGAGGTTCCATCTTAACTTAACCAATAAAAAGACTTAGCGACATAAGGTTATGGAAAAACATAAAAAAAAACAAAGAAAAAAAGATGAAGAGAAATAATGTACCGAATTGATCCTGGGATTTCCTTGATTTGACTTCTCTCTATCCTTTGGGGTGCCTCTTGCCTTCTTTTTACAACCCTTTGATAACCTTGATTGCCTAGGGTTTCTTTTATCATGTTTTTGGCCTAGTAGGGTTTCAATCTAGGTCATACTCCCTTTTTACACTGATTTTTTTTTCTTCTGCTGACGCATACTACTATGGTGCCACCAGTCCATTGCTATTGTGCTTTTGCTCCTTAGAATTTGGCTGGGGTTGCTGTAGCACTATCGTTGCAGTGCTATGAAGTTAGTGTCATGTTGCTAGGTCTTCCTTATGCTTTTATCTGTACTTCTTCATCTTTTTGCTTATTCTCTTCAATTTTCTTTCTATCCATCATCTTTGACTCATACAACATAAAACATAAAATTAAACTAATTCTTAACATATTTTACTTAAAAACTAACAAAAGTAATGTTTAAAGGTATTCAAAATATGTATAGATTAATGCATATCACCCACTATACTCCTATGTGAATTAAAATATCCAAAGATTTATTAAGATTAATGGTTCTCAATTATGACTATACAGACCATAGTATTCCTACTTCACATGTAATTCATGGTTACTTACATAATGAATTTGACACATAAATCATCTCCCAATATCATCATGATAACAGTTCATCTAATTGGTGTGCAAGTAATTGGAAGCATTAAGAATAGTGCAGTAACTCAATTAGAAAATAACTCTTTTTAAAAAATTCATAATTAGGCTATATCATTGCCCTAAAAAATAGAACTAGTTCATATTTAGAAAAGAAAACATCTCAAAATAAAAAGAAAACACAGGTTTAATAGAATGAGATGAAAAAAAGAAATTAGGGATGGAGTTAGAACTTTGATCCACAAACTCGATTGCCAATTCTTTCTTCTCCAAGCCAAAGATTTTTCTTACTTCATTCTAGCTCTACAGATCTTCAAAATTATCATTTTGGCATCGCAATGCTAAGGTTTTGGGTCATGGCTTTTTGATTTTTTCATACTGTCATTGCCATGCAAGGTTTATTGCCATAATGTTTAGTCTTCTGAATTTTGACTTAGATTTCTTGAATTTCTCAAAAATACTGGTGTTGTAATGGCAAGGTTCACCATTGTGCCATTGGTTGTTCTGTTTAACTTCTTCATAATTCTTGCTCCTCTTTCTTTAATTTCTCTAAAATTTCTCAATTCTTCAATTTCTTTTCAACTACAAAAATAGACATGCAATAAAAAATATTAAACTAACTTACTCAAAAACTAACAAAATGTTTAGCTAAAGAATACCTAATTTATGAGTAAAATGCCCACTCATCAAATACTTTCAAACTTAGTTTTTGCTTGTCCTCAATCAAAACAATAAAACTTAAAATTCAAAATTATGCATTGAATGAGAAGTTGTTTTTGACTCACTAAATTTTGTTTGAGAGATTTCAAATAATTTGTAGCTTAATAAAAACTAAAAAAAATCATAATTATGTATAAATTTAACTCAAATACAATTTATATTTTACCCTTTTGAGTCCTAATTTTGTAAGTGTATAACTCTATGACACTTAACCTCTTACACTAAGATGAAATTATGAAACTCAAAGTTTTAAGTGCTAATCTCTAGATAATTGAAGTGTAAGATCTCCATAGTCCTATTTTTCATGTTATTCACCAATAATATAGGCTAAGCACACACCTTGGATAAATAGGACTTCCTTAAGCTTGTAATGTGTGGCTTGGGTTTATAGTAGGGTAAAGGATATCAAACTAGGCTCAGTTCACTCAATCATGCATGATCTTTCTAAGTTCTTCTATAGAGCTGTTAAGGGTTCACCATAGGAAAAATGTGTTTTAGTGGCTTTAGCGATGGTTACCAAACCATCATAGAATCATAGTTTTAGTGACAGTTTACATGAACCATAGTAATGCCGTTGCTAAATCACGTCTTAAAAATAGTTTTTAACCGTCGTTAAGCCTTGGTTTAACACCAATTTCTTTTTAAAACTGTCATTAAACCAACTTTCATTCCTTTTAACTTTTTTATTTTTTTAATAATGGTTAGTTGAACTGTTGTTAAATTATGGTTTAATAAAAGTTTTTTTACTGTGGCTAGGCCAAACTTCAACCACGATTTCCATGAAATTATTGTTAAACCACTATTTTTTTTTAAAAAAAATTTGTGCTTTTAATTTTTTTGACTATGCCTAATCTATATAAATAATAATGATATCAATATTCACTAGAGAATTAAATTTACAATCAGAAGCTAAATTTCACAATAAAAACTTATATTTACTTAAATTTGAATCATAATGTATATTCCATTACAATTATATAAAATATACAGTAAAAATTCAAGTTAACTTTAAGGGTCTTGAGGAGTATGATGTCCACTAGCTTGATCACTTGGTGCCTAAAAATAAAAAAGATGTTATTAATAATAAAAAACCTAATTGCAAGAATATTTATTTTTATGATTAACTAAGAGTTTTGAAAATTACCCTTTGACCATTACCTTATGCAAATGCAAGCTCAGGTGTCACTTGACCCTAATAGTTCTAGAGGAGAAAAGCCATGGATGCTTCCATATATTGCTATCATGTAAGAAGGCCTAGATTGCGAACTCTTAGTGATTGAACACTTAGGTTGGGGAAACACTGATTCTAAATCCTCAAACTTGATCCAAGTACTCTTTACTTTTCGAAGCTCTAGCCAATGAATAATCACTAGAAATTTTTGAAAAGAAGAGTCCTCACACTGAACTAAAACAATTTTTCCTACAAATTCAAATAGAGGGTAATAAATCATTTTAAGAATACATCATTATAACTAAATTAGAAATAAATTCCCATAGAATTCAAACACTTACACATATAGCTTTATCTTTGTCATTAATGTATGATCCTTTGGCCTTTTTTGTAGATTGTAGTCCATACATCTCGCCGAGTCACTAGGCCCCCAAACTCAACTTCCTAAAAATTTGAAAAATAATTTAATGTATTTCTAATATAAATCAAACTTTAGATATATTATTCACTAATGCAAACTTACCATCTCAGCCCTTTTTTGTGTAAAGCTTTTCGAACCACCAGTACATTGCATCATTTGCTGCCTTTTATTTTTTTAGGCACATCCTATTTAATGATGAAAATATATTAATCAAATCAACAATAAATTGATATATATTGACAACCAAGTATAGTTACCTTAAACTTCACCTCGAGACAGTAGTCTATAAAAGATGCCTATTGATCCCGAGGAATGATAGGTGGGATGTCACTATATAATTGGTCTTTAATGTAAGTTTCTAGACCTATACAAGTTATAACATTGAACTCTCCATTTCTGTCCAAATGATTAAAAAATAATATTCTTTTGCATGTCCTGCACTACAAACTTTGTCTATAAGAAGAAATATAAATGTTAATAAAGATACGAAGAAATAAATAATATGTGTTATTACCTATACAATGTTCTTAAAAGCAATGTTCTTGTACATAGTAGGAATGCTTCTCCAATCCTTGTAAGAGATGGGCAACATTTGAAAATTGTCTCTAATAGTACATAGAAAAATGCCTTGCAGACCACTTCCACTCCCATTGGTTGGTGTGTGTCGCTGAACTATACAACAACCCTTTGTCCATAGGGAAATGTTCAAACATTATGCACTATTAACTATGTGGGCATCATCTGGCCATTCCCATATGTAAAATAAAAGTTAGTACACAAATAAGGACTAAAAAGCTTAGCCATTAGGAGAGTTTGGATACCTAGCAATAATATTAAGTGGCCAACTTCTTTTTCTTCTTGCATGTTTCTATTGAACAGACTAATGAACCTTGTCCTTATTTGTGAAAAGGTTATCAACATCAAAATCTTGCTTGGGTCTTTAAAGGAATATGGATGGGAAAGCTTCAAAATCAAGTGAATCAACGTCCCTTAGTTGTCCACCCTTACTAACTATTCGCCTAGATACAGGTCTCCTAGAGCTAGATTCACTTGCTCTATCTGTAATTAATGAGTTAAATCTCTTCATCTTCATAATTCTTATCAATTAAGAAAAATAACATGAGTTTCAATTTAATACACATGTAACATTGCTAATTTTACCTTAAAAAAAAGAAACATAAAAACTATAAAGATTATTATTGAGACAAGCATAACTTTACTTCCTCATATGGAAATAACATTGCTAAATCTTGAGCTTGGAATGGGTCACTCTTATACATAACATCATGATTTTCTTTACCCATGTCATACAAGTCATACGGTTTAAGATGCATAACCATGCTCCACTTTCTATCTATTTCATCTTTTACATAATATATCTGGTGACCCCTCATAAACTTAGATGCATGGTTCATCATCCTCCCTATGACCAATGTGTATCAACAATGTAAAATCAATAGAGGTAACACATATTTCATCAGTTGTGATACCTTTGAAATTAGTTGTATTAGCCTATATAAACTTGAATAAAGTAATCGTAAAGTGACTATGATAATTTAATTCAATGATCCCTAATAATTTGCCATAATACGGGACACCTCTGAAATGCAAATTATTGTCACTACTACTTGCATAACTTTTTGTCCTAAAATTTCCAAAAACTCCACTGTTTTGAGTTTTCAATCCTTGGTCTCATTCTAATGTTCAAAATTTAAATCCATTAACATTGTATACACTATATTTCCTTGCTTTACCAAGTGATCCATATGCAAGGAATTTTAAATCAATTCAATGAGATCCGTTGACATCATTTGTTATCTAAGAAAAAAAAGTGATGATTTAAAGTGTTTATGATTAATGCAAATATGATTGGTGGATATGTACTTACACGATGAGAAAACCTTGAAATGAACTCCTTGTAAACTTTTTGATCTATCTTAATAGAGGACTATGTTTGCCTTTTTAAACTATGCCTTATGTAGTCTTTGAATTCCCCCTATAGAACATAAAAAAAGGTAAACATATCATTACACTTATTAGTTAATCTTTAATCTAATAAATATAATTTACTCACTGAAGGAAATGGTCTACTTATTTTCTATTGGTGAGTACATAATGATGTGCTTGCAATTTTTCTGCAGAAAAAAAAGTAAAGTACTAAGAACCACTAACTGGTGGAAATAAAGTGATAATGTTAGACGGCCCAACATTAGGTTAATCATCCACACGAACAGGTTGATTGAATACCTTCTCTACACCAGCTAAGTAACTCAAACAAAAAATTAAAACTTCTTGAGCCAAGTAAGACTCAGTCATTAAGCCTTTTAGTCTTGCTTTATTTTTTACAAAAAAAAATTATTTTCCCTAAGTATCCATACAAAATACATTAAATCATAAGATATAAATAATGAAACTGATGAGTGAGTTTTATACTTATAAATTAAATATTTTCATCTTATCTTTTGCCATAATTAAGCATAAATCTCCCTTTCTTGTTTTTAGTTTTGTGTCTTTCTTACAGATGGAGAGAAGAGTAGAAAATGGACTTAATTGGAGGAATCAGAGCTAAATTGTGGTTCTTTGGGAATGATGTCTATAAATCAAGCAGATAAAACAAATTCATTAAGGATGGCTGAGTAAGGAGCATTATCATATTGTCTCTTGAGACGCATCCTAATAGATATATGCACAAATTTATTCTTGATTTATGATCACATTTCCAAAAGAACTAAAACATAAAATTTCAAGGCAAAGCACCAAATGTTGAGAATATGTTTGCTGGTTGCAGTCCAGCCCAACCTTGCTGTAGTACTTGGGCCATAGCTCCGAAAATACATATCCAATATGTATGAAATTTGGTAGGTGTGTAGAGGACACAATTGGATACAACTTTCATGTTCAAGTGGTCAGAAAATTCGGACACTAGAAGGGCCAACACTGGGCTAGAAGAGAATCTTTCTACTGCTGCAGTCCAGCCCGACTTTGCTCTAGTATTTTGACCATAAGTCAGAAATTACGTATCCAATTTGTCCACAATTTGTCTTGACGGAAATCTAACGAAATTTTATACAACTTTCATGTTGAAGGCGTCAGCCAATTCGGCAGATTTCAAGATGATATTCAAGGCGCAATTTTGGTACACATGTTGGAATCCAAATTTTCAACTTTGTACAACTTTCTACCTAACAATTTTGACAATTACCATACCTATCACACTTAATTGTATCTATAAATAGAGGGCTTGAGGGGTGAGTAGGAGAGTTTTTGGAGAACTTGGGAAAGTTTTGTTGGAATTCTGCATACGTGTAATGTTATTCTCTCTTTAGACATTTTGTATTTTTCATTTTCTTTCGTAATATTATCATGTTTCTTCATCTTTCATTTCACTTTCTTGCCTTGATTATGGAGAACTAATCTCCTAATGCTAAGGTGAAATGGTGAAACTCTTGGTATGAGAATAATAATTTATCTAACTCTTATTCTTAATGTTTATCTTTGATATTGTATTTACCTTCTTATTTCTTTTCTCGTGATTATTTCTTAATGGCTGATTTTATCAGATCGCCGATTTCTTATTATTTTATTGGCTGGTTTTATCAGACAGCCTATCTCTTATTATTTTTAAGGTTGTCTTCGTCACCTACCTTTTGTTATGTTTCTTTTTCGTACCTTTTTTCATTCTAATCTTGTAAACTTTGAATCTTGATACATTGTAGACAATCTTTGGCACAATAAATGCTTGAATCAATCTTGATTTATTGTAGACAATATAATAATTGGCACAATGTACGCTTGAATTTAGTTACAAGTTATCTTTTGTATCCTTGTATTTTTAATCTTGCCAAGTGTGAATCTTGATATATTGTAGACAACATGACAATTGGCACAATATATACTTGAACCCATTTTACAAGAATATTTTAATTATTAGTAAGGAGGTAAATATAATTCATTTATAAACAAAGTTGAGCTTAAATTAACATATCATCCGATTAGAACTTTATTCGTGTAAAGATTCTAATTGAGTAACAAAAGAGTTAAATTTATTTTTATTCGATATACCAAGAGTGGATCCCCTAACCTTAGCATGCTTCTTTACTTTGAATACATCTTCATTTAATTTCAGTATATTACTTCTTTGTGTAATTTGTTCAATACTCCTCTCACAAAACAAGACATCGGGAACTAGGTTAGAAGTATTTATTTCGGATCTATATTAGAATTTTCTCTCAATTGGCAATCTCTGTGGGATCGACCTTGCATACCACTAAATCTATACTCCAATAGATTCGTTCACTTGCGAGTTTTAATTAAAACAACAAGAAGTTTTTGGCGCCGTTGCCGGGGATTGCGACGATAAAGCTATTTGGATCCAGGTAAGTACTTTTCTTCCACTAGTTATAGTTAGAACATTTGTTTATTCTGTGTATAAAAATTTTTCTTTAGAATTGTTTCTTGAAAATTGGTGTAGTAATTCGAGTGTATAAAATTGGTTGATTCTGTCAACAAGGCTAAAAGCGCCTAAGGAGTATGGGTTTTAAGAGAAACCATTGTGATTCCTCCATATTTTCCCGGGAGTCTACTGATTAAATACTACCCATTATTACTAACACTTTGAAAAAAAGAGTTTGTTTAATTTTGTGATTTTTTTTGTGGTATTTGCATTTTGTAGCCGTTGTGTAGTTAAATTCTTTTTCATAATTAGGAAGCAATTTTTTTTTTAGTTTATGCGTGCTTGGAAACGTGATAAAGATAAGCGGTTGGTTAGGAAAAATTTAGGGTCAACCATTGATTGCACAATAGAGACATTAGATTCTGCTGGATCACCATTAAAAATGGAAGAGCAAGTTGTGCATAATAAAACTCTTATAGAGTACTTCTCACCTGTCCTAGCCAATACTCCATCTTCCATAGTTTTGCCACAAACTAATGCAACTCATTTTGAAATCAAACCATCCATACTCCAACTTTTACCATCATTTTATGGTTTGGAAAGAGAAGATCCATACATGCACATTAAAGAGTTTCTTGAAATCTGCTCGACATTTCGCTTTCAAAATTTCAATGATGAGTCAATCAGGCTTAGAATGTTTCCATTTTCATTGAAAGATAAAGCTAAATCCTGGTTGAACTGCCTTCTTATAGGAACTATTACTAGTTGGAATCAATTGGTAAATAAGTTTCTGACAAAATTTTTCCCTATGTCTAAAACTGATGCCCTTAGGAGAGAAATTTCTGATTTTTGTCAAAAAGAGGGGGAACAATTTTTTGAATGTTGGGAAAGATTTAATGATCTTCTTTTGAAATGTCCTCATCATGGTTTTGAAACTTGGAGATTGGTGAAATATTCTATGATGTTTTAACTTCATCAAATTGTCAAATGATCCAAAGCATGCATGGTGGAAGATTTTTACAATTGAATGAGGGGAAGCTTGGGAATCCTTAGGATCTTTATCTGAAAATTCTCAGCATTGGAACTGCATAGATCCCAGGGATAAGAAGTCTCAAATACAAAAAGGGGAGGAATTTACGAAGTGAGTGATGACACAGATGTGAGAATTTCCTTAGCAAGCCTGACTAGAAAGGTAGAAGTTTGAACTTTAAGTCATACTCTGAACCCTTCTACCAATACTAGGATAGAGGCATGTGCCTTATGTTCTAGTACATCTCACATTGAACAATTTTTTCCATCCATACCAGCTTACCAAGAAGCATTTTCTGAGCAAGCTAATTCTCTTCAGTTTTATGGAAAATCATCAGATAGTCCATTTGCACCCACATATAATCCAAATTGGAGGAATAATTCAAATTTTTCATGGAGGCAAAATCAACCTACAATGGATCAAAATGGGCAACAATTTGCCCCTTCCAATTCATACCCTCAAGTTTCTCAACATGCTCCTCCTTTCGGGGTATCTCAATAAAGAAAACCTTCTTTGGAGGATACCTTGCAACAATTCATGCAATCGACCCAACAAGTCCTGCAATCCCACACTCAAGCTATCTCAAAGCTTGAAACACAATTGGGTCAATTAGCCAATGCTGTAGGAGAGAGAGAAAAAGGAAAATTCCCCAGTCAACCTATTCCTAATCCTAAGGGTCAATTTAAAGTAGGATCATCAGCAAATCCTAAGGAAGAAGTAAAATTTGTGACAACTCTTAGATCTGGAAAGGTTATTAATAATCATGTTCATATGCCAGAAAATGAGGAACAGAGTCAACATGAGTCTCAAACCAATGACTCAAGTGAAAAGAAAAGTGAACAGATTTCTTATGCCCCCAAAGCTCCTTTCCCTCAAAGACTTGCATCAAATAAGAAAGGTACTCAATATAGTGACATTTTAGAGGTGTTTAAGCAGGTAAGCATTAACATCCCTTTTCTTGATGCTATCAAACAAGTACCTGCTTACTCAAAATTCCTGAAAGATCTTTGCACGGTGAAAAGAAAAACTAATGTTCCAAAAAAGGCATTCTTGACTGAACAAGTAAGTTCTATAATTCAGCAAAAAGCTCCTGTCCAGTACAAAGATCCAGGTTGTCCTACAATTTCTTGTATTATAGGTGACCATGTTATTAATTGAGCCTTACTTGATCTAGGAGCAAGTGTGAATTTGCTGCCGTACTCTGTGTATGAGAAACTTGGGTTAGAAAAACTGAAACCTACACTAGTGACCCTTCAGTTAGCTGATAGGTCTACAAAAATTCCTAGAGGTGTCATAGAGGATGTGCTCATTAAGGTTGATAAATTCTACTTTCCAATAGATTTCATTGTTCTTGACACTGAACCTGTTGAGAATACAGAGACAAAAATTCCAGTCATTTTGGGTAGACCATTTCTAGCAACATCCAATGCAATCATTAATTGTCGAAATGGAATTTTGAATTTATCTTTTGGAAATATAACTGTGGAATTAAATGTTTTTAATGTCTCTCATCAACCTGTGGACATGGATGATTTATGTGAGGTCAACCTGATTGAAAGTGCCATTTATGATTCATTTTTAGACTCCTTTAGTAATGATCATCTAGAAAAATATTTGACTCATTTCAATAAGGATAAAGATGAGGATTATTTGATTAGTGAAGTAGACTCTTTATTAGAGACAACTTCACTAATGGATACTGATAAATGGAAAGCCAAAAAAGAAATAGTTTCGCCTTTTGAGTCAGTTTCACCACCATCTGTTGTTCATGCTGTTTACCCACATGGTGCTTTAAAGATTGAAAACCCCAAGAATGGTGAGGTGTTTAAAGTTAATGGTCAAAGATTAAAAGCATCTTTGGAATTACACAGCTCGGAGATAGAGGAGACACCTTTGCGTGATCCTGTCTATTAGAATTGATTTGCTTCTGTTGCTAAAAGTTGTCGTGCACGCTATCTAGGTAAGATTTTTCTTTATTTAGCTTGCATTAATGTGTTCCCTCGGTGTTATCTTCTTTTGAGATTCTATTGTTTTCTAACCTTTGTTGCTTTTGTTCTTTCAAAAAAAATTTTTTTGAGTCGAGAATGGAGGACATTCTCACAAAATTGAAAAAATATTTTCCTTCTCTTCCACCCAATGCATTAACAAAAATTTACAGAGCAAGGATTGCAAGATTAAGGGTGTTGATGAACATGAGGATGCCTACTGATATTCGTTGGCTAATTAAAGCTAAGGTACGATTATCAGGTGAGTCTGTAAATGATTTCATCTCTTACATGCCTGGTTTAGGAAAAAGCAGTTTTGCTAAAAGGCGCAGAGCTAAACGAATGGGTGTTTGTTACAAATGTAGACGTGAAACTTGTAACAAACGTTGTCGTTCTTTGGGTTGGGTGTCTATAAATCGAGAAGACAAAATTAAGTTCATTAAGGATGGCTTGAGTAAGGAGTCATTGGATGATGACTTTCATCCAACGTCTCTTGAGACACATCCTAGTGGATCTGTGCATATTGGTATTGTCGGTTTATGGCCCCATTTCAAAAAAGAACATAAACGGTACAGTCTTAGGAATCTGACGTTAAAAGACCCTGTTTGCCAATTTATAAGAAAATTGGATGGGAAGCATATCCTTGACCCATAGAGGGCGTTTAAGCCGTTACTAGATGTAAAATCAGAGGAAGATGTGAGCCACAATCACAACTATTGTACATATGCATGCGTGCCATCATTTTTGAATTTTTCACCTTTAATTTAGCTGACATTTGCTGGCCTACTCATATAGCTATTGAAATTATGCCACCAGCATATTCACATTGCTATTACAAGTATGCCCTTATATGAGTCTTATAAATGCACACCTCATTATCTTCATCTTCATACTCAAAGTTAAGGTGAGTGCAGATATCGAAGGAACCACAGTTCGTCACTTTTGAAATATTTGTGTCTTTTGTGGTTTTAGTCCTGGAAAAAATGGAGAGTATGTAAAAGCAGCACAAACTTTGGGTATGGTACTAGCCAGGAGAAAGATTCATTTAGTTTATGGTGGAGGTTGTTGAGGGTTAATGGGGAGTGTGTCTGGATCTGCATATCTAGGAGGATGCCAAGTTTTTGGTATTATTCCTACAGCTCTAGCTGTATCAAACATTGTAGGAAAAACAATTGGGGAAGAATGTAGGGTATCCTCCATGCATGAACGAATTGCTAAAATGATGTGCAACGTTGACGCCTTCATTGCCTTACCTGGTGGTTTTGGTACTCTAGAGGAAATTTTCTAAGTCGTCTCTTGGGCACAACTGAACATGCACCATAAACCCATAGGTTTGTTGAATGTTAACAATTTCTTTGATGGTTTGTTGTCTTTTCTTGATCATGTTGTAGAACAAAGGTTTATCTCGCACTCACCACGTCGGATTCTCATCTCGACCTCAAATGCTGACGAGCTGATTGATGCGTTACAAGCATTTGTTCATATACCTGATCCAGTTATAGCTCAAATAGATTGGACAACAGAACACCGCAGAAAGCGCAAACTGGACTTGGATCTTCATTTGTAACACCTTTTACTTGCTTGAATAAATTTTTATTTTCTGTTTAGTTTGCTGCAGGTTCATCTTTTCTTAGATCTCCTTCCAGGTAATATCTCTTTTAATCTTTATTGTTTATTTTGTGTTTCTTCATCTTTCAAAAAAAAAATTTGAGTGATGTTTTGGGATTAGGCAAAGCTAGCACCAATGATGAAAATGGTTTAAAATGCTTGTAACCTTTGAAAAATTGATGAGTTCTGAGTATTATGTGTGAACTTGAACTCTAATGTAACTTGTGTTTTATTTGAGAATCCTAATATCTTATGCACTTAATCTTTTACATTTGATTGATTGTTTATTCAGAAAAGATTTATGTGATTTAGATATGTTAATTGATCTCATAAGACCTTAGAACTTATTTTATTGTCACTTGAGGCAAAATACTAGACTACTCTCCATTTAAGAAATAAATTAGGCATTGTTGGAATCGTTTGAGCCTTTCAAACCAACCTATACATTTTGTTATTTGTAGCAACCTATTTTGTGCCTATATTTATCCTTTCTTGAACACCTATATTTTTATCTAGCCTTTAAATAAAAATATGTCTAACTCTTACCTTTCACTCATAGGAATGATCATTTGAAAAGTTATGATTCAAGGGTGGATGGTAGAAGTTTTTTTAAAAAAAAGAAAAAAAAAAGAGAAAAAAAAAGAAAGAAAGTTAATACTCCCTAAATAAATAAGTTTGGGGGTGTTTATATTAAAAAAAAATAGTATGAGCAAATAAATGTAAGGATGATGAAAAGGTTGGAGATAGAATTCACAGTATAATATCAAAAGTATTTGGGAGGCTTTAAATGATCATGTACGTTGAAGAGTGAATTGAGCTTTCATTCATATCATTTTATCCACCTTTAACCTGTGCCATACATTATAAGCCTAATGAAAGTCCTAATGATCTTAAATGTTATGATTAGTCTACATTAGTGGAAAGTGACATGAAAAATAAGCTTATGGAGTCTCAAATGCATATATCTAGAGATCTGTTTTAAATATTTGATTACATAAATTTATTTGAATGCAAAAAGTCTAATGTCATAAGACTACTACACACACACACTTGGGATTCAAGAGTAAACCATATGTTGTATTTGAATAAAAGTTCTACATAACCTTAGGATTCTGATATCTTTCTTGGTCGCACATTTTAGATCCTTGACGAATGCTTAATAAGTCAAAAGCAATTCATCACTCACTCATCATTTGAATTTTGAAGTTTGTGTGTTTTGCTTGAGGACAAGCAAAAGATTAAGTCTGTGGGTATTTGATGAGTGAGTTTTATACTTATAAATTAAATATTTTCATCTTATCTTTTGCCATAATTATGCATAAATCTCCCTTACTTGTTTTTAGTTTTGTGTCTTTCTTACAGATGGAGAGAAGAGTAGAAAATGGACTTAATTGGAGGAATTAGAGCTAAATTGTGGTTCTTTGGGAATGATGTCTATAAATCAAGCATATAAAACAAATTCATTAAGGATGCTTGAGTAAGGAGTATTATCATATTGTCTCTTGAGACGCATCCTAATAGATATATGCACAAATTTATTCTTGATTTATGATCACATTTCCAAAAGAACTAAAACATAAAGATTCAAGGCAAAGCACCCAATGTTGAGAATATGTTTTCTGGTTGCAGTTCAGCCCAACCTTGCTGTAGTACTTGGGCCATAGCTCCGAAAATACATATCCAATATGTATGAAATTTGGTAAGTGTGTAGAGGACACAATTGGGTACAACTTTCATGTTCAAGTGGTCAGAAAATTCGGACACTAGCCAAAACTAGGCTAGAAGAGAATCTTTCTACTGCTGCAGTCTAGCCTGACTTTGCTCTAGTATTTTGACCATAAGTCAGAAATTACATATCCAATTTGTCCATGATGTGTCTTGACGGAAAGCTAACAAAATTTTCTACAACTTTCATGTTGAAGGAGTTAGCAAATTTGGCAGATTTCAAGACGATAGTCAAGGCTCAATTTCGGTGCAATGATGGAATCCAAATTGTCAACTTTGTACAACTTTCTACCTAACAATTTTGACAATTACCACACCTACCACACTTAATTGTATCTATAAATAGAGGGCTTGAGGGGTGAGTAGGAGAGTTTTTGGAGAACTTGGGAAAGCTTTGTTGGAATTCTGCATACGTGTAATGTTATTCTCTCTTTAGACATTTTGTATTTTTCATTTTCTTTCGTAATATTATCATGTTTCTTTATCTTTCATTTCGCTTTCTTGCCTTGATTATGGAGAACTAATCTCCTAATGCTAAGGTGAAAGGGTGAAACTCTTGGTATGAGAATAATAATTTATCTAACTCTTAATCTTAATGTTTATCCTTGATATTGTATTTACCTTCTTATTTATTTTCTCGTGATTATTTCTTAATGGCTGGTTTTATCAGACCGCCGATTTCTTGTTATTTTATTGGCTGGTTTTATCAGATGGCCTATCTCTTATTATTTTTAAGGTTGGCTTTGTCACCTACCTCTTGTTATGTTTCTTTTTCGTACCTTTTTTCATTCTAATCTTGTAAACTTTGAATCTTGATACATTGTAGACAATTTTTGGCACAATAAATGCTTGAATCAATCTTGATTTATTGTAGACAATATAATGATTGACACAATGTACGCTTGAATTTAGTTACAAGTTATCTTTTGTATCCTTGTATTTTTAATCTTGCCAAGTGTGAATCTTGATATATTGTAGACAACATGACAATTGGCACAATATATACTTGAACCCATTTTACAAGAATGTTTTAATTATTAGTAAGGAGGTAAATATAATTCATTTATAAACAAAGTTGAGCTTAAATTAACATATCATCCGATTAGAACTTTATTCGTGTAAAGATTCTAATTGAGTAACAAAAGAGTTAAATTTATTTTTATTCGATATACCAAGAGTGGATCCCCTAACCTTAGCATGCTTCTTTACTTTGAATACATCTTCATTTAATTTCAGTATATTACTTCTTTGTGTAATTTGTTCAATACTCCTCTCACAAAACAAGACATCGAGAACTAGGTTAGAAGTATTTATTTTGGATCTATATTAGAATTTTCTCTCAATTGGCAATCTCTGTGGGATCGACCTTGCATACCACTAAATCTATACTCTAATAGATTCGTGCACTTGCGAGTTTTAATTAAAACAACAACAGAAACAATGAAAAAATGTATAAATTAAAGGAATATATTTAACTTTCTATAGGGTACATCCATTGATATTAGACTTGACCTCATAGTTTGGCTTCTTCAACTAAGTGAACATTCAAGTGAACTATAACTGTAAAAAATGAAGTTGGGAATAACATCTCCAGATGACACAATATGATAACAACTTTATTTTTAAGTTAATCAAGTAGGAATAACATCTCCAGATGACACAATACGATAACAAATTTATTTTTAAGTTGATCAATTTCATTTAGGTTTAACACCTTATTGTATATTTGCCTAAAGAGTGAACACAATTCAACTAGAATTACGAACACTTACTTAAGTAGTGTCTTCCTCATGGCTAAGTGTAGAATTTATTCCATAAGAATAAGTAAGTCATGACTTTTTAATCCTTCAATCTTATGCTAACTCATATCAATGCATCTAGAAGCGTTACTTGAATAACCTCCTGGCTTAGTAATGTTCTTTAATGTTTTGAGAAAGATATCATTGTTTAATTTTGTCAAAGTGAACAAAGCTGGAGGATATCTATTGGGCCATAAGTCAAGCCTAATATCCATTTCTTATAAGTCCTATCATGCATTGCAGTGGTCTTTTGATCGTCCAAAACCATTAAGCAAAGTGAAAAGTCATTTTTCTCAATATGTATCAAATAAAGATTATGGCATAACAAATGGTTTGCCTAATAAGAAAGTTAGAAAAATATAATCTTCTTACACTTTGTTGAGTGTTAGCATCGACATTACTAGCTCCTCGAGGTCTACATTCCTAACCTTTAAGTTCTATATTTTTACTAAATATAACATCAACATGCTCAAGTTGTCTTAAGATGTCTAAGCCAGTTAAGGGTGGAGAGGATTTTTATTTTCTTCCCATCCATCAAATCTACTACGTGCTAATCAAAATTCATGCCTCAAATTCAAAAATCAATGATGGCCCATTAAACACCACTTTTGACTATAAGGAATGTGCATAAGAGTTAAGTTAAAATTATGATATATACAAACCTAGTATAAGTATTCAACCTCAATAAGGTTCTAAGGCCTGGAAAATCACCGATGGTTCACATCAAAGTTACACACATATTAAACATTTTATTGGTGAAAGAATCAAATATTTCAACATTAAAAAATCATAAATCTTTCAACTATTCTATTAGTGGTTGTAAATAGACATATATATCATTCTACGGTGCCTTTCTACTTGAAATTATCATTGAAAATGAAGGAATTCTATTTCATGCACATCTAAGGAGGGAGATTGTAAGCCATCAGTACCATTGGCCATATGTTGTAACTTGTACTCAAGTTGCCATACAGATTGAAGCCATCCATGGACAGCCTCAAATATACACTCTGATGATATGATGTAAACTCATATTTCATTATGTCATTTCCCTTTCAAGGTTTAGAGTCCCTCACATGCCTTATCATACTATCACTATTCTTGTATATGTCATGTAATTGTGGCTTCAGTGGAAAGTATCTAACGATTTTGTCAGGCATTTTCTTCTACTTTTCACCTTTCTTCTTTAGTTTTCATTTAGATGTGTTACACTTTTTACAAACATTTCTATTTTCATCCTCCTCCCAATATAACATGCAATCATTTCGAGATGCATGGATTTTTGTTTAGTTAAGCTCCAATTTATTTATAGTTTTCTTAGCATCATAAAATAAAGACAGAATCTTTACATGTAGGAAGACATTAACCCATAACTCTAGCATAATTGACATAGCCTTATCACTTATCCCACTCAAACATTTGATGTGATAAAAGTTCATCAAAAGGGATAATTTTGAGTACTTCTCATACCCTTCATATAGTTTTTATGCCCATCCTTGATTAATAGATAAAACTATTTTACACTATCATTCATCCTTTGACCTGACGGTAGAACTGGTATCTCCACAAAATCCACACTTTCATTTTCATGATGAATCTTGAATGCATCATAGACCATATCTTGCATAGGGTCATCCTTACAAATAAGTTCTTTCACTTGTGGCATTATATAATGTTTTACATGAGATTCTTTTATTAGACTTTCCCCATGCCTAACCCAAAAATCATAACATTATGGAAATGGTTTAAGAATCAAATACTGACATACACCTTCTCTAACTTGCTATTTCTTAAACCTACACTTAGAACATAGGCATATTATTCTACTCTCTACACCATAGTTAATAAATTCAAAGTCTAAAAATCCATTCAGCCTATCCAAAGTCTAAAAATCCATGCAGCATTGCAAAATGAAAGTATTTGCATTCTTATTATGAATCATTTCCAAATAAGAAGGTAAAATTGCTTATTCTTACACCACATAAATTAAATTAATTTTAAAAAATTAATATAGTATAAAGCACATTTAAGTTTATTTTATAGTAAATACACAATTGAATCACTGAATTTACTATATCCTTATAATTTAGTCCTCGAAATTAAGTCATTGCACAATTTAGTCTCTGAATTTACCAAATGTTAGATAACTTAGTCTTTTCATTATTTTCACATTAACTGTTTGCTGATGTGGCCCATTAAATGCCTACATGACACGTTAAATGTCACGCCCTTACGTTAAGGACACGTGAAATACATATGCCATAAACAAATATTTTCCATAAACATGTATATTTCAATCATTTATCATGAAAACAGATACATATAGGTTCTCCCATACATATACAATATACGGATCAAGTCTATAAACATCAAAGTAATGGCAAAAGTAGGGATCCTTCCTGTGGCATATTGAGCATACTATAGAATACAAATACAGTATAATTCAAATAACGTTAGGCTTGGAAGCAATGTAGGCTCACCCAGGGAGTAAGCAGCCAAGCTAATCACCTATCTGTAGGACCAGACTCTACATCCCTATCTGGAAAAAAATATAAATATCGTGTAGTGAGTTTGACAACTCAGTGAGTAGATAAGACCTCATATAACCTCTTAGGTCAGCATATGAATGAACTCATAATTTAAAATTTATCTCATATAAAATATAATTTGAAAGTACATCCATATGGGACCCGCATTTTAAATATCTTCATTTCAAATGATAGTCAAATATTCAAACCAATTACAGTGCAGCATGATTATAAAACAAATTGTAATAGCCGTAAATTTAAAGAAAATTCTAATTAAATAAAATTTTGAATAAAAGAGAGGATTTTGAAAACAGAGATAAGAATAGTTAAAAATATGTTTATTTATTATATGGGTTAAAGAATTACAAAGAAAATATGAGAATTTATGTTTCGGGGCCAAAATGAAATTTCTTAAAAGTTTCGGGGTCAAAATGTAAATAAGAAAAATTTACAAGGACCTCCCTTTAAAATTGAATTTTTGCATAAAGGTCTCCCAGGATATTTTAAAGGCCTCAACCACTCAAGAAGCAGAAAAATTCAGAATTCTCTCTCTCTCCTCAAAATTTTCTCTCCCAAAACCCTAAAACTTTTCTTTAAGGTTTCACCATTTCTGGACCTTGGATTTCGATACCACGACCAACAATTAGCTGGAGATTGGCCGAAAAATGGAGGAAACAATCACCTTAAGAGGTAATCTCCGAAACTCCTATATGTGGTTCTCAAATGCAAAAACTAACACTTTAGATCGATCCAGAAGGTGCCGAAACCTTAGGATCTCAAATTTTATGACCATCATCTCTTGCACGCGCCACATCTTCCTCGCGCGAGTGAAGTCCACACACAGCCTCCCCAGGCAGCGCATGTAGCGCATGAATTTAGACCTTATTATGTTGACTTGCATTGAACGAGCTCCCAGAGCCAAATTTCGCAAATCCAAAGTCATTTTCAAGGTTTTTGGACCTTTTGAACTCAATTTTGGGGCCTATTTTGTCAAATTTGGACTGAAAACGTGGCTTTTTGGGGTTGTCCAACTTGGTACCCTAACTTTGTGAGTAGATGATTCTTTCTATGACTTGCCCTCTATTCTTCTTGATCTTTTATCGTGTATTTAATTATGTTTATGAGATATTTACACTTTTATATGTTCCTGAAGTGTATTAAAATTATCTGAGTTGTTTAAAATTTGAAATTTAGTTCAAGAAGAGTATAGATTTGAAAATTGATTTCTGAACTCATAGTATATTTGATATTACATGTATTTCTCATTAAATAAATATTTATGCATGTGGCATTGATTTATAAAGCTATATGATTGCCTCGAGAAAGAGCATGTATATGTGATAAACCATGATTGGGTAAATTATGGCAGATGAGCTGTATTGAGACTGTGATTCTGAATTATTCTGAAAGTTATGTTCTGAATGATATGTAATATGTGCATATGATAATTTTTTGGAGAAATCCTAATAGAAACAATGTTTGCTAATAGCAGGTGATGTTAGCCCTGGTGCACCTTGATACCTCAGCTAGCAGGGTTGGTGCTAGCCTCGTGTGAGGGCCAACACATAGAATATGATATGTGATGGAGAGCAGGATGCCTCCTGTCTGGGCAAGATGCCAGTTATATAAGATGTGATTTGCCTTCCCTTGCTTTGTGCTTGAGAAATTGCCCATGTTAGAGTCTCTTTGTGTGTCCTCTTGAATGGTGGTAGGGCAAACCTTGACTGAGATACTAAGTATAGGCAAATCCTACACCAACAAAGTACAGAAGGGATTGAACTCTGATATGGTGATTCTGATATGGGATCCTCCTAATATTTTTATAAGAAATATTTTTAATGCATATCAATGTTTGATTAATGATCATATTGTATCATATATGGTTACAAATATCTGAATATGATTTGAACTGAGAATATTTGAAATACGGGTCCCATATGGATGTACTTCTGAATTGTAATTTCTGATGTGATAAATTTTAATAAATGAGTAAATCTATATGTTGATCTGAGAGGTCATAGGAGGTATTATCTGCTCACTGAATTTTGAAACTCACTACACGATACTTTTATATTTTTCAGATAAAGATACAGAGGTTGGCCCTGCAGCTATATGATCCGCTAGATGTTATATTCTCTTAGTGAGGCTACATTGCTTCCAAGGCTCGAAATGTTTTAAAATATTATGTCATTGTCATCTAGAGTATGCTTTGAATGCCACAGGCAGAATTTATACTTCTGTTATAATAATGTTAAGGGTAGTTTTGGCATGTGTAATTTGCTATACTGGAAACTTGTAAACGTATGATGTTTTCCAAATATGTGATATTATGAATCCGTATGCAAATAAATAAGGGTTAAGTTATCTGTTAGTGGTGTTATTCACATTTCATTAAGTTGGGCCGTGACACAAATATTGTTATGCAATAAAAGATTTCACATGTTTTAGGAGGTTTCCATATCAGAACCAATAAATAATCCCAAGCACACAACAAGGGAGGACAAATCACATATCATCAATAACACATATAGGAGAAATCCCGTTCTCCCCAAATAACACATTACTCTCGTGTGTTGGCCGTCACACGAGGTTAGCACCACCCCGACTAGTTGAGGTGTCAAGATGCACCAGGACTAACATTCCCTACTGTTAGCATACAATGATTCCAATAAGATTCCTCCACAAAAATAATTGCATAAAATAATGTACTTTTCATATAAGAATAATTTCTGTGCTCAATTTCCTTTTCCATAAATTTCTATCAAAATTCCATATAGGTTATCAATTCCAAATCCCCTTGAATCATCATTCTCAAGTAGTGAAATGCATATATGCAACATATATTCCAGGGGTTCCAAATTCATGATATTTGAACATGTACAATTTTCTATCATAGCCAATTTTTGAGTGAAATAGTATCCAATAAGTAAGGATAATTAATCATAAATTTTCAAAGGCTAAAAATCTAGTAATAACATCATATGCTGCACCAATATCATAATAAAAGTGTAAGTAAAATGTAAAATGTATCATAGAAAGCATTATCCACTCACAAAGTTAGGGTTCCAAGTTGGGCAACCTTAAAATCCACGTTTTCAATCTAAATCTGGACAAATAGACCCCAAAAATGAGTTCAGAGGGTCTAAAAACCTATGAAATGACTCTGGATTCGTGAAATTTGTCCTCTAGGAGCTCGGTCAATGCAGGTCAACACATTAGGGTGCTGCCACAAGCGCTGCATGTGCCACCCTGTAGGGCTGCGCTTAGGATTCATGTGCCAGGAGATAGAAAGAGAGTGGAGGTGAGTGAGAACTATATAGATGTGATTCGAGGCTGAAATTTTAGATTAAAGGTTTTTCCATCTCCTGAATCCATCTATGGGGTTAGTTTTTCATTTTGAGAACTCAAAATAGGAGTTTCGGAACTCACCTTTTTAGGGGATTTTCTCCTCCATTCTCTGGCCAATCTCTAGCCAATTTTCCAAAAACCAATCAGTTAAATTTGTAGATCTCGTCGTTCTGAATAGGTTGGCGGTGGTGGTGTCGAAATCTGAGGTCTGAAAGTGCAAAAATTCTAGAGAAAAGTTTTAGGGATTCTAGAAAGAGAAAATATGGAGAGAGAGAGAGAGAAGGATCCAGAATCTGCACGCCATTTCTACTGTAGAGCATCTAAAGTATCATAGGGGACCATTCTACAAAAAATTAATTTTTGAGGGAGGTCCTTGCAAATTTTCAATATTTACATTTTGACTCCTAAATTTTTAGAAAATTGCATTTTGACCCCCAAAACGTAAATCCTCATATTTTCTTTATAATTCTTCAACCTATGTGATAAATAAACATATTTCCAATCATACTTATCTCCATTTACCATAATCCTCTTTTTCATTCAAGATTTTTCTTTTATTCAGGGTTTTTTATTTATTTAGGGTTTTCCTTTATGTCAAGTCTATTACATTAAATGCCAACTAATCATGCCACATCAGTACTGACTCAGCTTAAAGAAAGAAGAGTAAACACATAATTTAGTCTATAAATTTATTAGGTTCCTACAATTTAGTCCTTGAATTTAAGTCATTGCATAATTTAGTCCTTGAATTTATTAAACATCTAACAATTTAATTCTTTTGTTATTTCTATATTAACTACTTACAAATGTAGCCCATTAAGCACCTACGTGACATGTCAAATGCTAACTAATCATGCCACATAAGTGTTGACTCAGTTTAAATTTTTTTCAAAATTCTTCATTTTTCACTCTATTTTCCCCCTTCTCCCTTGAAAAGTTCCCCTTTCTTCGGGCTTCAAATGAGAATGCCATGAAACACTCTAGCACTACAAAATCTTTTTTAGTTACACATAACATCGCCAATAAACCACTGTCGAAGCCTTGTTCCTAGGACACCATAAATCTTTATTCTTTTTTATACTCAATGCTTTGCCTTTAACCAAAAAAATGAGGATTATTAAAATTACTATTTTTTAATAAGATTCTTTTTTCCTTGCAGATCATTTTCCTTGAGATATATTCTTTTTTTTCCTTTAGATACGGAAAAAATGTGCTTTAACTTGTGAAATATACTGTCACTCTGCTGCTAAATAGTTAATTGAATGGAGAAATTTTACATTGAATTGTAAATACATTTACAATGATCTCCCTTTTCTTTGAATGCTTCCACATATTCCATTGCCTATAAAAAAAATGCAATAGTTACTTTAACAACTTAAAGTAAACAACATTGTATAAGATTAAGGGAACAATTTTATTTCAAAAGTTTATGGATGAGTCAATGCGAATGTGGAATGATTAGTTGGTAGTTAACATGTCATGTAAGTACTTAACGGGTCACATCAATAAATAATTAAGGTAGAGATAACAGAATAATTAAGTTGTTTGATGTTTGATAAATTTAAAGACTAAATTATATAATGTCCTGAATTCAAAGACTAAATTGTAGGTACCTAGTAAATTCAAAGGTTAACTTATAGGAATTTAGTAAATTTATGGGCTAAATTGTAGGGACTTAGTAAATTTAGGGATTAAATTGTAAGGACCTATTAAATTTAGGGACTAAATTTTGTTTTTACTATTTTTTTAACTAGAGTTATCGATGATTTTGCATGATTAGTTGATTTTTAGATGCCAGATAGGTACTTAACATGCCATATTAGCAAACAGTTAATGTGGAAATAACAGAAGGATTAAATTGTGTAATGACTTAAGTTCATGGACTAAAATTTAAAGACCTAGTAAATTCAAGTATTAAATTTTGTGTTTACTCTTTATTTTATAATAAAAAAAGAAATTAAAAAATATAATTACAAAAACAAGGAAATAAAAAAGTGTTGATTTTATATTTTTATTAATATATGCTACATTCCTATGTTTGTTAATATTTTTATAAGAAGTTTATATTTTTTTCTCCCAATTTGTAATATTATTTTATTAATATATACATGCATTTTTGTGTTTATTAATTTTTTTTTCATGGTTATAACTTGGAAAGTAATCAGTAGGTGTATTAATATGTCTACTAAGGGATAAGATCATATGTTGGCAAGGATTCAACCAAAGATTCCTTCCCAATTAGTGTTCTTTCTTCATTAACCTTAATTACAACTCTTATTTTGAGTTTATATTCTTATATTTTCACTATGAACTAAATCTATATTTCTAGGGTGAAGATGTAGCTTAATTACAATGGTTTGGTGAAATTGTACAATAAATTTCTAAATTGTTCTTCTCTATTGTATTATTTTCTCAATACTTCATGCTTCTAATTAACTAGCCACTAATTAGATGATTTGCTAATCATAATGAGACCAAGAGTTGATTTATGTGTCTAGAGCTAGGAGATTAAAACCATAGATTGCATGTGGATAGGAATATACCTCATGAGTTTGTGTAGCCATTGAATGGAACTATAGATCTTAATGAATTTTTTATTAATCAATTCACATAGGACTATAATTATTTATTAATTAGAAAACATACTTATTAGTGCTTGGGAGAGACTAGTAAATAACCTAGGGTTCTTGGCTAGTAAAAAGATTGCATAGAATCTAGTTATTTAATTATATAGGAACCAAATCAGAGTAACAATAATGAAATCGAATCCTTAGAGTTTTCTCCAATTGAAAGTCTATAATTTACTTATTTGCAATTTACCAATTATTTTCCAAATTATTTTGGGTAGTATTCTTTCATTTTAATTGCATAGATAATTATATTATGGTTTAATTCTGGTACTTAATACATAATCCTCATGGGATGATACTCTATACTCACATTTATCATTTAAAAATGTTACATGCGCTTGTGTGTCCAATAATTATAGCGTGCCATAGTAGTGTAGCAATCAGCGTGATACAAGGCCATCTCTTAGTTCCTATCTCAGTGCTTGACTTTCTCCCCCAAGTAGTTTTGTATTGTGTGTGCTCTAAGTTTTAACTTCCTAAGTAGTGGTATGGGTGATCCTCTATTTAGGTTGGCTTAAGCTTGACCCAACCTCTTTTATACCTTCTGGCAACTTGTATTTTTGAATGTCTAGGGTGGTGATGGCTTTCATTGTGTATAAAATCCTATATAGACTCTTACTCCACTTTGGCTTGGCTACACAGTGTTCTAATTAAGCCAGGGACAAATAAGCCCTTAACCTTGGAGTAGACGCATTGTACTACATATTTGTGTATTAACTTTCCCACACCCACTAATAGGCCCTTCATCAGTGCATATACCAATATGGCTTTGTTCTTTTGTACTTCACTCTTATAGGATACTTGCATAAATTGAGCCACCACAAAATAAAGCCACACCATGGCATATTTATTTAGTGCATTTCTATTAAAGTGGCTTAGCTCGCCATTGCTTATTGTCTTTACTAGGACTGTAGGGTCTAAAGAGTGATGATTATCTCCTCAAGGTCCAATTTCCCTTAAGCAAAGGTGTTATACTCATCTTTCTCTATGTCTAGAAGTAGGTTATAAGCATTAATGACCTACAAGGTGAAAAGCACCTGTTTCCCCCTAAAAAAGGCCACATGGTGTTGATAAGCTATAACATTAAAGTAGAACTCTGGCACCATAGGTACTATTCTTGCCTTAGGGTAGCTATAGAATATTGTCTAACCTGTATTATAAATATCTCTTGTAAAGCGCAAGAAATAGTCATTTTACTTTAATCTCCTCTCCTTGATTGTTGTTTTATTAATAACCACCTTGATAAGGTGGTTATATATATCCTTACTAACAAATATCTCTAGTTCGAATCCCTATGGTTGTTTAACTATCTTCTTATTCTTTTATAAAGGTCCCACTTGACTATTCTTGGGGGCCATCTTTCTAGAGTTCAATGTGTCTTAAAATCATATCGGCTCTTGGGCATTCATTGGTAAAGCATTGTGCAATTGACGCTTAAGTGGTAATCATGGGCTTTAGTTTTTTTAAAACATTTGGTGGGCACTCTGATGGTTAAACCCCAAAATTCTTTCAATCTTTACTCAAATTTTTGCCTAAATATAACTACATGCTTTGCTAAACTTCTAAATAATCCAAGCAATGGTAATTGCAAAATGTAACTTAAATTCACCTAAAATTTGGCCAAAGGGTTACCTTGTGTTGTATCTTTGAAGGCACATTTTAGGTTATCCGAATAGTGGAATTCATTGCTAATCTTGGTGGACTTACAGTATGATGTGACAAAAATAGGATAACAGAGTTAGATAGTGGGCAGAGGTTAATTCATAGTGGTTAGGTTACTTGTGGTGGTGCTTGGATGCTGTAGGGGTTGTCTCGGTGGTTGGGAGTTCTCGAGTACTTTGTTGAATTATCCAATGCCCCCATTATGTCTTACTATCCTGTTGGCATCGTGACATTAGGTTGCTATCATTTTGACAGTAAAGCGACTGGAACATTAACTTTGGGATTATGGCGTCAATACAATGGATTTTCTAGGAATTTGGCATTGTAATTATGGCTTTTCTAGGAATTCAACATTTTGATGCTGAGTTCTTAGTAATTTTTATGCTACAATTGCATCTTCTAGCATCACTACACTAAATAGTTAGCGCCACAATGCTAACCATTTTGGAAAAGATTATGAATTTCTCTTCCATTTTTTAATGCTGGTTTACCTCTTGATTAATACTTGCTTTAACATCTTCAGCTATATGGTGACTCCCTGTAAGCTTACTTCAATAAGGGTAATAGAGGATTTTTGAAATTTTCTCCACCATTAATGTACACCTTAAGATGTTATCCATTAACCTTGAACCATTGGCCTATTCATTGGATTTCTATTAGACCATGGAGAAATGTTTTAGTTACTGTAAAAGGACTAAACTATTTAAAACAAAGTTTACTTATAAATAAGCTTAGGTAAGAGTTGAAAAGCGGCATTTCCTGACCCAATACAAAAATTTCTTGCCAATATTTTCTTGTTTTACCATATTTTTGTTCTTTCTTTCTATAACTTGGCAGTCGCATAGGCTTCATGATATAATTCATTCATTTCATTTAATTGTAGTAGCCTCTTTTCTCTTGTTGCTTGTAGATCAAAATTTAGCTTTTTTTTGTTATCTAGTATGCTTTATGCTTTAATTTCACTAGTAGGTGATAGGCCTTTCCAAACACAAGATATTAGGGTGACATGCCAATAGATGTCTTGAAAGACGTTTAGTATGCTTAGAGTGCATAATCAAGTTTCTCGGACCAATCTTTTCTATTTGAGCTTACTATTTTCTCTAAAATCCACTTTAGCTCTCTAATAGATATCTCAACTTGGGTGACATGCCAATAGGCCTTTCCAAACACAAGATATTAGGGTGACATGCCAATTTGTGTTTGATATGAAGTTACTATTTTATGCTTTACTACATACTTGGTTAAAAGAGCATTCACATTTTTATTAGAAAAATATGTATCTCTATCACTAATTATTGCTCTTGGTATGCCAAAGAGGGTGAAAATATTTTTTTTCTCAAAAATTTCATGGAGTCACTAGTTGGTGTGGCAAATGCTTCAACCTACTTGGAGACATAATCAACTGCCACAAGATGTAGTGGTTGTTAAAAAATGATGGAAAAGGCCCTTTGAAGTTTATTCCCCACACATCAAATAATTCTACTCTAAAATATTATTTGGAGGCATATCATATATGCCAAAAGTTCCTGCAATCCTTTGTCATATACAACAATATAGGCTTGGGCATCTTTGATTAGTGTTGGCAAATAAAAAATAGATTGGAAAATGTTTGCTACTATTCTATTAGCTCCAAAGTGACCACTACATTTTGAGGAGTGGCAATGTTGTATGATGCTATCTATTTCTTCATTAAGTACTCCCTAATTATTTGCTCTAGGAAATGCTTGTATAGAAAAGGGTTCTCCTAATAGTAATGCTTGACATCAGCTAGGGATTTCTCCTTTTGCTGGCTGGATTGATCTAGAGGTAACTCATTACATGCCAAATACTTAATAAAATGAGTAAACCAAAGCATCTTACCTAATCTTACTGTAAAGAGCTATTCATCTAAGAATGTTTCACTGACTGAGGCCTCTTATTTAGCCTTAATTTCACTTTTCTCTAATTGAGATAGGTGATAAGCTACTATGTACTCTATGCCTTTCTTGTCTCTAATCTCTAAATCAAATTCCTTTAGCAAAACAACCTATCTAAGTAGTCTATTTTTTGCATCATTTTATCAATTAGATATTTAATTGCAAAATGATTATTATAAATAATAAATCTACTGATAATACAATAGCCTAAATTAATCAAAATCATAAACCACAACCAATAACTCCTCAGTTGTGGTATAATTCAGCTGAGCATCATTAAGTTCCAATATAGAGCAATAATGATTAGGGCTGACACCAAATCCTGTCTTAAAGTTCAAAAGATTCTAGGAAAATGTCACTAAACTTTGATGGAACATTTTTCTTAAGGGGATTGCATAGGAGATTAGTAAGTTTTTAGAAGTCTTTTATGAAGTGATGATAAAAGCTTGTAGGACCTAGGAAACCTCTGACCCTTTTCACTAATGTAGGTTGTGGCATTTTTTTAATAACTTTTAATCTTCATACAATCTACTTCAATTCCTTTGGCTGAAACTCTATGGCCTAATACAATGCCTTCTTGTACCATAAAATGGCACTTCTCTTAATTTAAAACTAAATTGGTCTCATGACATCTTTTTATAGGTTAGCCAAATGAGAATAAGAAAAGGAACCAAAAACTAAGAAATCATCCATAAATACCTCTATAAAGTGTTCCACCATATCAGAAAATATGGCCATGATGCACCTCTTAAAGGTAGTTGGCCCATTACATAGGTTAAATGGCATTCTTGTGAATGCAAAAGTTCCATATAGGCATATGGAGGTAGTCTTTTTCTAATCTTTTATGGCTATAGAAATTTGCTTATATCCAGAATAACCATATAAAAATCAATAATAAGCATGCCCTGCTAATCTATTAAGCATTTGATCAATAAAGGGTAATGGAAAATTATCTTTTAAAGTAGCTTTATTAAGCTTCCTATAGTTAATACACGTTCTCCATCATGTAACTGTCCTAGTAAGGATTAATTTATTTTTTTCATTATTTACACAGTCATTTGCCTTCTCTTAGGAACTACTTGCACAAGACTTACCCCAAGCTGTCATGCCCCAATTTAATGGAATGCGAATAACACTCTTAACAGATAAATTTATCCTTATTTATTTGCATACGGCTTCACAATATCTCATATCCAGAAAATATCATACATTTACAAGTTTCCAGTATAGTTAATTATACATGTCAAAACTACACTTAATATTATTACAGTAGAAGCAGGGATCTTGCTTGTGGCGTTCAGAGAATACTCTAGATTACAATGACATAACATTTAAAACATTGCGAGCCCTGAAAGCAACGTACACTCACCCAGAAAATATGACACCTGATTGATCACGTAGCTGCAGGGCCAACCTCTGTATCTTTATCTAAAAAATGTGGAAATATCGTGTAGTGAATTTCACAACTCAGTGATCAGATAACACATCCTATGACCTCTCAGATCAACATATGGATGTACTCATATATTAAAATTTATCACATCGAAAATTACGGTTCGGAAGTACATCCATATGAGACCTATATTTTCAAATATTCTTAGTTCAAATCACATTCAGATATATGTAACTATATATGATACATTATGATCATTATTCAAATATTGATATGCATTAAAAATATTTCTTATAAAAATATTAGGAGGATCCCATATCAAAACCACCATATCAGAGTTCAATCTCTTCCGTACTTTGTTGGTGTAGGATTTACCTATACTTAGCATTTGAGCTAAGGTTTGGCCTACCATAATTCAAAATGACACACAAAGAGACTCTAATATGGGCAATTCCCCAAGCACAAAGTAAGGAAAGAAAAATCACATCTCATATAACTGGTATCTCACCCAGATATGAGGCATCCTACTCTCCATCATATATCATATCCTGTGTGTTGGTCCTCACACGGGGCTAGCACCACCCCTGCTAACTGAGGTATCAAGGTGCACTAAGGATAACATCATCTGCTGTTAGTAGACAGTGTTTCTAATATGATTTCTCCATAAAATTATCTTATGCACATATTCCATATCATTCAGAACAGAACTTTCAGAATAATTCAAACTCTCAGTCTCAATACAGCTCATCTGCCATAATTTACCCACTCAGGGTTTATCACATATATATGCTCTTTCTCGAGGTAATCATATAGCTTTATAAATTGATGCCACATGCATAAATATTTAATTAATGAGAAAGACAAGTAATATCAAATATACCATGAGTTTAGAAATCCTTTTTCAAAATTATACTCTTTTTGAACCAAAATTCAAATTGTAAACAACAACAACAACAACAACTAAGCCTTTTCCCACTAAGTGGGGTCGGCTACATGGATCAAACGGCGCCATAGTGGCCTATCATGGATGAGATCAATAGATAAGTTATTAACTATTAAATCATTTTTAATAGTTTCACTTATTGTTTTCTTTGGCCTCCTTCTACCTCTAATTATTGGACTATTCTCCATCCGATCAACTCTTCTCACTAGGGCTTCTGCAGGTCTTCTCCACACATGGCCAAACCACCTTAAGCGAGTTTCAACCATTTTCTCCACAATAGGTGCTATCCCAACTTTCTCTCTAATGCACTCATTTCTAATCATATCTCTTCTGGTGTGTGCACACATCCATCGCAACATTCTCATCTCTGCAACGTTGAGTTTATCTTCATGTTGTCTTTTAACCGCCCAACATTCCGTACCATACAATATAGCAGGTCTTATAGCCGTACGGTAGAATTTTCCTTTAACTTTGAGTGGCACTTTTTTATCACAAATGACACTCGAAGCTTTCCTCCATTTCATCCATCCATCTTGAATCCTGTGGTTTACATCCTCCTTTACTTCACTGTCATTTTGTATAATGGACTCAAGATATTTAAAACTTGTAACTTGTTTTAATATATAGTCTCCAAGTTTCATGTCGACATTCGTATTTGTTCGTCTCTTACTAAAACTACATTCCATATATTCTGTTTTATTTCTACTTATCCGGAAACCGTGTGTTTCTAAAACTAGTCTCCATGACTCTAACTTCATATTTATTTCCTCTTTCGATTCACCAACTAAGACTATATCATCTGCAAAAATATGCATTGAGGCCCCAACTCTTGTATATGTTCAGTAACTACGTCCAAAATCAAGTTAAAAAGATACGGACTCAGAGAAGACCCTTGATGTAGTCCAATAGTTGTGGGAAAATCCTTTGTATCCCCATTTTGTGTTCTCACGCAAGTCGTTATCCCGTCATACATGTCTTTGATTGCTCGAATGTACGCAATATGTACTCCTTTCTTTTCTAAAGCCTTCCATAGGATCTCTCTTAACACTCTGTCATATGTCTTTTCCAGATCAATAAAAACCATGTGCAAATCTTTCCGTCTGCTTTGATACCTTTCCATCAATCTCCGTAATAAATAAATTGCTTCCATAGTTGACCTTCCTGGCATAAATCGAAACTGGTTCTCTGTAACTTGAGTCTCTTGTCTTAATCTTTGCTCAATGATCTTCTCCCATAACTTCATAGTGTGACTCATGAGTTTAATCCCCCGATAGTTGGAACAATTCTGTATGTCTCCTTTATTTTTATATATAGGAATTAAAGTACTTCTCCTCCATTCATCCGGCATTTTCTTAGATTTCATTATCACATTAAACAACTTAGTGAGCCAACTTATACCCTTCCTTCCTAAACTTTTCCACACCTCAATAGGTATATTATCAGGTCCTACTGCTTTGCCATTTTCCATTCTCTTCAGAGCTTTCTCTACTTCAAACTCTTAGATTCTATGATAAAAAGTATAATTACGGTATTCTTCTACAGTATTAAGTCTGTCAGAGTTGTAGGTCAATTCATGCCCTTCGTTAAAAAGTCCTTGAAAGTAACTCCTCCATCGTGCTTGGATATCATGCTCCCTTACCAAAACATTACCCTCTTCATCTTTAATACATTTCACTTGATCTAGGTCCCTTGTCTTTCTTTCCCTACCCTTCGCAAGCTTGTAAATTTTTCTTTCTCCCTCCTTAGTTCCTAAAGATTGATATAATCCCTCAAAAGCTCTAGTTCTTGCTTCACTCACAGCCTTCTTAGCGTCTTTCTTAGCCGCTTTATATTTATCCCAAATTGCCTTAGGAATAATTTTAATGCACTTTAGGAACATATAAAAGTGTAAATATCTCATAAACATAATCAAATACACGCTTAAAGATCAAGAAGAGTATAGGACAAGTCATAGAAAGAATCATCTACTCACAAAGTTAGGGTACCAAGTTGGACAACCCTAAAATCTACGTTTCCGGTCCAAATTTGGAAAAATAGACCCCTAAATTGAGTTCGGAAGGTCTAAAAATCTTGAAAATGACTCCAGATTTATGAAATTTGTCCTCTAAGAGCTCAATCAACGCAAGTCAATGCAATAGGGTCCAGTTTCACGAGCTACACGCGCCACTAGGGGAAGCTGCGCGTGAGCGTCACTCGCTGAGGAAGAAGCGGCGCATGGGGACGTGTGTAAGGGATGATGAGCCTAAAATTTGAGATCCTAAGGTTTTGGCATCTTTTGGATCGATCTACGGTGTTAGTTTTTGCATTTGAGAACCACAGATAGGAGTTTCGGAGATTACCTTTTTAGGTAATTTTTCCCTCAATTTTTCGGCCAACCTCTGGCCAATGTTCCAGAAGCCAATCAGATGAATTTGTAGAACTCTTCGTCCTGAGTCCGTTAGTGGTGGTGGTGTCGAAATTTGAGGTCCAGATGTGGTGGAATCTTAGAGAGAAGTTTTAGGGTTTCGGGGGAGAAAATTTGGAGGAGAGAGAAAGGGAATCCAAAATTTGCTGCATCTTGGGTGACTGAGACCCTTAAAATATCCTGAGATACCTTTTTACAAAAATTAAATTTTAGAGGGAGGTCATTGAAAATTTTTTTATTTACATTTTGACCCCTAAACTTTTAAGAAATTGCATTTTGACCCCAAAACGTAAATTCTCATATTTTCTTTGTAATTTTTTAATCCATATAATAAATAAACATATTTTCAATGGTTCTTATCTCCATTTTCAAAATCCTTTCTTTTATTCAAAATTCCTTTAATTTAGAATTCTCTTTAATTTTGAGGCTATTACACAAGCACTATCAAAGATAAGATATATTATACTTGTATATAGAAGCTTTTATACTTTTGACTTTACTGCCTCTATCATATTTAGATTTAGCTTTCTTTGATGTTCCTTGGATGTCTTTTAATTGTCCTTCATTAGAATTTTATGCATGTAGATTGAAGGGCTAATTCCCTTGATATTATCAATTTACTACCCTATGGCAATTTTATACTCCTTTAATACCCACAACAATTTTTCCTTATATTATTTAGTTAAATAAGAAGAAAAAATAACAAGAAAAGTGTCTCACCTAGTTATTCATGCCTAAGATGGACTGGTAATTGTTTAAGCTCTAACACTGGTAGTTTTTCAATAGATGGCATTGGGTTTTCTTTCTCCCAATTCCTTAGAGGGCTTGTTTATGAATAGGTGGTGCAACATCTAAACAATTCATAGCTTCTAAAATTTTTGCACTTTCAATTTTAATATTCCTAAATATTCATGCTTCTAAAGGATCACTCAAAGAACTTACCTAAATGTCCTTCTCTATACTATTATGCAGTATCAATCAACAAGTAATTTTCCACATCACTAGGGTATTGCATATCATTAAAAATGTTAAATGTTACATGTTCTCCTTGTACTCTAAAATTGAGCTATTCATTTTACACATCAATTAATACTCTACCAATAGCCAAAAATGGTTGACCAAGAATAATACTAATTTATTGATCTTTCTCAATATCAAGCACAATAAAATTTGTATGGAGTATAAATTTATCAACTTTTACCAAGTTATCCTTAATAATTCCATAAGGATATTTTATGGATCTGTCAACCATTTGGAGTGATATAGTAGTAGGCTTGACATCACCAATTCCTTGTTTGCTAAAAAAGAGAGAAGCATTTAATTAATACTTACGCTAAGATCATACAAAGCTTTATCAAAATGACAATTTTCAATGGTGCAAAGAACAACAAAACTTCCTAGATCTTTTAACCTAGGAGATAATTTCTTCTGCAAAACTGTACTGCACTTATTAAATAATCCCACTGTATCGTACTCTTTAAATTTTCTCTTATGTAAGAGAATGTCTTTCATGAATTTTTCTTATGTAGGCATTTGTTCCAAAGCATTTGAAAATGGCATATTAATATGTAATTTCTTAAACACATCAAGAAATTCAAAAAATTGTTGATCTAAGTTTTTATTCCAAAATCTCTAAGGGTATGTCAACGAAGAGACATATGGTGAAGGATTATCAGGAAGTAGCCTAGATTTAGGCTTCTCTACCATTTTCTTTGAGCTATTAAGCTTGACATCTGTAGCCTTTTCTTAGGGTTCAACTAATTGAATGGCATCAATTATAGGCAATTTAGGCTTTAGTAACTCTTTGCCACTATGAAGGGTAATAGCTTTTACTTGCTATCTTGGATTTTTCTTAGTATTACTGGGTATAGACCCCTATGGTCTCTGAGTAACAACCTCTAAAATTTAACTTATTTGAACCTCTAAATTTTTTATTAAAGCTACCTAGTTTTGAAGATTAGTATTAGTTCTTGCCATAAATTGCTCAGTGCTATCTTGGAATTGATTAGTATTTATTGTAAGTTGGGCAAAAGCCTCTTCTAGAGAAGCTTTTGGTGGCAAAGCCTAATATTGAGGCTTGGGAGCATTAGGTGGCTTGATCATATTTTGGCTATTTTTTGATGAAAATTTGAGGTGATTTTTCCATCCTTGATTATAGGTCTTGGAATAAAGATAATTTTTTTATATTGAAAATCTCTAATAGATTGAGCTTTTTCTAGTTGATATAGAGTAAATGGGTTTCCAATTTGACATTGAGAGCTAGAGTTGCTCCATTACACAAATCACATATCATAGATAAACCATGAATTGCATAAGCATTTGCAGTCTAGGAACTAAGTTGCTTTGATAGAGTAACAACTGAGCTATTAGAGTAATCAAAGCTTGTACCTCATGAACTCCATTGGCCTTCCTAAGTGCATTAGCAGCCAACTCTTCTAGTAGTGCATAGGGCTTCTCTTTTGTTTTACTTATTAAGACTCCTCTAGCTACTACATCCACTAGAGTTCTAATTAAGTTATGCAATTCATTATAAAATATATGTACTTATAGCCACTCAGAAATTCCATGATGTGGACATTTTCTCATAGTCTTGTTAAATCTCTCCTAGGCCCTATATAATGATTTATTATCAAATTATCCAAATGTAATAATTTCATTCCTCGTCTCAATAGTTTTTGCTAGTGGAAAAAATATGGCAACAAAGTTTTCAGCAAGGTCATTCTATACGATAATTAAATTAGCAAGTAAGGAATTCAACTAACTGTTGGCTTTATCCCTCAGTGAGAATAGGAACAACCTCAATATAATATCATCAGTAAGGACCTTATTATACTTGAATGTCCCACAATTTTCCAAAACATTTTCTATATGAGTATTTAGATGATCGCTAGGCAAGCCACTAAATTAATTGGCTTGCAACATAAGCATACTTGCAGGCTTGATCTTAAAATTATTTGCATCCACTAGAGGGTGCTGAATGGAAAATTTTATACCATTAACTGAAGGCATAGAATGATTCAGTAGCGCCTAATTGTTTTGGTTATTTATAGCCTGTGGGTTTTCTGTGGCATCAGAGTTTGCTTCCTAAAATTATATAAAAGCATCTTTTTTCCCATGTCTATTTTTACGATAAGTCTATTCAATTTTAGTATCAAGAAGGATGGAATTATCACAACTAAATCATCTCATACACTAAATGTAACACCAAAAAATTCAAAAGAGACAACCATAAGCAATAAAATTTTTTTAAAAAAATCTAATTAAAATTAAAATCAATTAGTAACTGGAATACAAATGAAACCAATCCTAAACAACAATGCCCAAAACTTGATATGCACCAATTAGATATTCCTTTAAGTTTAAGCATACACTATCATTATTGAGTGATAAAGCTTTATACAAGTATAGAGTATTGTTCCCATGAGAATTGTTTTTATATATTACAACTCTTATATGAAATCCAAATCCAATTGAATAATTTGAAAACTTCTTTATGAGAAAGTGAACAATAAAAATAAAAAGGTAGCATGAAGTAAGTTAACTCAAGAAAATTCAATCAATTTATGCTCTAGAGTTTCTAATTTCACCATAATTAATCTCCATTGAATTACCAATCTTTTTAACCTAGTAATTTAGTTATCTTAACTTATCAACTAGCTTGTCCAAGCTCATGCAGAAAGACCTTTGCAAGCAAATCCACTATGTACTCATGTGAATTAAACAAACAAAGACTCATTAATGTTTATGGCACTCAATTAAGAGTACAAGACCCTATAAGTGTATCGCTACCTTACATGCAATCTATGGTTACTAACACAATGAACTTAATGCACAAAAATCACCTTCTAGTATCATTATGATTAAAACATCATCTAATTAGTGGTCAAATAAGTATAAGCATTAAGAACAATGTAGTAACTCGATTAGAAAAAAATAATTCTTCAATTCAATTGATCAAAAAATTCAAAAGTTCACAATTAGGTTAAATCATAGCCCTAAAAATAACTTTAGTTCATAACTAGAAGCAAATTCATATCAAAATTAAGATCTAACATTTAGGTTCAACAGAAAAGGATGAAAAAGAGAAATAAGTGATGAGTTGGAGCTTTAGTCTTCCTTCTCCAAGCCAAGAATCTTCCTTACTTTAATTTGTCTCACTAAAATTATGTATTTTTGAAGCCCAATGTCCCCTTTTTAAGGTTAAAAAACCTTATCCAATACAATTTAAACTTATTTTAAAAATTGACTTGTCGCACTGATGTCATAACATTGAGGTATCAGGTTACAAATTTTTTTACATCCTTTTGGCTATTGTGATGGTGATCGCTTGTCGTCACAATGCTAGAGCTTATGGATTTCATTGTTAAAATTTTGGAATTTCTAGCATCACAACAGAAAAATTCAACCAACATGATGATGCTGTTTTTGACTAGCTTCTTTGTAATTCTTGCTACTTTTCCTTTATTTTCTCCAAATTTTCTCAATTCTTCAATTTATTTTCACCTACAAAACTAAACATGTAATCAAACATAATTCTAAACTAATTAACTCAAAAACTAATAAAATTCTAAACTACAAATGCCTAATTTATGAGTATAAGACCCACTCTTCATATATCTCCAAACTTAGCTTTTCGCTTGTCCTTAAGCAAAATAATAAAATTAAAATTTATTAAACCTAAAAATTTCAAAAGACATGCATTGAGTGCCAAGTTGTTTAGACTTACTAAACTTGCCTAAGACATTTCAAAAAATTATAATTATGCGTAAGTATAAGTGTGTGTATGAATAATCCTACGACATTTAAACTCTAGCACTCATATGATTTTATGACACTCTATATTTTAGGGGTAAATCTCTATTTAATTGAATTTTAGGAACTCATATATTTATTTTTTATGTCACTCTCCACCAATGTAGGCTAAGTACCACACCTAAGATCAATAGGCCTTTCTTTTTCTATTTTTTTTGGACTAGCAAATAGAGCTTTCTTAAGTTTGTAATGTATGGCTTGGGTTTTAGGTAGGATGAAGGATATCACATACACATGATCCTTCTAAATTGATTCCATAGAGCCTTTATAGTTTAGCAAGGTGTTTTCCCCAAACTTATTTTGTTCTCTCGTTTCTCTATCACTATCTTGTGCACATTTTTCTTTTTCATCCATCACTTCTTTTTCTCCTTTTCTCTTCATTCAAATATTTATTTTCCTTTTTCCATTGAAAATTATTTTATTTACAGTATTCCTCCATTTTAATTTTTTTTTCCATGCTTCACCTTTCCACCCTTTAAAAGTATAGCTATTGATACAACTTTCAAAAATGATCATGCATATGTGTGAACAGAGTATGAATAAGGATAATTTAAGCTTTGGCTTAGTTAATAATGTATGCAGTCAAAGAAGGTCAATTACACTCAAAATTATGAGACTAAGGATATACTAATTTATGGATTGGCTTGAAAAGCTCAAACTATTCAAGAAATGCCTAAATCATTTCTTAATTGAGGTGTAGCCTAGGATTTTGCCTTAAGTAGTAGTTAAATAAGTTCTAGAGTCCTATGAGATCACATATAATATTTGAATTACATAAACTTTCTCTAAATATTTAACTATTTAAATGCTAAAGGTTTTGGTGCTCAAAATTTTCAAGATTCTAAAAAAATTATAAATTTTATTAAGAGCTAAATTCACACTTAAATATAATTCTTATCCATTTTTGAAAGCTATAAAATTTTAAAACAATAAAATCATAAGAGTTTAGTGTTATCTACTCCAACAAATCACTCAAAACATAAAGTTAAAATATGCAATCACGCAAATCACACAACTTACTTGAAAGCAATAAATAGTGCATGCATTTAAGAGAGTTAGAATTTTTAATTCAATACAAGGGTCATTCATAGATGCTATCATTCATACATTCATCCATTGTACCCACCATAAACTTTTTCATGCCCCTTTTTTCTAACTTGGATTTTTGGTGTCACAACACTGGTTTTCGGTTAGTACTTGCTTTAACTTTTTAGTCTGATGGTGATTTCCTATTAACTTTCATCCATGAACATAATGAAGGACTTTTGGAAAATTTCTCCTCCATCAATTTACTTCTTAAGATGTTTTCCATTAACCTTAAATTATTGATTTTTTCCTTGGATTTCCATTACACCATAAGGGAGAATTTTAATTATTGTAAAAGGAGTAGACCATTTAGAACGAACATTACCTTTAAATAAATGCTAATGGGAGTTAAAGAGTCAAAATGTTTGACTTGCATGGAATTCTCCTACTAATATTTTCTGGTTATGCCATATTTGTTTCTTTCTTTACATAACTTGGCATTCGCATATGCACTATGGTGAAATTCATCTATCTCATTTAATTGAAGCAACCTTTTTTCTCTTGCTACTAACAAATCAAAATTAAGTTTTTTGATTGCCCAATAGACTTTTTGCTTTAATTTCATTGGTAAGCGACAAACCTTTCCAAACATAAAGGTGGTAGGGTGACATGCCAATAGGTGTCTTGAAGGCTATTATGTAATCCTAGAGTGCATCATCCAATTTCTTGGAACAACCTTTTCTATTGGAGCTTACTTTTTTTCTTTCTAAAATCCACTTCAGCTTTCTATTAGAAATCTCAACTAAGCCACTTTATAAGTGATACACAGCTGCTACTTTATGCTTCACTCTATACTTGGTTAAGAGAGTATTCAATTGTCTATTACAAAAATGTGTATTACTGATTATTGCTCTTGGTGTGCCAAAGCATCTAAAAATATTTTTCTTAAGATATTCATAACAACCATTGAGTCATTAGTTGGTAGGACAATTACTTCAACCTATGTGTAGACATAATCAACAGCCACAGAGAGGTAGTGGTTGTTGAAGAATGATGGAAAATGCCCCATGAAGTCTATTCCCCACATATCAAATAATTCCACCACTAGAATATTATTTAGTGGCATCTCATGTTTGCCAAAAATTTCTCCAGTCATTTGGCTTCTATCACATGCTACAATGTAGGCTTGGACATCTTTGAACAATGTTGGCCAATAAAAACTAGAATGCCAAATTTTTGTTCCTCCAAAATGACCACCATACTCGAAGGAATGGTCATTGTGTAGGGTGCTATCTATTTGGCCATCAAGCACACACCTCCCAATTACTTGATCTGAGCAATGTTTAGATAAAAAAATGGCATCCCAATAGTAATGCTTAACATTAGCTAAGAATTTCTTCCTATACTAGCTTGATTGATTTGGAGGTAAAACATTGCAAGATAAATAGTTAGTACAATCAGCAAACCAAGGCACCTTACCTAGGCTTGTGGAAGAGTTGCTCATCTTGGAATGTTTCACTGATGGGGGATTGTGTTTCATCCTTAATTTCACCTTTCTCTAAGTGAGATCAACAACTAAGTTCTTTATTTTTTTTCCTTTATTCTCCAAATCAAATTTCTATAGCAAAAGAACCTAGCTAATTAGTCTAGGTTTTGCATTTTTTTCTTAATTAAATATTTAATGACAAAATGATCAGTATAAAGAATAAATATAGTGGTAATTAAATAAGCTCTAAATGTTTCAAAATTAAACGATAGCCAGCAAATCCTTTTGAATTATGGCATAATTCAGCTGAGCAACATTAAAGGTCTTGCTTACATAGTATAGAGTATGGAAGACTTTTTCTCCTTTTTGATTGAAAACTGCTCTAATGGCAAGTTCTAATACAAAGCAACAATGTTAAGGGCTAATGCCAAAGACTTTTTCAGAAGTTCAAAGGCTTTTAGCAATTTTTCATCAAACTTAAATGGCACATCTTTCTCTAGGATTTTGTATAAGGGCTTAGTAATTTTTGAGTCCTTTATGAAGTGGGAGTAAAAGCATGTAAATGGGCCATCATTCACTTTTGATGGCCATCATGCACTTTTGAAAAGTTGTTGGTGTATTACATAGGCCAAATGGCATTCTCTTAAATGCAAAAGCTCTATAAGGGCATGTGAATGTAGTCTTATTTTGATTATGTGGGCTATAGAAATTGTTTTATATCTAAAATAACCATCTAAAAGGCAATGATACTTGTGCCTTAATCTGTCAAGTTTGATCAATATAAGGTGATGGAAAATGTTCTAGTACATTTATTAAGCTTCCTATAGTCAAAAAATACCCTCTATCATGTAATTGTCTTAGTAGGGATTAATTCCTTTTTCTCATCATTTACCATAATTATTCCCCTTTTTTTAGAAACTACTTGTACAGGGTATACCTATGCACTATTAAAGATAAGATAGATTATACATGTATCCATAACCTTTAGTAATTTTGATTTTACTACCTCTTTTTATTTGCATTTATCTTTTTCTAGTGCTCTATAGATGGCTTGGATTATCCTCCATCAAAAAATTTATCAATGGGAATTAAAGAGCTAATTTCCTTCTTATTAGCAATGGACCATGCAATAACAACTTTATGCTCCTTTAATACTCTGAGCAATTTTTTCTCTTGTTCATTAGTTAAAGAAGTAGAAATAATAACATGAAGTGTGGAATTTTAATTTATGTAAGCATACCTGAGATGGGCTAGTAATTGCTTAAAATCTAGCATCAGTGGTTTTTCAATAGATGGCATTGTGCTAGGCTTTCTTTCTCTCAATTCCTCAAAGTGATTCTTTATGAAGATGAGTGGTGTAGCTTCCACCCAATTCACAACTTTTTGAAATTTTTGCACTTTCAATATCAGTATTACCAAATATACAAGCCTCTAAAGGGTCACTCAAATGTCTAACTTGGATGTCCTTTATAATGCTCTTTTCTATAGTATCAATTAATAGGAAATTTTCTATATCACTAGGATATTTCATAGCATTAAAAATATTAAATGTTATATGCTCGTCCCACACTTTTCAGGGAATATTAATTTATCTAGTTTTACTAGAATATCCTCAATAATTCTACAAAGAAATTTTATAGATCTTTTAGCCATTTGAAGAGATACTATGTTTGGTTCTCTAATTTCAAGCATACTATAAATAGAGAGGCATTAAATTAATACTTGAATCATGGTTACACAAAGCTTTATCAAAAGAAAATTTTCCAATTATGCAAGGAATAGCAAAATTTGCTAGGTCTTTTAATTTAGGAGGCAATTTCTTCTGTAAAGCTGCACTACACTCCTTAAATAATGCCATTGTCTCATACTTCTCCAATTATTGCTTATGCAAGAGTGTCTTTTATGATTTTTTTCATATATAGGCATTTTTTATAGAGCATCTGTAAAATAAATACTAATACATAATTTCTTAAACACATCAAGAAATTTAAAAAGTTGGTTACCTATTTTTTGATTTCGGAATCCCTAAAGGTATGGAAGTGGAATGACATAAGGTAGATGATTATCAAGAAATAGCCTAGATTTATGTTTCTCCACCATTTTCTTTGAGCGTTTAGGCATTAAATCTGTAGCCTTGTTTTGGCATTCAATTGATTGAGTGGAATCAATTGTAGGTAGCTTAGATTCTGTTAGCTTTTTCCCACTGCGAAGAGTAACAACTTTTGCCTATTATCTAAGGTTTTTTTCTTTATACTACTAGGCAAGGACCTCAGTGTTCTTTGAGTAAGAACCTATGAGATTTGGCTCATTTAAACCTTTAAATTTCTTATTCAAGTTGCTTCATTCTGAAAAGTAGTATTAGTTGTTTCTGTAAATTGCTTCGTGTTCTCTTGAAATTTATCAATATTTTGTTTGAATTTGTTAATATTTATTATAAGCTGGGAAGAACCTTTTCTTTAGAAACCTCAAGTAACTCATGTTGATACTATGACTAGGAAGCATTAGGTGGCTAAACCATATTTTGGCTATTTTCCATGAAAAATTAAGTTGATTTCGCCATCGTTGAGTATAGATGTTGGAATATGGATTATTTTGTCTATTAAAATTTTCAACAAATTAAGCTTCCTCTAATGGAGTAAAAGAGTTTCCATTCTAACATTCAAAACTAGAGTTTGCTGCATTACACAAATCACATATCTCTAATGGAACATGAATGGCATTAGCAGTGATAGCCATAGAATTGAGTTACTTTGTTAAAGTAACAACTTGAGCTATCAAGATTGTTATAGCATCCACCTCATCAACTCTATAGGTCCTTCTAAGTGAATTCTTCTTAGTCATTTATAAGCATTAACAACAATTTCCTCTAGTGGTGAAAAGGCCTCCTCTTATGTTTTACTTATCAGAGTTCCTCCAACTATTGCATCCACTGGAACCTTAGTAGAGTTACCCAAACTATTATAAAATATATACACATGTAGGAACTCAAGAAGTCCATGATGTGGGCATCTTTTCATCATATCTTTAAACCTCTCCTAAGCCTTATATAATGACTCATTATTAAACTGGCCAAAGCCAATAATTTCATTCCTCATTTTTTTAGTCTTTGCTAGTGGAAAACATGTGGCCAAAATCTTAAGCAAGGCCATATAGTAACTGAACCAAAATGTAAGGAATTGAACCAACTCTTGGCTTTGTCCCTCAATGTGAATAGGAACAAACTCATTTTAATAGAATTAGTAGAGACATTAATATGCAATAATGTCTCACAAATTTCTAGAAAAATTTCTATATCAGCATTTAGGTCATTACTTGACAAGCCACTAAATTGATTGGCTTGCATCATCTATGTTATTAAAGGATTTATCTCAAAATTATTTGCATGCACTATAGGTTATTGAATGGCATAATTCACACCATTAACAGAGAGCATGAAATAAGCTTGCTATGCTCAATCATTCTAGTTGTTAACAACCTTTGGATTTTCTCTATCATCAACCATGGCTTCTTGAGATTTTCTAGAAGCTTTTCTTTTTCCTTTTCTATTTCTATGACAAGTCTATTCAATTTTAGTATTAAGTGGGGTTCGATTGTCACTTCCAAATCGTCTCATATACTAAAAATAACACCCTTGAAGATTCAAAAGATAAATGTAAGTAACAATAAAATTAAAATTAGAATCAATTAGTAGCAACAAAAATTAATCAAATCAATCCTGGAAATGGTGCCAAAAACTTGATACACAGGGTTTATATATTTATTTAAGTGCAAACATATACTATCGTTGTCAAGTGATAAAATTGTATATGAAGATTGTTGTTATTAATTACCGCCCTAGTATTAATTCCAATTCTAACTAATAATTCAAAGTTTTCTGTATGAGAAAGTGAAAAATGACAATAGCATAGGTAGCAGGAAGTATGTTAACTCAAGAAAATTTAATCAATCAAGGTTCTAGGATTTCTGATTTAACCATAATTAATCTCCCTTGAATTACACATCTTTCTAACTTAGAAATTATGAATTGATAGTCGAGTTATCCTAATTTATCTACTAACCTTTTCCAAGGTCAAGCAGAAATATCTTTGAAAGTTAACCTACTATGTCCTCATGTGAATTAGAAAATCAAAGACTCAATAAGGATTATTGATAAAGGGAAAAATTGTGTGTTTAATGATTATATTTTATCCTCTAATTTATAGTAAACTTGTGATTATCTTCCTACTTTTGTTCTATTCTATTTTGTTTGCTCTGGATACTGCTTTGGTTTGTTTTATGTTTGTAGGTGAGAAAAAGAGGCCAAGAAGTAAGGGAAAACACTTATGTGAAGGGCCATATGAACTTGGAACAAGTTGAGGAATAATCAAGGAGAAAACAGTAAAGAAATTGGCATTCACAGCTTCCAACACGGCCATGCTGTGCTTTGTGTGCATAAAGCACGGCCAGGCCGTGCTCTGTACAAAGAATGGAGAGAATTCCCAGAATCTAGCATGAAGCATGGCCAAGCCGTGTCCTGGAACATGGCTATGCTTCATCTCCGTACATCTATAATTTTTAAGGGTTTGAGCAACCAAAGTGCTTTATATACTTGGAAAAATACAGAGAAAGACATCCAGACATATATAGATAACTTAGATTGAGTTTTAGGCTTAGGAAACACTCTTAGATTAGGTTTTTATTAGAATCATTGTCTAATTTATGTGCTTAGAGTAGATTTGAGATTGATTCAAGTTCGTATATCTTATTCTTTACATTCTGCAAACTAGGTTTTATCTTTCTAGCTGTACTCCTACTTCTACTTCTACTCCTTTCTTTTTAATTGTATTGAACATTGATCAATTACTTAATGAATATGATTTTGATTTATCTTTCTATTATGCTTGAGTAAATTTTGATCTAGGGTTTCGGTAAACCCATTTATGGTATGATGATATTGAATTATTGAATTGAATTATGAAACCCTAATTGTGATTACTTATAGATTAATTAGGAATAACTATTATGCCCATGTATAAGAGTTGATAGAATCCCTAATAACTAATCTATTACGTCTTATGTTATTAATCAATGAACTGAAAAGTAAAAGTTAAAACTGGAACTTAATAGTTAATTAGAGATATCTTAATCATGAAAGTAGTTTAAGGTTCTCTAGGAATTGAATCAATTAATGGGCACGAGAAAACCTATTAACTGAATTACATGGTTGGCATATAACTTAATAGACTTAGGTTAAACTAAGAACCAAGAAACTAGGCAATTAGATTAACCTAGGTATCATTAGTAACACTTGAAAGAGGTTATTAATTAATTAAGACTAAACCATCCCAATTACCCAGATAATTGCAATTAGAGGTACATATTGAATGTTGAATATCATAAGTGCGGTAAACCCTAACCCTAGGCTTTTGTTAATTGAATTCCTTATTTTCTTAATTGTGACATATTATCTATTGAATTACATTGATTTAGATAGCTTGTTTCATGAAACTCTAGTAATTAACCTTTGTTCTCTGTGAAATACGACCCGTGCTCGCTGGACTAACTACAGCTATGCCGTGTGCTTGTGGTTAATTAGTAAAACATATACAAGAATTATAGTACCATGCAAGTGTTTTTTTAGGAAAAGTGTAGTAACTCAATTAGGAAAAATAATTCTTCAATTAAATTGATTAGAAAATTTAAAAGTTCATAATTAGGCAACAATATAGCCCTATAAAATAACTCTAGTTCATAACTAGAAACAAAGTAATCTCAAAATACAAATATAACATCTTGGTTCAATAGAAATTGGTGATGGAGTTAAAGCTATGGACTTCCTTCTTGAAGCAAAGGATCTTCCTTGCTTTGTTTCGCCTCTTCAGGGTTGTGTATTTTTAAAGCCCAAGTTTCCCCTTTAAAGGTTGAAAAACCTTATCCAATCTAATTCAAACTCTTATTTTAAAAACTTACTTGTTACACTGGCGTTACAATGTTGAGGTCTTAGGTTACAACATTCTTTTACATCCTTTTTGGAATCACAATAGTGTTAGTCTACTACTGTGGCACTAGAGGTTCTAGATTTAGATCTTGAAGTTTTGAAATTTCTAGTGTCATGATGGAAATACTTTATCACTGCACTGCTAACATTTTTGTCTAGTTTCTTCATAATTTTGCTCATTTTCCTTTATTTTCTCTAAATTTTCCTAATTCATCAATTTCTTTTCACTTATAAAAATAAGCATGCAATCAAACATAATTCTAAATTAATTTACTCAAAAACTAACAAAATTCTAAGTTGCAGATACCTAATTTATAAGTATAAAACACACTTATTATTAACTACTACACTTATATTAACTCTAATCTTAATGGAATATTTTGAAAACTAATTTGATGATAGTGCAAAAAATAAAATAAAAATTTTGAAGATTGCAAAAAGTAATTTAACTGAGAAAAATTCAAGGAATTTTGATTTCACTGTCATTACTCTCCCTTGAATTACCAATCTTTTTAACCTAGAAATTATAATCTAATTGATAGTTGAAATAACCTAATTTATCCACTAGCCTTTTCCAAGGTCTAATAGAAATATCTTTATATACTAATCCACTATATCTCTATAAAGATTCATCAAGATTAATGGATCTTAATTATGATTGCACGGACCATGCAAATGTATACCTACCTCACATGCACTCCATGGTTACCTACACAATAAACTAGACACACAAATTACCTCTTAGTATCCTTATGATTAACAATTCATCTAATTGATGATTAAGCAATTAGAAGCATTAAGATCATTTAGTAACTTAAGTAAGAAAATAATTCTCTGATTAAATTGATTGGAAAATTTAAATTTTCATAATTAGACTACATCTTAGCCCTAGAAAATATATATAATTCATAACTAGAAAAGAAAACATCTTAAAATAAAATAAAACATAGGTTCAATAGAAAAAGATGATAAAGAGAAATTAGGGATGGAGTTGGAGCTATGATCCACGAATTAGTTTGCTAAATCTTCTTTCTCCAACCAAAGGATTTTTCTCACTTCATTCTAGCTCTCTATATCTTTAATTTCATGGCCCAAGGGTCCTTTTAAGGTTGCAAAAGGTCTTTCAATCCAATTCAAAGTCTTATTTCAAAAGCAAAATTATTGTCCTGGCATCGCAATGCTAGGGTCTAGGGTTATGGCTTTTTGATTTCTTCATTCTAGCATCATGATAGCAAGGTTCACCACTGCGATGCTAAGTCTTTTGGATTTTAACTTGGATTTCTAAAAATTTTGAAAAAATATGGCATCGCGATGACAAGGTTCATTGTTACAACACTAGCTATTTTTTTAGCCTCTTCATAATTCTTCCTCCTCTTTTTTTAATTTATCCAAGTTTTCTCAATTCTTCAATTTGTTTTCACCTACAAAAATAAGCACAAAATCAAACATAATTTTGAACTAATTTACTAAAAAATCAAAAAAATTCTAAGCTAAAGATACCTAATTTATGAGTATCAAACCCTTTCGACATACACTATACTAGGTTCATCCACTATGAATTATGATGCTGAAAGACAAACTAGAATGCTCAAAGACATGGTGAGGAATATGCGTAGTCATTCTACTTTACCAAAATCACTCTGATGAAGTAGTTAAGACTGTAGCATATATTCTTACGAGAGTTCCAACTAAAGTGACTACCAAAGAACTTGCATGTTTAGGTATGTTCAGTTGAGGCAAGGCCTTATAAGCCTAATGAAAATAAACTAGACTCAAGGGTGGTGGGTTGTTATTTCATTGGATACTCTAAAAAAATATATGGTGCAAGTTTTATGATTCTATGACCAAGTTGATTTTTGAGTAAAGAAATGTCCAATGTTTTGAGGAAGTCAAGTTTGTGGGGGGAGATATAGTTAGGGACTTTGTCTTTAAAGAAGAATATATTGATATTCACATAGGTGTTATTGGCATTGATCAGGATACAACTCCTATTTAAGAAATTGTTCCAAAAGAAAAAACTCTAGCATTTCAAGAACTTTGCCATTAAGAAGATCTACTAGAGAAAGAAGGAATGTAGTACTATATGACTATATTCTATTTCTCCAAGAACATGAGGTAGATATTGGAGTGATGGAAGATTATCCAATCAACTTCTGTTATGCCATGAAAAGTTCTAACTCTCATAAGTGGATTAATGCCCCGACTAAGGAGATTAAGTATATAAAGGACAATAATGTGTGGTATCTTGTCCTATTGACAGAAGGTCCAAACCCCATTGGTTGTAAATAGATATTTAAGACCACGAGGGATCCAAAATGTGACATGGAAAGGTACAAGGCTCATCTTGTCACAAAGGCTTTTAGATAGAAAGATGGCATCAACTATAAAGAGACTTTCTCTTTAATTTCTTTGAAAGACTCCTTTAGGATTATGATGGAATTGGTGGTGCATTTTAATCTTAAGTTACATCATATGGAAATGAAAACAATATTTCTTAATGGTAACATTGATGAGCTAATCTTTATAGTGTAGCCAAAAAACCTTGTGTCAAGAGACCTAAAGCATATCATTTGCAAACTTATAAAATCCATCCATGGATTCAAACAAGTATCACAATTGTATTTTAAGCTTCATCAAGTGATCATCTCGTTTAGTTTTGAGATGAATTTAGTCGATGATTGTATGTACCATAAGGAATGCAAGCACCATTCTTTCCCCATTAGGTCCATCAAAAAAATGCCAGGTTCTAGTTAAGAAAAGGAAAATTTAAATAGAAGTAAAAAAAAAATTTCTCTCCTTATCTATACCTATGATGATTTAATTGCGATAACAACTCGAAAGGCGAAAACAACTACTTCTGTGGCATTTGTCCCTGAGATGCCAAGATCTTCCTTCTTACCTTGCCTTCTTCTTTACCAGCAGAAGTAAGAAATAAGCCAAGCCCTAGGCTATATTAGAAATCTTCAGGAAGGATTTGTTCAACTAGTAAGGTAACTATAAGTAGGAGAAGGTGCTCAGCACTGTATGCCTTTACATGAAAAATCTTAAGGTTGTGGGTTAAGTAGTGGCTTAACTATGTGATCAGGTACTACACAATGGCAATAGCTCTTGGTGTTGCATATGCTACGCCCCTTAGACGGCTCTTGCATCTACTTTATCCTACTTATTATATCCAAAGGTCATTATAGTATAAGTAACAAATAAGAGGTTAAAGTATAAGTCCATTCCTAAGTGTTTGTACCCCATTCCTATGGGCTACTGCACTTAATCGTAGGATGGTAAGAATGATGAATAGGAATAGTTTGATGCAAGGTTCCCTCTTGGCCTAAAGGAATGGTTTACCCCCTACTCAATTCATTAAAGCTGGAATTGAGGGGCAGTGTAACTACCCATCATAATCCTGAGATCTCCTTCAATTAGTGTAGGAAGTATGGAAGCAAAAAGGTCTGGAACTATTATTTCTTTTTCTTTTTTTTCTATAGGGCATTGTTCACTTTGGAGCTACTCATCAGAGCATCTCCAATGTCAACTGTCTCTTCTTACCATGTATGTTTCTAGTATTCCTAATATTACCTTTGGTTGGTTTAAAACAGGTTAAGGTAGACCTTTACTCAATTCCTTAAAAAGGCTATTTCCTTCCCATGCAACTAAGAAATCTAGAGGGATAAGTCCAGTCTTAATCGTGTAGAACCCCATACCTACACTAAGTTTATGGATACTTAGTAGACCTTTAGGATTCTGACAAGGACCTCCTCGCTCTGGTTCACCTCCAGGGATTTTTAAGGGGGCTAAATCCTTGTTATATGACCTCTACAGGGCTTTTTAATGAGCTTTTAGTGCCTTTCCTATCAAATATGACATGCAAGAACAAACACATGCCTTTAGCTGCCTTTTTCTATCTTCGATAGACTAGGGTCCTTGGGTAAAGATGCATTGTCAAAGAAGCCCAGAATGAGCAAGTAAACATTAGAGCTGCTTTGATGAGGAGCTCTAATGTGAATGATAACCCCGGAAGGCACGCCCAAAGGGATAAAGCTAGCAGTAAAGAAACTAGTTTTTGTTGCTTTGCTCTAACCCTTACTTTTGCTGAGGTTTGGTCTCTGCTACAACTACGCTTTTGCTTCGCTACTACATACGTAGTTATAAACTGATATGTGAGCAAGGATACTATTTTAGTTTTGTATGTTGATGATATCTTATGTGTGTCACGCCCCTAATTTTAGGGCACGTGAAACATGTATGCCATGAACATATATTATTCATAAACATGAATATTCCAATCCTTTATCAAGGAAATAGATACATATAGGTTTTTTCATACATATACCATATACAGACCAAGTCCATAAACATCAGAGTAACAGCAGAAGTAGGAATCCTGCCTGTGGCATATAGAGTATACTCTAGATTACAAGTACAATATAAATCGAAATCTACGAGCCTTGGAAACAAAGTAGGCTCACTTAGAGATCATGTCGTCTAGATGGTCAACTATCTGAAGGTGAATGACCAAACTCTATATCCTTATCTGAAAAATATATAAACATCTTGTAGTGAGTTTGACAATTCAGTGAGCAAATAAGACCTCGTATAACCTCTTAAGTCAACATATGGATAAACTAATATTTTAAATTTATCACATAAAAGTACAGATCGGAAGTGCATCCATATGGGACCCGTATTTCAAATATCCTCATTTTACATTATAGCTTAATATTCAAAACCAAATACCAATACGATTATAAAACAAATATTGTTATGCAATAAAAAATTTCACATGCTTTAGGAGGTTTACATATCAGGACCAATAATAATCTCAAGCACATGGCAAGGGAAGGAAAATCACATATCAATAATAGGAGGCATCCCGCTCTCCCCGATAACCATAATATAAGGCATTCCGCTCTCCCCGATAACAATAACTCCCGTGTGTTGACCGTCACACGAGGTTAGCACCACCCCTGCTAGCTGAGGTATTAAGGTGCACCAGGGCTAACATTCCCTACTGTTAGCAAACAGTGTTTTCAATAGGATTCCTCCACAGAAAATACCATATGCACATATGCCATAAAATTCAGTATAAAATTCTTAATATATTACAGACTTTCAGTCTTAATACAAATTCATCTGCCATAAATCACCCAATCAGGGTTTATCACATATACATGCCCTTTCTCGAGACAATCAAATAACTTTACAAATCAATGCAATTGGCACAATATATTTCGTTTACCATACGATGATAAATACATTTAAAATCACATATTCAATGAGTTCAAAAATCTAATTTCAAAACCATACTCTTCTTGAACTATATATCCGATAATAAACAAATCCAGATAATTTAATCTATTTCAGATACATATAAAAGTATAAATCACTTGTAAACATAATCAATTATTCATTTAAAGTTCAAGAAGAGCATAGGGTAAGCCATAGAAGGAAATATCTACTTATAAGGTAAGGGCTTCAGATTGGACAGCCCAAAAATACACTTTTTCAATTCAAATTTAACTAAACAGATTTCAAAAATGTGTCTGGAGGGTCCAAAAATTAAGGAAATGGCTCTAGAAACTTGGCCACTATTCATGGCCGAAAAACACTATTCACCACCAGAAAATACTATTCACCAAGAACAAAAAGTTGTCAGATAGCTGAAAAATTTCATATCCTAAGGTTTATCTAGCTCCTGAATCAATCTACCGTGTCAGATTTCTAATTTGAGGTCTCTAAGTAAGAGTTTCAGAGTTTACCTTTTTATGAGATTTTCTACATCCGATCTGTAACGATTCAACGATTGATTTGAGAAATTGTTCGGTCAAAATCGTAATACTCTCCGTCTTGAATCCATTGGTACCATTAGTTTTAAGATCAGAGGCCTGTAGATACATCAGATCTAGAGAGAAAAATAGAAATTACTATTCACACTATTTTACTATTCATCAGTTTCAGAAATTTTGCAATTTCGCTTCGGTTTCCGTCTCCCCCTTCCCCTTTTTCTTTTATTTTTTTAATAATAATTATTATTATTTAATAATTTTATAATGATTTTATTTTTTATATATTCATATAAATACCGTTTTTCGTCTTAAGATATTGCCAAAAATTTCTAAAAATTTACATTCTCATAAAACTTTAGTTGAACTCTTAAATCATGATTTTTCTTGATAAAAATCTTAATAAAATAAATCACAAAATAAATGTCTTTATACATAAAAAAGTTTTAAAAATAAAAATAAAATTATTAGAGACCAATATAATTATTTTAAGCAAAATAATAATTATTTTAATTAAAAGTGTATTTAATTTTAGCAAAACATAATCATTTACAATAAAAATATATTTTTTATCGTAAAAAATTATTATTTAAAAATAAAAATTACGAGATATTACAATGTGTTAGCAATAATATAAGCTTATAGCATGAATAAACTAAGATTTCTAGCTAACAATTTTCAGATGAAAGATTTTGGTGATGTCTCTTTTATATTAGGCATTCAAATACAATGGGATCACTCTTGAGGTATTCTTAGATTGTCACAAAAGAGCTATATCCAAAAGTTCTCAAAAGATATGGCATGCATGATTGCAAACCAAGTGATAACTTTGTGGGTAAGAGAGATAATTTTATCTCAATCAGTGCCCTAAGAATGATTTTGAAAAAAAGAAAATGCAGAAAATTTCTTTTACCTTAGCTGTAGAGAGTCTAATGTATGCTTAAGTTTCTACGTGCTTGGATATTACATACGTTATTAGGATGTCGGGAAAATATTTAAGAAATTTAAGAGCAAACCATTGGAAAGGAGGAGTAATTATAATGACTCTGATTTTGTTGAATGCTAAGATAGTGTAAGAAATGTCTAAGAAATAGGATTTTTTTTGAAGCATAATTAAGAAAAAAAAAAGGATAAGGAACTGTAGAAATTCAGAAATGTTTTTGTGAATTTTCCAAATAAATTAGAACTTGGTAAATGTGACTCTTAAATAAATGGGTAATAAATATTCAAAAAAGAATACAAAGACTTTGTAAAAAAAATTTATAGTTCAGTTGTAGCCTTCGTATAATAAGTACAATAGTAGGCAAGAAATATACGAATTTTGGAGCATTGAACAGTTATAAGTCTACGTGCCGCTCAAAATTTTCCATTTGATTGCAATACTAGAAAGTGTCCTCGTGGAGGAACCATCTTCACTTATTGCAGCAGCGGCAGCATCCTTTAACACTTCAATTCTTTTTCCGATTTCTCTGCCTTCATCACCTTCCATTAGACTGTTTATAACCTTAGCAATTTCCTCTCTCTCTGCTATGCCAGTTTCATTAACCTTTGGCCTCACTGCAACTTTGAGCCCATCAGTTAGCATCACTGCGTTCATTCTCTGCTCAGCAAACAGTGGCCAAGCAATCAGTGGTTTGCCATAGACCAGACTCTCAAGGGTCGAATTCCAACCACAGTGAGTCAAGAACCCGCCAGTGGACCCATGTCTAAGGATTTCAATCTGTGGAGCCCATGATGGAACCACCAAACCCTGACCTTTGGTTCTCTCCAAGAAACCTTCGGGCAAGTGCTGAAGTGGGTCCTCCTTTTGCGCACAGAGATAAGCAGAACTAGAAGACTCATTTGGAGGCCTCACAACCCAGAGGAACTTGTGGCCGCTCATTTCTAACCCAAAGGCTAGCTCACAGAGCTGAACATGGGAGAGTGTTCCACCACTTCCAAAAGAGACATACAGAACAGAATTGCTTGGCTGATTCTCCAACCATGTCAGACACTCTGAGCCATTTACCTTCCTACTTGACCCACTTTGAATAATGGGTCCCACTACATAAACAGGAGGGCTATTATTCAGATGTTTCTCTTGCAGAGCTCTTACTACCTCTGGTTCCAAATCTACGAAGCTATTCTCTATGATAGCATCTGCTAAATGGAGCTTTTTGCAGATATGAAGAAGTGATTTATAGCCATCACTTGATCTTTCTAGAACTGGGTCTGGCAGATCTTGGCCCTTAAAAGCCATGCAACCAGGAACTTTCACAGGTTCTGTTAAGTCTTTGAAACTAAAAACCACATCGTCAAGCTTCGGAAAATAAAAACAGAAAGATAGCGTTGTAGCTGATGAAGCATGGTAAATGTACGATAATAGGTTGAATTTCTTTGCGACTTCTAGGGCATCGACTGAAAATATGTCCGCAACCAGAGCAACAAGGTGAGTTCGGGAACTTAAAGAGGTTAAAGCATGGTGAAGAGATGGTAGAGAGCGAAGCACTGTGAGATAAATTAGGGTTGCAGGGTGAGCGTCCTGAGGGAGGTCCTCCATGTTCACTTGGGGAAGAATAGTGAAGTCTATGGATGGTGGAAGAGCTTTGAGGATGGCTTCCATGGTAGGGGAGGGAGAGCCAAGTGTGGGGATGAGGAAGCTGACATGGAAGTCGGGTTGGTGAAGAACGAATCGCTTAGCAAACTCAACTTGTGGCATCAGATGGCTGAACCCGGGACAGGGAACCATGGCGATGCAGGGGTTCTTGTTCTCCATTATAAATTGATATGTATATTGAGAGATTGCGATTTTGAGACCATAGCTTTCCTCACGATGGATTTATATAGAGAATTCCTTGTCAAATAAATTTTTTTTATATGATGCAAAATTCTTCTAAGTTATGTTCTATAATTAGTGAATTTATATGCGTCTAAAATTACACAAGAATACCTCTTATATACAAAAGGTTTTGCTAATCAGTATAGGGACAATATTTGTTGCATTAAGTTTATGAATTCAACATTAATTTTATATAATTATATATTAATTTCATAAATTAAATTCTAAAAAAATGTAAAGATTGAAATAGTAATAAATATTTTAATTGATACATTTAATGGACTTCACGTAATTAATATATTACATAATTTGACGACCATATTTTCTTAGCATTGTTTAGTAAAAAAAAATTATACATACAGAAATATTTAATTTTAATTATCATGTTGATTTGTATATTAATTTTTTCTAAAATTACATTTCAAAAAATTTTAGAATTTTTTTAGTTGACGACAAGCATTGTTATACTTTTTCATTATCTTCACGAGAACGTAGAGGATAGGGGCGCCAGATGTGTCTTCAAGATTTGAAATTTGTGAATAAGACGGGATACAGATACACTAGAATAACAAACAAAAAAATGACGTAAGCTCGTGCGTAAGAAAGTGCTTTGGAAGAGATGAAATGGAAGTAGTGAACCACTAGATTTCTTAAAGCTCATCCTTTTGGGTTGGGGTTGCAGCGACGGTCTTTGTCAGAGATTGTTTGTTTGCCCCTTTTCCTCGGGAACGGGGTTTGCTGCCTACTCACGGCAACAGATCTCTGCCTTATAAATTTTTTTTTTTCTCTCTCTCCTTATTTTTTTTTTTTTTTACATTTTTTTCTTTTTTCTACATATAAATCTTTTTTTTTTTTAGTTTACAAAGAGCCATAGGCTAATCAAAGGAATTCCTTACAAAGGTCTCTCCTCTCGTATTTACGAGCAAAGCTGGTCCAAAGTCCACGGAGGAGTCATCTAGTATCTTAAAGCCCACATCAGCTTTTTAGGCCTTGTGGATAAGCCAGTTAGTCACCGAATTTTCTTCCCTGAAGGTATGGATAATTGAGACTCTCCAATCTCTTTCCAAAAAAGCTTTTGATCTGGAAGATGGTTCTAGTTTCTGGGTATCATCCATCCAATTCCATATAGCAGAGATCTATAGCTTCGACAGTGTCGGTTTCTACGATGATATTCTTGAAATTGTTTTCCCAGGCTATTCCGAGTGCTGTCAATATACCCCACAATTCCGCGCTGAGGATTTGGCAAACACTGATTCCTCTGGTGAATCCAAGGATCCATTCACCTGCAGCATTCCAGAGGGCCCCTCTACAGTCGGTGAATCCAGATCTGTTGATCGATCCGTCAACGTTGAATTTGACCTAATGATGCTTAGGTGGGGTCCAAGCTACCTCATTCAAGAAACTCGACCTTCCTTGGATGGTTTCCAAAGAAAAGGACCAGCGAATGCAATCTCTGGTTTTGAAGAGGCAATTGAAGAAGATATCACTTTGATTCTGTTCTGGAGGTTGCAAAATTCTCTCGCACCTCTTGATCCAGACGGTCCAAACTGTCATACCGAAAAAGATTTTCCAGTCTAAATGCTCCACCTCTCCATTCCCAAGTGTACGCAAAAGATTGTTGCTAATCCACTCCTTAAGGTTCCACGAGAAGAAGAGATCCCAGTGTCTAGGGTGTACTAGTCTGAGCCAGAGTTCTCTTGTAGTCTCGCAGTCTCTCAGGCAGCGTAGAGTCGACTCTGAATCTTCTCTGCATGTATGGCATAATCCATTTTCATCTAAGTGCTTGTCATGTCTAAGTTTATTGGTGAGAATGTTGTACTTACCAACCAGCTATAGGAAGGTTCTGATCTTCTGGGGTCCAGGCCACCTCCAAATCTTCTTCCAGAAACCTTTTTCGTTTTTGTGCCATTCCTTCTTGCTTACATATGTTGACTTCACTGAGAATTTACCATCATGGCTATATCTCCATCTTATTCTATCCTCTTCCATTTTTGGGTTGGGGGAGTTGTGGCTGCCAAAGTGTTTAAGGCTCTCTCCGAGAGGAGATTCGATAGTTTTGACCATTCTTAGTGTCTCGAAGCGTTTACCAAGTCTATGACACAGAGTTGGGAGAGTTCATGAGGGATAGTTTGGGAGGTTGTATGATCCAGGGGACCTAAATCCCCGAGCCAATCATCCTGCCAGAATTTGGTCTTCTGCCTATTATCTACATTCCAAGTAATTCCTTGAATCACTTCCTTCCATACTTAAGTGACTCTTTTCCATATATTTGAGGTGCTTGGTTTGTTACTTTGGAGGTTGGGAATCGTATCATCCCCACACTTATATTTAGATCTCAGTGTCTTAACCCACAGGCTATTTAGTTGGTTGATTAGGCCCCATGCAACTTTCATTAAGAAAGCTTTATTCATCCCCCTAAGGTTCCTAATCCCCAAACCTCTCATATGCTTGGGCAAGCATAAGTTGGGCCACTTCACCAGGTGGATTTTCCTAGCCTCATTCGAATCCCCCCAAATAAAATTTTGGCTTGCTTTTTCAAGTTCATCACATAACCCCCGTGGCAGTAGAGCAGTCTGCATAGAGTAATACGACATATTGTTTAGGACGCTGCTTGTAAGGGTTATTATCCTAGCCAGTGAGAAGGTTTTGCCTTTCCAACCACTAAGCCTCTTCTTCACTTTCTCTGCAATGTGGTTGAACGTAGCTTTGGTGACTTTTTTCTGAATAAGAAGCATTCCTAAGTAGGTGCCTAAATCAGAGGTGAAGTGGAAACCCAGTGTCTGACTATACGGGATTGCTCTTATGTGATTGATGTTGCTCGAGAATAGGCATCTAGTTTTCCTTTCATTGATGAGTTGCCCTGAGCAACGATAGAAGGCGTCTAAGAGCTCTCTAATCAATTCACATTGATCCAGGCTATCATCGATGAACAGAAGAATGTCATCTGCAAAAAAAATGTGAAAGCAATGGTCCCTTTCTACTTAATTTGATTGGTTTCCATCGCAGGTTATTCATAGCCCATTCAATATAATGAGATAATCTCTTAATGCACAAAACAAAAGATAACTCTTAATGCACAAAAGATAGGGAGAAAGAGGGTCACCTTATCTCACACCCCTAGATAGTTCAAAATAATTTGTGAGCTCTCCATTCCATAGGACACACATAGAAGTTGTAGAGGTGCATTTCATGATCAAGTCCCTGAAGTGCTGTTCCAACCCCAGATTCTTTAGTGTGTCATCAAGAAAGTCCTATCTTAACCTGTCATAAGCTTTTTCCAGATCTATTTTGACAGTCATAAAATCTTTATTTCCTTTCTTCCTTCTCATGGAGTGCATGATCTCTTGGGCAATTATCACATTATCTGAAATGTGCCTCCCCGGGATGAAGCTACTTTGGTGAAGACCCACCCACAGGTTCATGAAAGCTTTTAATCTATTGGCTATAGCTTTAGTCAAAATCTTCAAGCTAACATTGCATAATGCTATGGGTCTGAACTCTTTTATGTTTTCTGGATTCTCCACTTTTGGTATGAGCACTAACAGTGACTAATTTATGCTTTTCACCATCTCTGGATTCTCATATATTTCCTTTATCATATTGCATATGGATGGGCCCACAGTCTCCTACTAGCTCTAGATAAAAATTGCGTGTAGTCCATCGGGACCCAGAGCTTTGAAAGTGTAATAACTCAAACCTTTGAAGGTTAAGTACAAATCATTTGAACCAAGGAAGTTGAGAATAATGTAAAATTTTAGAGCGTTTCTGACCTTTTCTTCTGACCTTTCGTCGCTCATATAAGCATAACTCTCTCATATGAAATTCAAATCATATGATTCAAATTCCTATTAAAAGATAAGACATATATCTACAACTTTGATGTTGGGAACTTTTGCTAATTCGGTGAATATTATAGTAATAAGAGGCAAAAACCGCAGCATAGTGTGTTCTGGACCTTTGCTCACTATTTTATACATGACTCCTTCATATGAACTCCAAATTAGGTAATTCAAGTGGCTACGGAAAGCTAAGCGAAAGGGCTACAACTTTCATGTTGGACATTTTGTCAAATTCGTCGAAATGATGTTCGCCATGGCGAGAATAAGTTCGCCGCGGCGAGAATGCTGCAGCATTTTCCCGAGAGCATGAGTTTTTCTGGTTTCGATCTCGCTGCGGCGAAAATATTCTCGCCGCCGACGAAAATTGCGCACCAGAAATCTCGCCGCGTCGAGAATGAGCTCGCTGGCGGCGAAATTCGTCATAGAGGCATTTTTTTGCGGTCCCCTATCTTTTTTCCTTCATTTCCTCCATTGCTGGACCTTCCTCTCTCTCTCTAAAATTTTTCTCAAACTTCTCTCTAAGATATCTCATCATCCAGATGTCCGATTTGAGCAAGTAAGGTACCGTTGGACTCGTGGGAAGAAGAGCTACAAATCCCATCGATCAATTTCACCGGAAAATCGCATGAATAGTAACCTCCAAGGTAAAACTCCGTTTAATTGCGTTTTAGGCTCCGTTTTACCGAACTTCTTTCCATAGATAGTCTTAGAATTAGTTTCTATACTAGAATATAGGGTTTTTAGGTTTCGGCATGAATAGTGTTCCGGCGAGTGAATAGTGTTTTCCGGCGTGAATAGTGACTTTTAGAGTTTTCTAATTTTCATGTTATGTCTATGTTTTCTAGGTTGTTGAGCCATCACGAGGTGAAATTCTCGTTGTTGGACTCCTAGTAAGGTGAGTGGGTTTTTCATACTATAGCGCATGTTTTAAGAATTTGATTTATAACTCTCTCGTATGATTTTAACTAGTTGGAATGTATGCTAAATTGTTTTACCGCTTTGGAAACCAATATATTCCAACCATGTTAGAAATTATAAATTTAAATCCTAGTTGAACTCTAGGTATGCAGGGCAAGCATCTAGGCTAATAATTCTCCATTTGAGCTAGATTTATAGAAATGCGAACTTAGTCATAGAAATGAACTAAGTTAGCCATGAAATGATTTGATGCATGATCAGCATCTATGTGACGTCTACGGACGATATGTTTAAAGGGAAAGTTTATGATGATAAAGGTCTCCATGGGAATTCATGGATGAGATATATTTTAGAACGGAATTTTATGCATGAAAAGAGCTAGATGGAGAATTATAGCTTTATTGTAAAGTTATTGAAATGTTTTACTTTAAACTCTTTGAATAGCATATTTCAAATGTTTTCTATTGGAGGGACCCTTTTAGATCACTGTTAGCTAGCCGCAGGTAGTGCTAGCCCTGGTGCACCATGGTCATATGAAGGCTTCGGCCTAGGATACTGTGACGGGCATATGACTGCCTAAGACACAGGGATTTAGGGTGGACTTATGTCTACGCCTACAGTGATTGCCATACCCATTGCTATGTGTTTGGGGAAATTTAGGGTTGACTTATGTCTTCGCCTACAGTGATTGCCATACCTATTACTATGTGCTTGGGGAAATTTAGGGTGGATTTATGTCTACGCCTACAGTGATTACCCTACCCTTGCTGTGTGCTTAGGGGAGATGATAGATCTGTTAGGAAAAACCTCCAATAAACTGATGCATTTTTCTTAAAAATTAAATATTTCTAAACAAGCTCATTCATCATTGTTATTGCATAAATATCTTCATTTATTACTTACCATGCATAATTGATTTGTTTACGGTTATTGATTTAATCATGTTTTATCTTTTGAACATACATTTGAACTGTTTAGCATTCTTTCAATAAATTATGATTAAATACTTAATGTTTCTATTATTATCTTTACATTTGGATTTCAATTATTAAACCCATTGCGAAACACTCGTGCTTGGTTTGCCCTGTTTCAGTTATAGTATGATTTACTCATTCACTGAGATGTGGTAATCTCACCCCTCTTTTGTTTCCTCCCCACAGATAGTCAAAGAGACTTTGATCCAGCTACAACTTCGTAGGAGGCTGAAGATAGTGTTGGTGAGCCCCAGTTTGGGCAAGGCTCTTTTGTACTATTTTTTTAGTTTAGTTATGTCTAGAGTATCTCCATGAACATACAGGCAGGATCCTCGCTTCTTGCGTATTTTAATGTGTTGTTTGGAAAATGATTTTATGTTTTACAACAATGTTGGTATTATGAGGCCTTGGGCCAAGTAGAATCACATGAATATTATGAGGCCATGGGCCAAGTTGAATCAGAATGTTGGATTTATGAGATATCATGAGATATATATATATATATATATATATATATACATATATACAGTATTTTCTGATATTGGATGTGGCATATGTGGCCAGTTATATTTATTATGTACTCTGGATTATGTGCTGAATGTTTGTGCATGCTACGTGTTAGGCTTACGGCTAGGGGGAAACCCTTATGCCGTGCCGGTCATGTGTTCCATCATTTAGAGCCGTAACAAAGATGATATCAGAGGTTTAGGTTTTTCCTGTGTTCATGGAGTAACGGAACTTTAGGTAGGACTTTGAGTATGGGTATGAATCCGGACATGCTTATACTCACGGTGCTGCTAAAGAGGTTCGATAGGATGTTGTCTTTTTGTTTAAGTAAGTCAGTTTATAGTATGCTATGTTGGCATGGTTAAGTAACGGTTGGGCTATCTCTGTTTTATAGCGAGATGCCAGTTATATGAGATGTTATTTGCTTTCCCTTGCTATATGCTTGGAAAAAGACCTATACAGAGCATCTTCGCGTGTCCTCTTGAATGGTAGTAGGGCAAACCTCAGCGAAATGCTGAGTTTAGGCGAATCCTATACCACCAAGGTACGGAAGAGGTCAAACTCTGGTATGATGGTTTCTGAATGTGACATCTGTTGTACTCAGTTGTCTAGATATGGTAGAGTGTGATGTGATATTGAGAATGAATTTGTTGACATTATGTCATGTCATTTTGAAATGTCACTAGAAGGTGATTAAATTCAATATTCTTGGAGAATTTTCTCTCTTGATACAAAGAAATCTTAGTGAGATACCCAGTAACCTAATCTCTACTTTAGCAATCCATAAGTGATTACAAAAAGGTGCCAAGGATAGTTGGCAGTGGTGAGAGATGCTGATATAAAATATACCACTATAAATCAAGTTCCAGTGATTAGAGAATTTTCTGATATAATTCCTGAGGAATTGCCAGGATTACCTCGAAATAATAAATAGAGTTTGGTATTGATTTATTTCCTGGCCAGCGTCTATATTTTCATATAGAATGGCACACACTGAACTTAAAGAACTGAAAAAAAAATAGTTATAAGACATGTTAGACAAGGGATTTAAAAGCCCTAGTACTTTTACTTTGAGTGTTTCAGTTCTATCTGTGAAAAAGTAAGATGGATCACTATGACTATACATAGATTATAAATAGTTGAATAAAGTGACAATGTGGAATAAATACTCATTACCTCGTATAGATGATCTATTTGATCAGTTAGAAAGTGCTCAACATTTCTAAAAAAATTTAACTTGATTTGACATTTAGATATCATCAAATAAGGATAAGAGAAGAGAATATAAAAAAAAAAATTATTTTCAGAATTCGACATGGACACTATGAGTTTATAGTTATGTCATTTGGGTTGACAAATGCCCATGCCCCAACTACATCCATATATTTAATAAATAAGTAATTAAATTATCCCTAAATCAAGTTGTTATTATTTATTGATAATATAGTAGAATATTTCAAGAGTTCAGAGGATCATAAGCAATGATTAAAGATCGTATTACAAACTCCAAAGGAGTATTAGCTATATGCTAAGTTCTCAAAATATGAATTTTGACTTAGTAATAGTACTTTCTTAAGGTATGTGGCTAGCAAGATGGTATCCGATAACCCTAAGACACATCTTGCTACAGTTACAGATGAAGATCCAAGTCCAATTTGCGTATTTTGCTATGGTCTATTGTCCATGCTATTTGAGCTGTGATTGGATCAATTACGTGAACATATGCTTGTAAAGCAGCATAAATTAACTCCTCAGCATTTGAAGCTGAGATGAGAATTCGTCGTGTTGAGTGCGAGATGAACATTTGTTTCACAGCATGATCAAGGAAAGATAACAGATCATCAAAGAAGTGATTAACATTTAACAAACCTAGTGGTTTGTGATGCATATTTAGTAGTGCCCAAGAAACTATTTGAAAAATTTCTTCTAAAGTACCAAAACCCCCTGGTAAGGCAATGAAGGCATTAGCGTTGCTTATGATTCTAGCCATGCGCTCATGCATGGATGCAACCCTAAACTCTTCCCTAATGTGTGCATTTACAGAACTCAGAGAAAAACATACTTATAATAGCTATGTGAATAGGCTAGACATAATGAGAACAACTATGTGAGTGATTGGCGGAGATAAGCTAAATTGAAGGTGAAAATTTAAAAAAAAAATGATGGCAAGCATGCATATATACAGTAGTTATGACTGTGACCCATATTAAGCACGTAAAGAGAATAAGGTTAAGATATCACCATTAATTAGCCTTTTCCTTATTATTTTTATGAAGCATTGATGTCTTGATTCTTACAGAGAAGTTGTAAGTGGTAGGCGTAAAAGAGAGAAAAGATTCAAAAATGAAAACCAGTTAATTGTTGAAGAGGAACAATCAAAAGATTAATCTTGTTTTTCCCAATGTTCTTACCAGTCGACTATTGGTTTATAAGTCGACTAGCTATTTTGAGAAATTTTAATTTGGACTGGTTATTTTACAGTTGATTGATTACATCTGTTATGAAGCAATCAACTGCATTCTACCAGTTAACTATGTGTTCTTTGCTTCTCACATACTTTTGTGAGCTAAGAAATAATTATTTTTCATATGATATTCTTTCACCGAATAATGATAGCTTTGAATTAAAATTTTGGCACATATATTCAAAATTTGCAGCCACCGATTTTTGCCGAACTAGTAACTAGAATTTTGTTTACAAATTTTCAAGAATTACGGCCACCGATTTTAATTTCCTGTCAATGTTTTGTCCAAACTTCTGACTTCCTCTTTTGGCTCTACGCTCTATTATGAGTTCCACATGTTCTGCTGTATTGTCCTACATTAATGTTTGGCATTAAATGCAAGATTTTTTTTTCCTTATTATAAGGAGGGTTAATTTCTAATCTTTGGAACTCAGTTCTTATGGTGTTCAACTGATTAGTATATTAAAGTAATAGAGATTTTTGAAAAGAATATATGGATGATGATTTAATGGTGCTTTGACGAATATAATCAAAGGAATTAACGGTGTTAAAGTTTTTGAAGAATAAAGTATGAAAAATAAGATTTAAGTTAATCTTGAAATTTTTAATTTGGAAACATGGAAAATATTTTAAGAATCATCTCTGAGAATAATGTAAGTAATTAAGATATTTGTGTTAAGAATTTATACTTTGCTAAATTGAGACTAGTATCTAGAATGTAAATCATGTTGAGATTTGAAAATTTACGTATAAATAATTGTTAAGAAAAGAGATTTCAGAAGAAGCCATAAATTGTAAATATGGATAAACCGAGATAATAAGGATATACTGAGATAAAAATGGTACTAGTATAATGGTAAAAAGAAGATACAAGTTAAATTTTTCATTGGCTGATATGTTGGCAAATACGAATTGAATATATTATCTCAAGAGAGTTATTCAGGAAGTCTAAGGATCTTTATTAGATTATAATATGACTAATACTAAATTTAAATGATGTGTTTATACATTAGAAGTTATGCTTTAAGTATCTTTATATTATTGTGGTAAAAGTTGGAAGAAATTAATTGTACTTAGTTGAACTTACTCATAGCAGTAATTATCATGCCAATATACAATGGCATCATTTGAAGTTTTACATGAACATCATAGGTTTCTTAATATGTGAGTGAATTGAGAAAAGTTAAACTTTGAAAATCTAGTTTGGAATAACATGCAATAGATAGAATATGACTTATCTAAATTGATGATGCTAGCTTGGAAAGCATGCTTCAAGCATATGTTTGTTTTTAGATTGGTGAGAGATTCCTTAGCAGAATCTGTCTATAATAAAATGATATTAAAAGACTTAAGCCTTATGTAAGAGGTGTTACAAATGTTTTGTTAAATGACTCAGTGGAGTTAGATTTATTATAAGATGTTATTGAAAAAAAAGTGAAAATTGATTAGAAAAAGAAATACAAGTAACTCAATACTAGTCAAAGGTCTATAAGGACCATGAATGTTGAGCACTAGGAATTATCAATTGGTGACCACATATTCTTTAATGACTCACCAATGAAAGAGGTAATGAGATTTGGGAAGAAAGGAAAGTTACACCTTCGGTATATAGAACCATTTAAAATTTTTGATAGGGTCGGTTTAGTGGCTTATTATTTGGCTTTACCTCCTAAATTGGGTATTGTCCTTTTAGCCTTTCATGTGTTTATGATATGAAAACATTTACCGGGTCCTACACATGTTATACAGTGTCCACAAATCCAGTTACAGGAAAATTTAACCTATGAGAAACAACCAGTAGCAATAGTGAACAGACAAGTAAAAAAAAAGTTACGGTAAAAAAAGTTATGGTCAAAAGAAATACCTGCAGTGAAAGTGATGTGGAAAAAAAAATCACTCTTATGAGAAAGTTATTTGGGAAAGAGAGTAGGATATACGAGCCAGATATCCACATTTATTTGAACAAAAAGGTTAGTATTTATCTGCAACTGTGGTGATGAAATTTGGGGACCGAATTTTTTTTTTAAGGGGAAAATTAGGGTAGGAACAGTGGCATACTACCTAGCCCTACCACCTGGATTGAGTGAAGTGCAGCCAGTCTTCCATGTCTCGATGTTAAGGAAGTATCTACCTGACCCATCTCATGTAATTCGACCACAAGAAATCCTTTTGGATGACAAGTTGGCCTACAAAGAGAAACCTGTGGCCACTGTTGATAGACAGTTGAAAAAGTTGAGGTCTAAGGATAACCCTACAGTGAAGGTGATCTGGCAGAATCATTCCAAAGAGGAAGTTACGCGGGAAGTAGAGGACATCTTGAGAGAGAAGTATCCACAGCTGTTCCAAGAGTAGTCTTGTGTTTTCATGTTGTTAGTTTTTGTAAAATTCGGGGACCGAATTTTTATAAGGAGGGGAGAATGTAATAACTCAAACCTTTGAAGGTTAAGTACAAATCATTTGAACCAAGGAAGTTGAGAACAATGTAAAATTTTAGAGCATTTCTGACCTTTTCTTCTGACCTTTCGTCACTCATATAAGCATAACTCTCTCATATGAAATCCAAATCACATGATTCAAATTCCTATTGAAAGATAAGACATATATCTACAACTTTGATGTTGGGAACTTTTTCTAATTCGGTGAATATTATAGTGATAAGAGGCAAAAACCGCAGCATAGTGTGTTCTAGACCTTTGCTCACTATTTTATACATAACTCCTTCATATGAACTCCAAATTAGGTGATTCAAGTGGCTACGGAAAGCTAAGAGAAAGGGCTACAACTTTCATGTTGGACATTTTGTCAACTTCGTCGAAATGATGTTCGCCGCGGCGAGAATGCTGCAGCATTTTCCCAAGAGCATGAGTTTTTCTGGTTTCGATCTCGCCGCGGTGAAAATATTCTCGCCGCCGGCGAAAATCACGCACCAGCAATCTCGTCGCGGCGAGAATGAGCTCGCCAGCGGTGAAATTCGTCAGAGAGGCATTTTTTTGCGGTCCCCCCTCCTTTTTCCTTCATTTCCTCCATTGCTGGACCTTCCTCTCTCTCTAAAATTTTTCTCAAACTTCTCTCTAAGATATCTCATCATCCAGATGTCCGATTTGAGCAAGTAAGGTACCGTTGGACTCGTGGGAAGAAGAGCTACAAATCCCATCGATCAATTTCGCCGGAAAATCGCATGAATAGTAACCTCCAAGGTAAAACTCCGTTTAATCGCATTTTAGGCTCAGTTTTACCGAACTTCTTTCCATAGATAGTCTTAGAATTAGTTTCTATACTAGAATATAGGGTTTTTAGGTTTCAGCATGAATAGTGTTCCGGCGAGTGAATAGTGTTTTTCGGCGTGAATAGTGACTTTTAGAGTTTTCTAATTTTCATGTTATGTCTATGTTTTCTAGGTTGTTGAGCCATCACGAGATGAAATTCTCATTGTTGGACTCCTAGTAAGGTGAGTGGATTTTTCATACTATAGCGCATGTTTTAAAAATTTGATTTATAACTCTCTCGTATGATTTTAACTAGTTGGAATGTATGCTAAATTGTTTTACCGCTTTGGAAACCAATATATTCCAACCATGTTAGAAATTATAAATTTAAATCCTAGTTGAACTCTAGGTATGCAGGGCAAGCATCTAGGCTGATAATTCTCCATTTGAGCTAGATTTATAGAAATGCGAACTTAGTCATAGAAATGAACTAAGTTAGCCATGAAATGATTTGATGCATGATGAGCATCTATGTGACGTCTACGGACGATATGTTTAAAGGGAAAGTTTATGATGATAAAGGTCTCCATGGGAATTCATGGATGAGATATATTTTAGAACGGAATTTTATGCATGAAAAGAGCTAGATGGAGAATTATAGCTTTATTGTAAAGTTATTGAAATGTTTTACTTTAAACTCTTTGAATAGCATATTTCAAATGTTTTCTATTGGAGGGACCCTTTTAGATCACTGTTAGCTAGCCGCAGGTAGTGCTAGCCCTGGTGCACCATGGTCATATGAAGGCTTCGGCCTAGGATACTGTGACGGGCATATGACTGCCTAAGACACAGGGATTTAGGGTGGACTTATGTCTACGCCTACAGTGATTGCCATACCCATTGCTATGTGCTTGGGGAAATTTAGGGTTGACTTATGTCTTCGCCTACAGTGATTGCCATACCCATTACTATGTGCTTGGAGAAATTTAGGGTGGACTTATGTCTACGCCTACAGTGATTACCCTACCCTTGCTGTGTGCTTGGGGGAGATGATAGATCTGTTAGGAAAAACCTCCAATAAACTGATGCATTTTTCTTAAAGATTAAATATTTCTAAACAAGCTCATTCATCATTGTTATTGCATAAATATCTTCATTTATTACTTACCATGCATAATTGATTTGTTTACGGTTATTGATTTAATCATGTTTTATCTTTTGAACATACATTTGAACTGTTTAGCATTCTTTCAATAAATTATGATTAAATGCTTAATGTTTCTATTATTATCTTTACATTTGGATTTCAATTATTAAACCCATTGCGAAACACTCGTGCTTGGTTTGCCCTGTTTCAGTTATAGTATGATTTACTCATTCACTGAGATGTGGTAATCTCACCCCTCTTTTGTTTCCTCCCCACAGATAGTCAAAGAGACTTTGATCCAGCTACAGCTTCGTAGGAGGCTGAAGATAGTGTTGGTGAGCCCCAGTTTGGGCAAGGCTCTTTTGTACTGTTTTTTTAGTTTAGTTATGTCTAGAGTATCTCCATGAACATACAGGCAGGATCCTCGCTTCTTGCGTATTTTGATGTGTTGTTTGGAAAATGATTTTATGTTTTACAACAATGTTGGTATTATGAGGCCTTGGGCCAAGTAGAATCACATGAATATTATGAGGCCATGGGCCAAGTTGAATCAGAATGTTGGATTTATGAGATATCATGAGATATATATATATATATACATATATATAGTATTTTCTGATATTGGATGTGGCATATGTGGCCAGTTATATTTATTAAGTACTCTGGATTGTGTGCTGAATGTTTGTGCATGCTATTTGTTAGGCTTACGGCTAGGGGAAAACCCTTATGCCGTGCCGGTCATGTGTTCCATCATTTGGGGCTGTGACAGAAAGCTCCCATGCTAAAGGCCACTCTCTTGATTTCCTCATTAGAAAAGAGTTTTTGTAGTTCCCTCAAATCCTTCACACTGATATTTGGAAACCAATCCTCTAGTGCAGACCTTTGGAAGGGGTAGCAGTTCTGTGGGTACAGGTTTTTAAAATAGTCCTTAGCCATGTTTTTTAGCGTGTCTTGGTCCTGGATCCAGTTGCCCTCATCATCCTTTAACATTGTAATTTATCTCCCATCTTTATCCAATTACATTTGGATTTTTGATACCATAGAGTTTCCTCTCTTAAAAGTATGTTCTCATATTCTTTCCAGAGAGAATCTTTGAGTTCCAGCAGGTGGGGGTTCTCAGTGTTTTGCAGAGCTTGGTCTATTCTTACCAGTCTCCTGTTTAGCTCCTTTTTCTTGCTAAATATGTTCCTAAAGGTTTCTTTGTTCCATAGTTTATCCTTTTCTTTAAATTTTTCTATAGGCAAGTCCTATTTCTGATTGTTTTGCCATGCAGAGTTGACTATCTCCTTGAATGAATCATCAAGGAGCCAAGCAGCTTGAAAATAGAAAGCTTTCAAGGTCCTGGCCTGAGGGGACTACTACCATAGCTTGATAAGGATAGGTTTGTGATATGATTTGAGGGTAGGGAGATGGTGGACTAAAGAATCCAGAAAAGCAAGTTGCCAATCCGTATTTCTCCACGCCCTGTCTATCCTCTCTTTCACTACACCTCTTTCCTAGGTGAATTTAGGGCCACTGAAGCCAAGGTTAATTAAGGCGTTCCCTGTGATGAAGTTGTTGAAGTCTCTAATGGAGCTCAAATTTAGAAACTTGCTTCCTACTTTCTCTTCAGAGCTTATGTATGCGTTGAAGTCCCCCATTATGATCCACGCCATGTTTTGATTTATGTTAAACTCTTTTAACTTCACCAATAACTGTTTCCTTCTGGTATAGTTAGGACTGCCAAAGACTGTTGTAACAAGACACCTCCTATTGTCATTCTTGAAGGTAATCTTCGAGTGTAAGAATTGGTTGTGCTTAAGAATAGTCTTCAGTTCCATCACAATTGCATTCCAAATAAGCCAGATGCCTCCAGCGAAGCCCTCAGCTTCAACCCTGCTACTCCCAAACTAAGCCATATTGTTTATGATTTCCTCAGCTTTCCTTCCACTGGTTTTCATTTCGAACAAGGCAATTAGACTTAACTGGTGGAGATTAATTAGATCCTTAATTAGAAACGGGAAGTATCTTGATCCCGCTCCTCTGTAATTCCATGCCAAGAGGTTCATAAAAATCTTGGTAATGGTGGAGAGTGATGGAGGAGACCGTCAATTCATCTCTTCGAGAGTCTCCGAAGCGACTCCTATAATCTCTGCCTTTTCCCCCTCTTCTATTTCCATGGAATAAATCTGTTGGGCAAGATTAATCCTATGGGAATGAGCGTCTGGTGGTTTGTCTTTGGTCATCTCTAAGTTATACGATGCGAAGAAGCTTGATGACTGCATTCCTCTGTCCATTCTAGTAGCCATCAAAGGTGGAGAATAAGAGACTGTAGTTGGGTTACTCATATGGGCCATAGACTTTACTAGGCTGTTAATGAAGGTTGGGGTGACCTCGCCCTTAATAGCCATATTGGGCAGGTCTGCTAGGGCTTCCCTATGAATGGGCTTTTTCCCGCGATCCACTTCCGTGCCCACAACGTTGGGCTTCTTAGCTTAGACCTTGAAACCACTTAGGGGTGGTTTCTAAATGCTTAGTTTGGCTTGTTCTGGGTGTTTCCTCGCTTTGTTGCCTTGCGGGCCTAAGCCTACATTTTCCTTTCCTATAGGGGCTTTACCTTTTCTCTTAGACTCTGAATGCCTGGGTTCCAGAACCCTCGATCCCTTCCTATAGAGTGCCTCTAGCCTAGCCTTTGTCACTTTGGTTTTCTTGGAACCATCTACCACCTCCACCTCGTCAATGCAGGTTTCCAAGATGCTAAATCTAGATGATCCTTCCGGATCTTTCGGTTTGTCATGTACCAACTTTGCCCCATTTTTGGCTCTGTAGCTAGACTGTTACTTTCCATGTCTAACACATTTTTGCCTATCAGCTTTCCTGACGAGCATCCAAGGGCTAAACTCATCTTCCTCATCGTTTGGCATTGTTTTTCTAGTGGTTTCTTCCAGTGAGTGACTCAGAATCCTGGTTTGTCCCACTGGCACTTGGATCTGTTCTGATCTATCTTCCCCTTGATCATTGTAGGTTGCTTGAATATATTCGTCTTGCTTTGTTTACACTGGTCCTTCCTGTGACCATATCTCCCGCAACCAAAGCAAACGAAGTGCAGCTCTTCATACTCCACGTTGAAGGTTCTTCTTCTCAATTTGAATTTGACAATAAGTTTTTTCCTGAGATCAATTTCCATGCAAATTCTTGTAAACTTACCCCTTTTCACCCCAAGATCTTCCCCACTATCTGAGTTTAGTGACCTCAGGGTATGACTATCTATTTTTAGTGTTTTCTCCACCCTATCTCCTAAACGCCACAAGAAATGGGAGTTGTAATATTCGATGGGTAGCTAGGGGACTCTGATCTAGACTCCTACCTTCTTGAAGCTATCCTCCATTGGCCTAAAATCTAGCCTCCACCTTTGGACCACCTGATAGTGGTATGTAATCCTCTATTGAGTAGCTGGTTGTAACCCTAGCAACCTTGAAAAGGAAGTGATTGTGTTGGAATTGAGGTTGTTAGCTTTTTCTTAGAACACATTTTATGTTTATAATCTTAAATTTATCAATTTCACTGGTTGCCTGACTTTTATGTTATGATGAATGATGGTCTAAAGATATTTTATGTATGCGTTCTCGAGAATTAAGGGGTGCCTAAAGTGTGCCAAGTAAGCCTCATTTCTCCCACGTATTGGCCAATAATAGGAGATGCATAACCTTTTGCAGGTATGGGATTGCATTGGGTAAGTAGAGCAACATGTTATGGGTCCCTAGTGTGACCAAGATGATATATATATGTATGGTCAGTGCTTATGGTTCAGTGAAATAAATTGAGATGTTTTAATGAATGGAATGTATATTGTTTTATAAAAGTTTTGCTAGCTATTGAAATTGTCATCTCATCTTTTTATATCTATACAAACACATTCCAGGTACTTCAGCAAGAAGTGAGCAACAAGATTTCCAAGGTTGACTCATCTGAATATAGATATGGATTATATATTTTCTGAGAATACAATATATGTGGGATGGCTTAGTAGAATACCAAGTCCTTTTTAGATAGCACATAGTTAGATGTAAATTAAGTGATGAACTGTATACTTTTCTTTTATAGCGTGAGAGCCTTTGTGTGCATGTAATGCGTATCATGTTTAGTTAGTTTGATTCTCTTATCTTTAAGAAAATGAAATTTGAAAGTGTTTGGAATAACCTGAAACTCATGTATGCTTATAAAAAAAATTATATATAATAGAAATAAAGATAAGTAACAATATAAGTGAATAAGTAAATTTATGGACTAGGTGATCATTGACCGAAATTGATAGATAATAAGGAACATTTTACAATATAGATATATGAAAAATGATGCTAGTAAGTAGGTGTTACATTTTTTGGTATCAGAGCAGTAGTTCTAGGAATTAACTGTGTGTTGGAATAAATACTCATTACCTCATATAGATGATCTGTTTGACCAGCTACAGGGTACTCAACGTTTTTTAAAAAATTAAATTGATTTAAGATCTGGATATCATCAATTAAAGATAAGGGAAAAGGATATTCAGAAAATTTCTTTTAGGACTCGTTATGGGCATTATGAGTTCTTGGTTATGTCATTTGGTTTGACAAATACCCTAGCTGCATTTATAGACTTGATAAATAGTAATTAAACCATACCTGGATCAATTTATTTTTTCATTTATTAACATAATACTAATAGGTTTCGAGAGTACAAAGGATCATAAGCAACATTTAAAGATAGTTTTACTAACTCTAAGGGAGTATAGTTGGTATCTAAGTTGACCCTAAGAAAGTAGAAGTAGTACAACAATGGCCATGTCCTACTATAGTTATAGATGAAGATCCAAGTCTAATTTACGCTTTCTGCGGTTATCTGTTGTCCATTCTATTTGAGTTGTAATTGGATCAAGAACATAAACATATGCTTGTAAAGCATCAATCAACTCCTCAGCACTTGAAGTCAAGATGAGAATTCGTCATGCTGAATGTGAGATAAACCTTTATTCCACAGTTTGATCAAGAAAAGACAACAGACCATCAAAGAAATGATTAATATTTAACAAACCTATCAGTTTGTGATGCATATTCAGTTGTACCCAAGATACTATTTGGAAAATCTCCTTTAAAGTACCAAAATCCCTTAGTAAGGCAATGAAGATATTAGCATTACTCATCATTCTAGCCATGCGCTCATGTATGGAAGCTACTTTAAATTCTTCCCCAATAGTCTTCCCTATGATGTTTGATGTAGCTAGAGCTGTAGGAATAATACCTAGAACTTGACATCCTCCTACATGTACAGCTGTAGACACACACCCCATTAACCCACGATTACCTCCACCATAGACTAAATGAATTTTTCTCCTGACCATTACCATACCCAGATTTTATGCTGCTTTCACATACTTTCCATCTTTTTTAGGACTGAAACCACAAAAGATACAAATATTTTGAAAATGGCAGAATGTGATTCCCTCCATAGCTACACACACCCTAACTTTGAGTATAAAGGTAAAGATATTAACGTGTGTATTTATAAAACTCAAAGAAGGGAATACTTATGATAGATATGCAAATAGGATGAATATAATTAGAACAACTATGTGAGTGATTGGTAGATATCAACTAAATTAAAGGTGAAAATTTTAAAAATGACGGTAAGCATGTATATGTACAGTAGTTGTGGTTGTGGTTTATATTAAGCATATAAAGATAATAAGGTTAAGATATCACCAGAAATTTATCTTTTCCTTGTTGTCCTTGATGAAGCATTGATGTCTTGATTCTTGTAAGGAAGTTGTCGGTGATAGGTGTAAAGAAAAAAAAGTGAAAATGCAAACAAGAAATTTATTGAAGAGGGACAATCAAATGGTTTATTTTGTTTTCCCAATGTTCTTGCCAGTCGATTATTGGTATTATTAATTCGACTAGCTATTTTGAAAATTTTAATATGGACTGGTTTATTTTACAGTTGATTGATTACATCTATTTTAAAACAACCAACTGCATCCTACTAGTTAAATGCGTATTCTTAAATTTTCATAGACTTTTATAAGCTCATAAATGTTTTTTTTTTCATGTGTTGTTTTTCCACTGAATACCAATAGTTTTAAAGTAGATTTCAGCACATATATTCAAACCTTGCGGCCACCAATTTTTGCCGAAATAACAGCTAGATTTTGTTTACAGATTTTCAAAAATTACGGCCACCGATTTTAAATGTTCTTTCAATGTTTTGTCTAAAATTTTAACTTTCAATTTTGGCACCATGCTCTATTAGATATTCCTCTTTTTCTACTGCATTTTCCCTTATTAATGTTTGTCATTAAATGCAAAGTTCTTTTCCCTCATTACAAGAAAAGTTAAATTTCTTCTTTTGAAACTCAGTTATTATGATGTTTAAATGGTTAGTAGGTTAAAGTAAGTTTGAAAGGAATAGACGGATTATAGTCTTATGCTACTTTGACGAATGTAATCAAGAGAATTAGTTGTGTTAAAGTTCTTAAAAAATAAAATAGGGGAACTAGGATTTAAATTAATTTTTGAACTCTTAATTTAGAAATATGGAGAATATTATCATAATCATGTCCGAAAATAATGTAAGTGATTAAGATATTTGTGTTAAAGGTTTATACCATGCTAAATTAAGTCTAGTATCTAGGATATGAATTATGTTGAATTGGAAATTCATGTATGAATAATTATTGAGAGAAGTCTTCTTAGAATGAACAAGCTAGTTAAATAGAATTGATAGGAACTAGAATGATATGCTTTTAGAAATGAAAGTAAGAAAGGCTTAAGATTCATGAGAGAATGTTGACATGTGAGAATCAAAGATGACTTGATAGAAGTCTGGAATAAGAAAAGATAGTTATCCAATATGGATTCAGAATGATCTAAGGGATAGAATTAAAGATAGTCAAGTTTTTTATCCATACCTGAAGAACATTAGAGAATAGATATCCTAGAGCAAGTCTAAAGAGTTTCATATTTTTTAGGATGGGCTTATTAAGTGTGGAGAGAGATTGTGTGTACTTGAGGTGAAAGAATTAAGAGATAGTATATTGGCTGAAGCTCACAAGAGTAGGTATACCTTACATCCTGGAGCCACTAAGATGTATTAAGATTTGAAAAAGAGTTTTTGGTGGCTTGGAATGAAAATAGACATAACCCAATATGTGTTTAAGTGCTTAGTGTGTTAGGAATACAAGGTAGAACACCAGAAGCCTGCGGGATTGCTTCAACCCTTAGATATTCCTAAGTGGAAATGGGATAGCATCTCAATGGATTTTGTCACGAGTTTGCCTAGGACATCATTTGGTTATGATGCCATTTGAGTAATTGTTTATAGATTGACCAAGTCTGCTCACTTCCTAGACATTAAAACTGCCTATACTTTAGACAAGTTAGCACAAATGTATGTTCATGAGATAGTCAAGCTCCATGGGATACCTAATACTATTGTTTCTGATCGGGACCCTAGGTTTACTTCTAGATTTTGGAGATCCTTACAAGATACTTTAGGTATTAAGCTTAGGTTTAGCATAGCTTACCATCCACAAACTAATAGGCAGACTGAGAGAACAATTCAAACTTTAGAAGATATGCTTAGAGCTTGTGTACTAGAAATGAAAGGAAACTGGGATGTGTACCTACCTTTAGCTGAATTTGCCTATAATAAAAGCTACATTCCAGTATCCAAATGGCACCCTTTGAGGCTTTGTATAGAAGAAAGTGTAGGTCACCTTTGTGTTGGGTAGAGCTAGGAGAAATGAGTCTTTTAGGCCTTGATTTGGTTAACCAAACCACAAGACACATTGAGCTTATCAGAGAAAGGCTGCTAGCAGCTCAAAGTAGACTAAAGAGCTATGTAGATAAAAGTAGAAGGCCTCTAGAATTTGAAATAGGCGACCATGTTTTTCTCAAGGTAACTCTAGTCACAGGTGTAGGGTGGTCTTTGAAATCCAAAAAGCTCAGTCCCAAATATATTGGTCCTTTTCAAATTCTTAATTGAATCGAATCAGTAACTTATAAACTTATACTTCCTCCAAACCTTTCTCAAATTCATGATGTATTCCATGTTTCCTAGCTCAAAAAGTACCACACAGACCTTTCGCATATCATAGAGCACGAATCAATGCATTTGCAAGATAATCTGTCGTACATTATAAAACCGAATCGTATCATTGATGTTAAGATTAAACAATTGAAAAACAACAGCATTCCTCTAGTCAAAGTAATTTGGAAAGGATTAACCTCTGAGGAAGCTACCTGGGAGATAGAAGACGAAACAAGGAGGACTTATCCGCATCTCTTTGATCAAGGTATGTTGAATTTTGTGGACAAAATTCTTTTAAGGAGGAAAGAAATGTAACATCCTGAGTCTCTAATAATGTTAAATAAATCTAAGAAAAAGTAAAAGATACATATGACCAAGAATTAAAATACTTAGTTATGGAACAATAAGGTATTAAAAAAAATAGGTGACATATAATTAATCATGAATCATACAAATAAAATTATTAGGATCATAATCGATAGGGGAAGGATACAAATACATTTTTAGGACACCACTAATCTAGGATTAGTAGTAAATTAAAGTAAGATAAAACAACTAAGGAGCTACCAAGTAGCACCACCAAAGGATGCTACCTTGCAGCTACCATGCACCTTCCTCATTTTGTTTTTACAAACCATGACAAGAGGGAGAGAAACCATGCACCTTCCTCATTTTATTTTTACCAATTATTTCTTTGCTCCATGAAGACCATGACAAGAGAGAGTGAGAGAAGCCAGCAAGTATAAGATAGAAAGAGAGGAAGAGAGAAAGAGGGAGAGCGAGAGAAAATAACCATAAATTTGAGAGAGGAAATGCCTAGAAATTGAGAGAATTTCTTCTTTTTTTCTTCCTTCACCTTGTGGCAGTGAGAATGAGAGTTTGAGTGTTGAAAAATTGAAACTTTAACCACTATTTTTCATATAAGAACAGAGCTGGATGTGCAAGGGAAGCCAATAGAAGAAGTTAGTTGAAAAATTTGGAGCAATAGAAGTGTTTTTGCACAAGTTAAGTTTGCCTTATTGTAAAAATTTGGTTTAGAGTTTATTATGCTAACTTTAGGTTCTGAATGGAAGAATTTTTGGCTAATCACTATATAAAATCAGAAAACATGTTCATCATAGAAGTTGTATCCCTATGTCTTAAATTTTTATAGCCTTTAGAATCATATAAATCGGATTTAATATGAGAGAGTTATGCCCCAGTGAGTGAGGAGAGGTCAGAATTAGGTCTAGAATTTTGAAGTGATAATAGCTTCGATTTTTGAATTTCTGTGACTAATCTATAAGGAATATGAAGAAATGGTTAACTTAAAAAATGTAAATATATGTCTCACGGTTAAAACACCACTAGAAACACCCAGTTTGGAGTCCATATCAGTGAGTTATGCTCTAATTAGTGAATAAAGATCATAGAACACTAAAGGGTTAGGTTTGAGAACACAGAACCCTTTTTGCACCTGAAAAACTTGACTTGGTAAATTGAATAAATGGCCTTTCAATTCTATAACTTTTGGTGAAAAAAGTCTTGAAATATTGATAATTGATTATGGAATTTTTCATGATTTTTGAGAATCTAAAAATAGGCCATTTGCAATCAAAACCATGCAGAGAAAAATCCACTGGACAGATTAGGCTATTAATGGAAATACTAAACAATGAAGGGGTTAGATGTTGAATTTTCATGTGAAAATTTTATTACAAGTTAAAGAAATAGTAAATAAGGTTCCCACCAAATGGAAGGAAATTATGGATAGGTTAAGGCATATAATAAAATATATAAGTTCTATGGAATAAGAAGTAAGTCAGAACAGACTAGAACTAGGGGAAACTATACAAATTAGGTTATTTGAGGGATCAAATGAATTTTATTTCACTTTAAATTTTTAGGGTGATTATATAACATATCTAGTATACTATATATAAAATATCATGAATTTGAAAGAAGGTTTACCCATCTAAAGGAATGGAAAATAGAATAGAAATGGAACCAAAACCAATATGCACTGTTCTGGGTTAAGGAGGTACTTCTTAGGGTGAATGGAAGATTTAAGGGTTGAGAGATCCAAGAAATAAAATAAACATGTAAAGGAACCTCCATATAAAATTTTAGAATTTTTAAAGAACTTTTATTATATTTAATAATAATTTCAAAACTGAAAGAATCATAGGTCTTTTAGGGTAACTAGAACTCTTAAACTAGAGACTTAAGATTTTAAGTGCTCATATGCATGCATTAACCAAAGGCTTTTATATGTTTTAGTTTGAGTAGCTGGTTGTAACTCTAGCAACCTTGAAAAGGAAGTGATTGTGTTGGAATTGAGGTTGTTAGCTTTTTCTTAGAACACTTTTTATGTTTATAATCTTAAATTTATCAATTTCACTGGTTGCCTGACTTTTATGTTATGATGAATGATGGTCTAAAGATATTTTATGTATGCATTCTCGAGAATTAAGGAGTGCCTAAAGTGTGCCAAGTAAGCCTCATTTCTACCATGTATTGGCCAATAATAGGAGATGCATAACCTTTTGCAGGTATGAGATTGCATTGGGTAAGTAGAGCAACATGTTATGGGTCCCTAGTGTGACCAAGATGATGTATATATGTATGGTCAGTGCTTATGTTTCAGTGAAATAAATTGAGATGTTTTAAGGAATGGAATGTATACTGTTTTATAAAAGTTTTGCTAGCTATTGAGATTGTCATCTCATCTTTTAATATCTATACAAACACATTCCAGGTACTTCAGCAAGAAGTGAGCAACAAGATTCTCAAGGTTGACTCATCTAAATATAGATATAGATTATATATTTTCTGGGAATGCAATATATGTGGGATGGCTTAGTAGAATACCAAGTTCCTTTTAGATAGCACATAGTTAGATGTAAATTAAGTGATGAACTGTATACTTTTCTTTTATAGCGCGAGAGCCTTTGTGTGCATGTAATGCGTATCATGTCTAGTTAGTTTAATTCTCCTATCTTTAAGAAAATGAAATTTGAAAATGTTTGGAATAACCTGAAACTCATGTATACTCATAAAAAAAATTATATATAATAGAAATAAAGATAAGTAACAATATAAGTGAATAAGTAAATTTATGGACTAGGCGATCATTGACATAAATTGATAAATAATAAGAAACATTCTACGATATAGATATATGAAAAATTACGGTACTAAGTAGGTGTTACAGTTGGCAAGGTTGGTTTATTAGTCTCCCCGCCGGATGTGTCCACGATCTTATCCATTTCCCTGTTATAGATATTTTCAATGATATCTGAGGACCTACTGATAAGTTTATCTTTCGAAGTTCCTCTTGTACTCAAGTTCACTGGGTCTGCTTCCCCCATCTTGTCATCTAGGGGTACCTTCTTTTCAAGAGAGGCCTTAATCTTCTTGTTTGTTCTTTGCAGGATGTCGTCTTCCTCTTTGGATTGGTCTGGGTTTATTGAATCATCCACCATCGTTTCGTTCCCCAACCTCCAGGTTTGAATCCTAAAAAGCTTGTGACTTTGAAAATGAATGGTTCTTTTCCTCTCTACCCTTCCTTCACATATAAATCTTTTAAATCTATTTTTTATGATAAATTTTAAAAAGTCTTTTAATTTTTTTAAACAAATCTAAAAGTTTTAAATTTTTTGTTTCTTTGTTTTTAGAGTGAATTTCCTTACTTCTAAGAATTTTAGTAGTTTTTAATTTAAATTTAAACATATTACAATATTTTAAATTTTTTTAGATATGATTCAAAAATCATTATTTCATTATAGTATCAATTATGACGATAATTTTTTATTTCAAAGACCAAGAATAAAAAAAATTTGTTAGCTTTTTAGTTTAATGAGAAATTATAAATATTGTTATTAGTTTTGAAAGTTTTATTCATTGTAAGTATCGCTGACCTTTATTTTAAATAAAGTATTGTTATTTTCTGAAAAGAAAATGCTTTTAAAAAGTGATTTTTTTTCATCTGTATTGCAACTTTGTAATGTACCTAGAGATATCTGCCTTGAGTGAAGATGACTTTAATAAACTGGATATATTAAAAAATTAGTGTTTTATCCGTGCAATGTTTGGTATTATAAATAATATTTAAATCAATTGTAATATTAAAAAAATATTATTTAAAATATATATAATATAATTTATATTGATTAAATATTTGTTAAATCTTGATATATCAAAATTTGGCAAAAGAAAAATGGTATTTTTTTATACTTATAATTAATAATATTTTTCTCCAAATTAATTATTTTTTATAACCCTAGTTAATTATTTTTAAAATTACATCATTAATTTATCTATAATTTTTATAAAATTAAATTTAATAATTATAAGAAAAGTATATCTGTTTTTGAGCTATTTATATTATTATTTTATTTTTTTTCTAAATTTTTTATTTATATATTTTTGTTTATTTATTATTTATTATTTTGTAATTAGTTTTATTTTATTTTATATTTTTATTTTTTAACGTTATATTTTTTTTTCTTATTATGGAATGTAATTGTAATACATACATACACACACATATTACTTTTTACTTTATTTAATTATATTTATTCTATTCATCACTTTAGTATATTTATGAGATAGCATTATTTAAATTAAAATTTCTTTTCAATATAAATTATAACAAAAAGTATGTACTTCATTTTTTTTTCTTTCAGTGCATTTTCTTTCTTTTGATAAATAAGTAAGAATGTGTAAAAAAGGGAATTAGGAATAGAATTTTCTAGTTATAACTATGAGTTTACACCAAAAAATATTTCATTACAGAAAAAGGAATTAATGGCATACCAGGGATTCCTATTTAGCCCTACTCCTTATTTGTCAAACTCACAGCATTTATATGTGACAATTTAGTATATAGATCAAAGTAAAGGCGCGCCTTACCAAAAGTGAACAACGGACCACCCAAAAGATTGGCCACTAGAAAATCTCCTTAAAGAGGATTGATCATTAACACAAACTCCTAACATCATAGAATTAAAACATACTCAACATGGATGAATGCAAAATTTTTATCTAATCTCTTTTACTAGTTATAATCTAGATAAAATAAGTTGTTGCATCATTAATTAAATTAGTTTGGGGTAATGTAATTAATTGAATGATAATTAACTTCTAATTTTTAAAAGTTTCTAACTTCATGAAATTTTAATTTTTCAGAGTATGTACTTCAAATTTTTTTAGGTGTGGATGGCCGTTGATAATGGAGGTTTTGGTTGTTGGTGGCTCAAAAATATTTTGGTATGGTAGCCACTATAAGCTTTTAAATTAAACTCCTATTTTCTTTCTCTCCAGATGGTGAAGGAATGAATTTCGAAAAGAGATGGCATATGAGTACTTTTTATCAAATCTTAATCTATATCATTAAAATGTATGTAAAGATTCTTATTTATTTCTCTCACTCTTTCATATAAGGTAGTGTTTTAGCATTCCAAAAATTTTAAATATATATATATATATATATATATATATATATATATATATATATATATATATATATATATATATATATATATATATATATATATATATATATATATATATATATAATTCTAGAGTGTTACTTGTCAACACATTATAGTGTGACTCTAGTGATAGCTTTATTTTTCAATTTTATTCAATACCTGTAAATTATTGTAGAGCTTTAAATATCTTCATTGAATTTTATAATATATATATATATATATATATTAATTTATTAATAAGAATTTCAAAAATTTAAAAAACTTAAAAGGAAAAATCTAGAGTGTCATTTATCGACAACTAACAATTTGACTTTAGTGGCTTGATATACATGAATTAGATATTTGTTAAGTACAATCATACACTATCATTGTCAAATGATAAATTATAAGAGTATGAGTATCATTCCTACAAGAATTGTGATTATTAATTACTATCTTTATATCAATTCTAACTTTAATTGAATAATTCGAAAACTTAATTTTATGAGAAAAAAGAACACAAAATAAAAATAGAAAAAATAGTAGATATTGAGTGTTATGAGGAAAATTTAATTAAGCAAAGCTCTAGGATTTTTTATTTCACCTTAATTAATCCCCCTTGAAATCTCAATCTTTTTAACCTAGAAATTATAATTTAATTGATAGTTGAGATACCCTAAACAATCTACTAGCATCTTTCAAGGTCTAATAGGCACACGTTTTGAATGTTAATCCACTATGTCTCCATGCAAGTATATCTCTATTTCACATACAATCCATGGTTACCTACTCAATGAACTAGACACATAAACCACCTCTTGATCTCATTATGATTAACCCATCATCTAATTAGTGGTAAGTTAATTAGAAGTATTAAGCACATGTAGTAACTCAATTAAGATAATAATTCATTCATTAAACTGATTAAAAAATATAACAGTTCGTAATTACACTACATCGTAACCCTAGAAAATAAAATTAGTTCACGTTTGAATATGAAATCATCTCAAAATAAAAATAAAACATCTAAGAGCTAAAAGAAATAGATGAAAGAGATAATTGGTGATGGAGTTAAAGCTCTGATCTTCCTCTTCCTAGTTAGGGATCTTCTTCACTGTCTTCTCTCTCTCCAACGGTGTTGATTTTCCTTGCCCAGGTCCTTTTTTAAAGTTGTAAATGAATATCCTAGTCCTATTCAAACTCTTATATTTTAAAAGATCATTCAGTTTAACTAAAACTCTTTTGAAATAAAAGATATTTCAATCCAACTTAAACTCTATCTTTTTTTATTTTTATTTTTTCAAAATCTACATTATCATCTTCAGATTGCGACGCAAATATCTAACTTCTCAACATCGAATCTCTCAAAATGCAAAAATTAAACATTGTATATCTTTTTCTTAACTTTCTATAGCCTCTTAAATCATCTCAATCAGAGTTTCAAGGATAGAGATATGTCCAAATTAGTGAAACAATGCTGAAATTATCCAAAATCTACAATTCTTATTCGTTTTTCTCCTATTTTCCCTCAATTTTTCATCTTCTTTCTACCTACAAAATAAACACACAATCACACATAAATTACTTAAAAAATCACAAATTCTAAGTTAAAAATAATTAATTTATTAGTATAAAACACATTTATCAAATACACTGAAACTTAATTTTTTGCTTGTCCTCAAGTAAAACTTAAAAGAAATTCAAAATTATGCATCGAGTGTCAAGTTGTTTTGACCTACTAAATTTTTGCCTTAGAGATTTAGAGAATCTATAGCTCAAGAAAAATTTAAATATTATATTTATATATAAATTCAACTCAAATGTAATTTATATTTCACCTTTTTGAATCTTGAGTGTGTGTGTGAATAATCTTGTGACATTTAACTTCTTGTACCCGGATGAGTTTATGCAATTAAAAAATTTTAGTGTACATCTCTATATAGAGGAAGTTTTAGGAATCCATATGCTTATTTTTCTTGTCACTCTTCACTAATGTAAGCTAAGCACCATATCTAGGATCAATATGACTTCTTTAAACTTGTAATGTGACTTGGGTTTAAGGTGGGATAAAGGATATCACATTAGGCTCAAGTCACCCAAATACACATGATCATTCTAAATTCTTTTATAGAGTATCTAGAATTTATAAGGGATTTTCCCTCAAACTTATTTTCAACTCCATTTTCATTCCATTAATTCATTCATAATTTTCAATTTTCTTTTCCTTTCCTTTTTCCATCATCACAATTTCTTTTTTTTTTTCTTTTGCAAATCTTTCTCTCCTTTTTTAAGCTTCCTTCTTCTTCTCATTCCATACTCTACTCTTCCATACTTTTAACAATATAGCTCTTAATAAAATTTGTCAATAATAATCATCCACATGAGTGAAAATGGTAAAAATAAGGATTTTTATTTTATTTTTTAGCTCAATTAATAATATGGATATCAAATAAAAGATTCAACTAAACTCAAAAGTAGGGAGACTAAGGACATAAAAATTTATCGGTAGGTTTGAAAGGTTCAAACGATCCAAAAATGCCTAAATCATCTCCTAAATGAGGTGTTAGCCTAGGATTTTGCCTCAAATAATAATCAAATAAGTTTCAAAGTCCTTTTGAGATCATATATATAATTTTCAAATCACAGAAACTTTCTCTAATTATTTAATTAGTCAAATGCTCAAGAGTTGAGTGCTCAAAATTTTACAGCTTCTCAAGTAAAAATATAAATTATAAGATAATTAAATTCACACATAAATATAACTTATATCCATTTTTCAAAAGCTACAAAAATTTAAAACTAATCTAATCATTGGCTTTTAATGTTGTCTATTCCAATAAGCTACTCAAAACATAAATTTGAAACACGTAATCATGCAACAAAACTTGCTTGAACACAATAAATGGTGCATGCATTGAAGAGAATCAAAATATTTAGTAGAAAACTTAATCATTCATGCATTAGTAAAATTCACCCACCCCTAACTTTAAATTTTATGTTGTCCTCAATGTAAAAGGAAAAATTAACACTAAAAATTGAGTACTGAGGACTTCTCTGAATATTTGACTCATGGATGATTGATTTCTAACTCTCTTTTTTTGTATGTTGGGTTGCCTACCAGTTAGCCCTGTCTTTAATGTCTTTTACTTAGATGATTATACATTTTAGCTTGGATCATGGAGATTCAAGGAGGATTTTTGGAAATATATCCCTTCATCAATGTATTCCTTTAGCCTTTTTCCATTAATCTTGAAGCTTTGCCCTTTGCCCTAAATTTGTATAACACCATAAGGAAAAATCTTAGTAACCAAATAAGGACTAGACCATTTAGAATGAAGTTTACCTAAACATATGTGTAGGCGAGAGTTGAAAAGTAAAACTTGCTACTTTAGATGGAACTATCTTGCCATTATTTTCTTGTCATGCCATGTTTTTTTTCTTTCTTTATAGAGCTTGAGATTCTCATAAGCCTCCTAGCATATTTCATCTATCTCACTTAATTGAAGTAATTTTTTTTGTCCTGCAGTTTGAAAATCAAAATTTAACTTCTTAATTGTCCAATAAGCTTTATGCTCTAATTCCACTAGTAGGTGACAAGCCTTTCCAAACACCAAGTGATAAGGAAACATGCCAATAAGTATTCTAAAGGTAGTTCTATATGCTCATAGTGCATCATCTATCTTTTTGGCCCAATCTTTTCTATTGGAGCTTACTATCTTTTCTAAAATCCACTTCTTCTCTCAATTAGAAATTTTAACTTGGCCACTAGTTTTTGGGGTGATACATTATGACTATTTTATGTTTCACCCCATATCTAGTGAGAAGGGTATTGAATTTTTTATTACAAAAATGCTTATCTCCATCGCTTATTATTGCTCTTGGTGTGTCAAAGTGAGTGAAAATATTTTTCTTTAAAAAACTTATTACCACTTTGGAATCATTAGAAGGTAGGGCAATTACTTCAACCCACTTAGAGACATAGTAAACTGTTACTAGGATGTATTGATTTCTGAAGGATGATAGGAATGGTCCTACAAAATCAATTCCCTATACATCAAATAGCTTTAGCTCTAGAGTATTATTCAAAGGCATCTTATATTTGCAAAAAATACCTCTAATTCTCTGGCATGTATCACATGCAAGTGTGTATGCTTGGGCATCCTTAAATAATATGGGCAAATAAAAACCAAACTATAACACTTTTGTTGTTGTTCTGTTAGCTCCAAAGTGACCATCATATTCTGAGAAATGACAATGATGTAAGATGCTTCTTATTTCTTCCTATGACACACATCTTCTTATCACTTGGTTTGAGCAGAGCTTGAATAGGTATAGATCTTCCCAAATATAGTGCTTAGCATTTGCCATAAATCTTTTCTTCTACTAGCTTGATAAATTTGGTGGCTATACATTGCAAGCCAAATAATTAATAATATCAGCAAACTAAGGCACATTACATGTTTTAATAATAAGTATATGTTCATATGGGAATATTTCTCTAATTGGGACTTGGGATTTAACTTCAATGTCTCCTTTCTCTAATCGTGATAAGTGATCAGCTACTAAATTTTTTATGCCTTTTTTGTCTCTAATTTTCAATTCAAATTCTTGTAGCAAAAGAACCCATCTAATTAGTTTTAGTTTGGCATCTTTTTTTCTCAATTAAATATTTAATGGTAAAATGGTTAGTGTAAACTGTAACTTTAGTGCCAATTAAATATGATATAAATTTATCAAAAGTAAATACTACTGCCAATAATTCTTTCTCAGCTGTGGCATAATTTATTTAAGCATCATTCAAGGTATAGCTTGCAGAGTATATAGTGTGAAAGATCTTACCTCTTTGTAGGCCTAATATTGCCTTTATTGCATGGTCGCTTGCATCATACATAAATTCAAATTTAATTTCAATCAGGAACAACTATGATAGGTGCTGAAATTAAGGCCTTTTATTAATTCAAAAAATTTCACACAATTTTTATTAAAATTAAATGGAACATCTTTGTCTAACAAATTACATAGGGGTTTTGTTATTTTTGAAAAGTCCTCATGGCCTACGAATCTTCTAACCCTTTTTACTATAGTAGGAGGTGGTAATTTCTCAATTATGTTAATTTTTACACAATCAACTTCCATCACTTTGGCTGACACTCTATGGCCTAATACAATTCCTTCTTGTACCATAAAATTACACTTTTTTTCAATTTAAGACCAAGTTGATTACTCGCAACTTCTTAATACCTGTGTCACGTTAGTAGCCAAGAATCAAAAGAGGAACAAAAACTAAGAAATCATCTGTAAATACCTCTATGAAACGTTTTACCATGTCATAAAATATAGCTATCATGCACATTTGAAAAGTGGCTAGTGCATTACAAAAGCCAAACAACATTCTTCTAAATGCAAAAGTTCCATATGGACAAATAAATGTAGCTTTTTCTTGGTCCTCTGGAGCTATTGAAATTTGATTATATCATGAGTAACCATCTATAAAACAATAATTCATGCCCTGCTAATCTATCTAGCATTTGATCGATGAAGGGTAAGGGAAAGTGATATTTTCTTGTAGCTTTGTTAAGCTATCTATAATCAATACATACCCTACATCTTGTAATTGTCCTAGGGAGAATTAATTCATTCTTTTCATTATGTATTACAGTCATTCCCCCTTTTAGGAACTACTTGTACATGACTTATCCATTTATTATCAGAAATATGATATATTATACCTGCATCTAGAAGCTTCAATGCTTTTTTCACTACATTTTTCATGTTTGGATTAAGCCTTCTTTGGTGCTCAATTAATGTTTTGTAATTCTCCTCCATCAAAATTTTATGCATGAAAATTGAGGGGCTAATTCCTTTTTGAACATCAATTAGAGCATGTCCTGTAGCTAAGAATGGTCGACCAAGAATAATAGGATTTGCTTAGTCTTCCTCAATACCTAATGCTATAAAATCTGCAGGGAATATAAGTTTGTTAACCTTTACTAGGATATCCTCAACAATACCATGAGGATATTTTATAAATCTGTCTGCCATTTGTAATTACACTATAGTTGGCTTGACTTCCACAGTTCCTAGTTTCCTAAAATAAAAAATTGGCATTAAATAAATACTTAAACCAATATCACAAAATGCTTTATCAAAATAAGTATTTCTAATTGTGAATGGTATAGAAAAACAACTTGGATATTTTAATTTAGGAGAGAATTTATTTTGCAATATTGTATTGCTCCTTTTAGATAAAGTAATTGTTTCATAATCCTTCAATTTTCTTTTATGTGAAATAATTTCCTTCAAGAATTTGCATATGAAGGCATCTTTTCCCAAGCATCTGCAAAAGGAATATTAATATGAATTTTCTTAAATATCTCTAAAAATTTAGCAAAATGCTTATCTAATTTTTTATTCTGGATTCTTTGAGGATATGGTAGAGGAGGAATATATGGTAGAGGATTATTAGGAAATAGTCTTGATTTAGGCTTCTCCATCACTCCTTTTTGGTTAGGAAGGCGATCTTTAACTTATTCGTGGGATTCATCTTATTAAATGGCATCAACTGGTGGTAACTCATGCTCTGGTAATTCCTTGCCACTATGCAGAGTAATAGCTTTCACTTTCTCCCTTGGATTTCTATTTGTATTACTGGGAACTGAGCCTAAAATTCTTTGATTAAGAGCTTCTAATATCTAACCTACCTAAATCTCTAGATTTTTAATAGAGACTCCTTGTCTTTGATAATTAGCTTCTGATTTGCCATATATGCCCTAGTTTCATCTTGGAATTGCTTAGTACTTTTTTGAAATTAAAAGTACTTCTTGTGAGCTAAGATAATGCTTTTTATAAAGAACCTATAGATGACTGAGGTTAATAATGAGGATGATGGTTCTTGGATGGCTATATCACATTTTGGGTGTTTTTCCATGAAAAATTTGGGTAGTTCTATCATCCTTGATTATATGTGTTGGAATAAGGATTAATTTGTCTATTCATATTTTCAACATAGTAAGCTTGCTCTAATTGAGATTAGGAGTAAAAGTTATTATTTTGACATTCAAAGGTGGAATGGCTCCCATCACATAATTCACACACTTCAGTTAGGATATGAATAAAACTAGCATTAGCATTCATAGAGTTAAATCTATTGGTTAAATTAGCTATCTGAGCTATGAGGACAGTTAAAGCATCTATTGTAATAACCGTAAAATTTAACGAAAATTCAAATTAAAGGAAATTTAGAATAAAAGAGAGAATTTTGAAAATAGAGATAAGAATCGGTGAAAATAAGTTTATTTATTACATGGATTAAAAAATGACAAAAGAAATATGAGAATTTATGTTTTGGCGCGCTATAAGCAAATATATTTTTATTTATGTAGAAATGATTATGATTTGTTAAAAGTAAGTGGACTTTTAAGTAAAAGAAGTATTGTGTTGCTTAAAATAATTATACCGGCCTTTAATAAATTTTTATGGTATTTTTAGAAATATTCTTTCTTTTAATATGAATAAAGATATTTGTTTTGAAATTTTTTTATTATGATTTTTATAAAGAAAAATCATGATTTAAGAGTTTAACTAAAGGTTTATGAGAAAGGAAATTTTAAGAAATTTTTGGGATATTTTATTATGAAAAACGGAATTTATATGAATTTTTATAAAAAAAAATCTTATTATTAATTATTAATAATAATTATTATATTTAAAAAAACAGCAGAATGTTAAAACGAAATCGGGGGCGACAAAATATTAAAAAGAAAAAAAATCGGGAAGATGCATAGTAATGAATAGTGATCTCAAATTTTATCTTTCGATTTGGAGTGCTTAAGGGCTTTTGATAGTAAAACTGAAAGTGTTATTGGATTCAGGACGAAGAGTACTTCAGTTTTGACCAATCAGTTTTTCAAATCAACCGTTGAATCGCCGTAGATCTGAAGTAGAAAATCTCGGCAAAAGGTAAGTTCTGAAAAACCTTACTTAGAGACCTCAAATTAGAAATCTAACATCGTAGATGGGTTCAGAAGCTTGATAAACATTAGAATATGTAATTTTTTCGGTCATTTGGTAACTTTTTATGTGGTGGTGAATAATAATTTTTGGCATGAATTGTGGTGGATGAATAGTGATTTCGACAATGAATAGTGACGGTAAATAGTGTTTCCGACGGTGAACAGTACCGAGCTCATTTAAGGTTTTTGGACCCTCCGGAGACGTTTTTGAAGCTTATTTGGTCAAATTCAGACTAGAAAAATGCATTTTAGGGCTGTTCAATTCGAAGCCGTTACACTGTGAGTAGATGATTCTTCCTATAGCCTATTTTTTTTACTCTTCTTGAACTTTACTTGGATAATGAATATGATTACATGTTATTTATATGTTCATATGTTTCTGAAATGGTTTGGAATATTTGAAATGATTGAGAAATGATATCTAGTTCAAGCAGAGTATGATTTTTGAAATAGATTTTGAAATGCTTTGAATACGTTATTTCTAAATGCATTTCGCATTACATGGCAAAGAAAATATTATATGCATATGACATTGATTTTACAATGTTATGTTTGGCTCAGATATGGGTATAATTATATGATTTCTCTGATTGAAAAATTTATAATAAAAGATTTTGTACTGAGACTGAAAGCTCTGTTTTTGAATGATATTGTAATAACCGTAAAATTTAACGAAAATTCCAATTAAAGGAAATTTAGAATAAAAGAGAGAATTTTGACAATAGAGATAAGAACCATAGAAAATATGTATATTTATTACATGGATTAAAGAATTACAAAAGAAATGTGAGAATTTATGTTTTGGCGCGCTATAAGCAAATATATTTTTATTTATGTAGAAATGATTATGATTTGTTAAAAGTAAGTGGACTTTTGAGTAAAAGAAGTATTGTGTTGCTTAAAATAATTATATCGTCCCCTAATGAATTTGTATGGTATTTTTAGAAATATTCTTTCTTTTAAGTACAAATCATTTGAAACAAGGAAGTTGAGAACAACGTAAAATTTTAGAGCGTTTCTGACCTTTCTTCTGACCTGTCTTCACTCATATAAGCATCAATCTCTCATATAAAATCCAAATGAAGTCATTCCAATTTCTGTTGAAAGATAAGATATATATCTACAACTTTGATGTTGGACACGGTTTCTAATTCCGTGAATATTATAGTGATAAGAGGCAAAACTCGAAGCGCAGTGTGGTCTGGACCTTTTCTCACTATTTTATTCATAACTCCTTCATATGAACTCCAAATTAGGTGATTCAAGTGGCTAAAGAAAGATAAGAGAAAGGGATAAAACTTTCATGTTGAACATTTTGTCAAATTCGGCAAAACACTTGGTACCCTGTAGCCCCGAATCACAGCCGTGCTCCAGGACACGGCCAGGCCGTGTTTCAGGCTGTTTTTTTTTCGCGTTTCCTGCAGCATTCTCGCCGCGGCCAAATTAGGCTCGCCGTGGCAAAAATGAGTTGGCCAACGGCAAGATTCGTCAGATAGCTTTTTTTTTGTGGACCCCCTCCATTTTTCCTTCATTTCTCCTTTATCTGAACCCTAACTCTCTCTCTCTAGAATTTTCTCTACCTTCTCTCTAAGATATCTCATCATCCGGACGTCCGATTTGAGTAACCAAGGTACCGTTGGACTCGTGGGAAGAAGAGCTACAATCCCCACTGATCAATTTCGCCAAAAATTCATCGGAAGGTCGCCGAAAAATCACGTGAATAGTATCTCCAAAGGTAAAACTCCGTCTAATCGCGTTTTAGACTTCATTTTACCGATCTTCTTTCCATAGATAGTCTTAGAATTAGTTTCTATGCTAGAATATATGGTTTTTAGGTTTCTGCGTGAATAGTGTTTTTGGCAAGTGAATAGTGTTTTTCGGCATGAATAGTGACGTTTAGAGTTTTCCAATTCTCATGTTATGTCTATGTTTTCTAGGTTGTTGAACCATCACGAGGTGAAATTCTCATTGTTGGACTCCTAGTAAGGTGAGTGGGTTTTTCATACTATAGCGCATGTTTTAGGAATTTGATTTATAACTCTCTCGTATGATTTTAACTAGTTGGAATGTATGTTAAATTGTTTTACTGCTTTGAAAACCAATATGTTCCAACCATGTTAGAAATTATAAATTTCAATCCTAGTTGAACTCTAGGTATGCAGGGCAAGCATCTAGGTTGATAATTTTCCATTTGAGCTAGATTTATAGAAATGCGAACTTAGTCATAGAAATGAACTAAGTTAGCCATGAAATGATTTGATGCATGATGAGCATCTATGTGACGTCTACGGACGATCTATGTTTAAAAGGGAAAGTTTATGAATATAAAGGTCTCCAAGGGAATTCATGGATGAAATATATTTTAGAATGGAATTTTATGCATGAAAAGAGTTAGATGGAGAATTATAGCTTTATTGTAATGTTATTAAAATGTTTTACTTTAAACTCTTTGAATAGCATATTTCAAATATTTTCTATTGGAGGGACCCTTTTAGATCACTATTAGCTAGCCGCAGGGAGTGCTAGCCCTGGTGCACCATGGTCATGCGAAGGCTTCGGCCTAGGATACTGTGACGGGCATATGACTGCCTAAGACACAAGGATTTAGGGTGGACTTATGTCTACGACTACAATGATTACCATACCCTTGCTATGTGCTTGGGGGATTTAGGGTGGACTTATGTCTACGCCTACAGTGATTACCATACGCTTGCTGTGTGCTTGGGGGATTTAGGGTGGACTTATGTCTACCCCTACAGTGATTACCCTACCCTTGCTGTGTGCTTGGGGGAGATGATAGATCTGTTAGGAAAGACCTCTAATAAACTAGTACATTTTTCTTAAAGATTAAATATTTTTAAAATATCTCATTCATCATTGTTATTGTATAAATAACTTCATTTATTACTTACCATGCATAATTGATTTGCTTTACGGTTACTGATTTAAATCCTGATTTATCTTTTGAATATACATTTGAACTGTTTAGCTTTTCTTTCAATAAATTATGGTTAAATGCATAATGTTTCTATTATTATCTTTATACTTGGATTTCAATTATTAAACTCATTGCGAAACACTCGTGCTTGGTTTGCCCTGTTTCTATTATAGTGTGATTTACCCATTCACTGAGATGTGATCTCACCCCTCTTCTGTTTCCTCCCCACAGATAGTCAAAGAGACTTTGATCCAGCTACAGCTTCATAGGAGGCTAAAGATAGTGTTGGTGAGCCCCAGTTTGAGCAAGGCTCTTTTGTACTGTTTGTTTAGTTTAGTTTATGTCTAGTGTATCTCCATGAACATACAGGCAGGATCCTCGCTTCTTGCGTATTTTGATGTGTTGTTTGGAAAATGGTTTTATGTTTTACAAAAATGTTGGTATTATGAGGCCTTGGGCCAAGTTGAATCACATGAATATTATGAGGCCATGGGCCAAGTAGAATCACAGATGTTGGATTCATGAGATATATATATATATATATATATATATATATATATATATATAGATACAGTATTTTCTGATATTGGATGTGGCATATGTGGCCAGTTATATTTATTATGTACTCTGGATTGTGTGCTGGATGTTTGTATGTGCTATGCGTTAGGCTTGCGGCTAGGGGGAAACCCTTATGTCGTGCCGGTCATGTGTTCCATCATTTGGGGCCGTGACAATATGGTATCAGAGGTTTAGGTTTTCATGTGTTCATGGAGTAACAGACCTTTAGGTAGGACTTTGAGTATGTGTATGAATCCGGACATGCTTATACTCACGGTGCTACTAAAAGGGTTCGATAAGATGTGGTCTTTTTGTTCAAGTAAGTCAGTTTATAGTATGCTATGTTAGCATGGTTAAGTGACGGTTGGGCTATCTCTGTTTTATAGCGAGATGCCAGTTATATGAGATGTTATTTGCTTTCCCTTGCTATGTGCTTGGGAAAAGACCCATACAGAGTCGCTTCGCGTGTCCTCTTGAATGGTAGTAGGGAAAACCTCAGCAGAATGCTGAGTTTAGGCAAATCTTATACCACCAAGGTACGGAAGGGGTCAAACTCTAGTATGATGGTTTCTGAATGTGACATCCGTTATACCCGATTTTCTAGATATGGTAGATTGTGATGTGATATTGAGAATGAATTTGTTGGCATTATGTCATGTCATTTTGAAATGTCACTAGAAGGTGATTAAATTCAATATTCTTGGAGAATTTTTTCTCTCTTGATACAAAGAAATCTTAGTGAGATACCCAGTAACCTAATCTCTGCTTTAGCAGTCCATAAGTGATTACAAAAAGGTTCCAAGGATAGTTGGCAGTGGTGAGAGATGCTGATATAAAGTATACCACTGTAAATCAAGTTCCAGTGATTAGAGAATTTTCTGATATAATTCCTGAGGAATTGCCAATATTACCCCGAAATAATAAATAGAATTTGGCATTGATTTATTTCCTGGCCAGCGTCTATATTTCCATATAGAATGGCACCCACTGAACTTAAAGAACTGAAAAAGAAATAGTTACAAGACATGTTAGACAGGGGATTTAAAAGCCCTAGTACTTTTATTTGGAGTGCTCCAGTATATGGATCACTATGATTATACATAGATTATAGACAATTGAATAAAGTGACAATGTGGAATAAATACTCATTACCTCGTATAGATGATCTATTTGATCAGTTAGAAAGTGCTCAACATTTTTTTTTTAAAATTTTTTAACTTGATTTGATATTTAAATATCATCAATTAAGGATAAGAGGAGAGGATATTAAAAAAAAAAATTTCCTTTCAGGATTCGGCATGGACACTATGAGTTTATAGTTATGTCATTTAGTCTGACAAATGCCCAGTTGCATTCATGGACTTGATTAAATAATAATAATAATAATAAGTAATTAAGCCATCCCTAAATCAAGTTGTTATTATATTTATTAGAATATTTCAAGAGTTCAGAGGATCATAAGCAATATTTAAAGATAGTATTACAAACTCCAAGGGAGTATCAGCTATATGCTAAGTTCTCAAAATATGAATTTTGACTTAGTAATAGTACTTTCTTAAGGTATGTGGCTAGCAAGATGGTGTTCAAGATAACCCTAAGAAAGTAAAAGTGGTACAGCAATGTCCACATCTTGCTACAATTACAGATGAAGATCCAAGTCCAATTTGCGCTTTCTGCTATGGTCTGTTGTCCATTCTATTTGAGCTGTGATTGGATCAGGTACTTGAACATATGCTTGTAAAGCATCAATCAACTCCTCAGCATCTGAAGCTAAGATGAGAATTCGTCGTGGTGAGTGTGGGATAAACCTTTGTTCCACAGCATGATCAAGGAAAGATAACAAACCATCAAAGAAGTGATTAACATTTAACAAACCTATTGGTTTGTGATGCAGATTCAGTTGTGCCCAAGAGATTATTTGGAAAATCTCCTCTAAAGTACCAAAACCACCTGATATGGCAATGAAGGCGTCAGCATTGCTCATCATTCTAGCCATGCGTTCATGCATGGAAGCTACTCTATATTCTTCTCCAATTGTTTTTCCTATGTTGCTGGATGCAGCTAGGGCTGTAGGAATAATACCTAGAACTTGGCATCCTTCTACATGTGCAGCTGTAGCCACACACCCCATTAACCCACAGTTACCTCCACCATAGACTAGATGAAATTTTCTTCTGGTCAGCACCATACCCAGATTTTGTGCTGCTTTAACATACTCCCCATCTTTTCCAGGACTGGAACCACAAAAGACACAGATATTTCGAAACTGACAGAATGTGGTTCCCTCCATAATTTCTATCACCTTAACTCTGAGTATGAAGATAAAGATACTAATGTAAGCATTTATTGAACTCAGAGAAGGGCGTATTTATAATAGCTACGTGAATAGGCCGGGTATTATAGAACAACTATGTGAGTGATTGGTGGATATATCAGCTAAATTAAAGGAAAAAAAATTTCAAAACAAATGACGGCAAGCATGTATGTGTACAGTAGTTCTAACTCTGACTTATATTAAGCACATAAAGAGCATAAGATAAGATATCACCAAAAATCTATCTTTTTCTTGTTGTCTTTGATGAAGTATTGATGTCTTGAAAGGTTGTAGGTAATAGCCGTCATTGTAAAAAATAAGAAAAAGAAAAAAAAGAGTGAAAATGAAAACCAATTAATTGTTGAAGAGGAACAATCAAATTGTTTATTTTTTTTTCTCAATGTTTTTACCAGTCGACTAGCTATTTTGAGAAATTTTAATTTGGACTGGTTATTTACAGTTGATTGATTATATATATTTTGAAGCAACCAACTGCATCCTACCAGTTAACTATGTGCTCTTGTTATTCACAGACTTTATAGGCTCAGAAATATTTCTTTTCCATATGATATGCTTCCGCCGAATAACAATATATTTGAATTAAATTTTGGCACATATATTCAAAATTTGCGGCCACCGATTGCGGCCACCGATTTTCGTCGAACTAATAGCTAGATTTTGTTTACAAATTTTCAGGAATTACGGCCACCGATTTTAATTTCCTGTCAATGTTTTGTCCAAACTTCTGATTTCCTCTTTTAGCACTACGCTCTATTATGAGTTCCACATGTTCTGCTGTATTGTCCTACATTAATGTTTGGCATTAAATGCAAAAAAAAATTTCCTTATTATAAGGAGGATTAATTTCTAATCTTTGGAACTCAGTTATTATGGTGTTCAACTGATTTGTAGATTAAAGTAATAGAGATTTTTGAAAAGAATAGATGGATGATGATTTAATGGTGCTTTGACGAATATAATCAAAGGAATTAACGGTGTTAAAGTTTTTGAGGAGTAAAGTATGGAAAATAAGATTTAAGCTAATCTTGAAATTTTTAATTTGGAAACATGGAAAATATTTTGAGAATCATCTCTGAGAATAATGTAAGTAATTAAGATATTTGTGTTAAGAATTTATACTTTGCTAAATTGAGACTAGTATCTAGAATGTAAATCATGTTGAGATTTGAAAATTTACATATAAATAATTGTTAAGAAAAGAGATTTCAGAAGAAGCCATAAATTGTAAATATGGATAAACCGAGGTAATAAGGATATACTGAGATAAAAATGGTACTAGTATAATGGTAAAAAGAAGATACAAGATAAATTTTTTTTTCATTGGCCGATATGTTGGCAAATACGAATTGAATATATTATCTCAAGAGAGTTATTCAGGAAGTCTAAGGATCTTTATTAGATTATAATATGACTAATACTAAATTTAAATGATGTGTTTATACATTAGAAGTTATGCTTTAAGTATCTTTATATTATTGTGGTAAAAGTTGGAAGAAATTAATTGTCCTTAGTTGAACTTACTCATAGCAGTAATTATCATGCCAATATACAATGGTATCATTTGAAGTTTTACATGAACATCATAGGTTTCTTAATATGTGAGTGAATTGAGAAAAGTTAAACTTTGAAAATATTGTTTGGAATAACATGCAATAGATAGAATATGACTTATCTAAATTGATGATGCTAGCTTGGAGAGCATGCTTCAAGCATATGTTTTTTTTAGATTGGTGAGAGATTTCTTAGCAGAATCTGTCTATAATAAAATGATATTAGAAGCTTTAAGCCTTATGTAAGAGGTGTTACAAATGTTTTGTTAAATGACTCAGTGGAGTTAGATTTATTATAAGATGTTATTGAAAAAGTGAAAATTGATTAGAAAAAGAAATACAAGTAACTCAATACTAGTCAAAGGTCTATAAGGACCATGAATGTTGAGCACTAGGAATTATCAGTTGGTGATCACATATTCTTTAATGACTCACCAATGAAAGAGGTAATAAGATTTAGAAAGAAAGAAAAGTTACACCCTCGGTATATAGAACCATTTGAAATTCTTGATAAGATCGGTTTAGTGGTTTATTGTTTGGCTTTACCACCTGAATTGGGTAATGTCCATCCAGTTTTTCATGTGTCTATGCTACAGAAATATTTACTGTATTCTACACATGTTATACAGTGTCCATAGTTTCAGTTACAGAAAGATTTAACCTATGAAGAACAACCAGTAGCAATAGTGGACAGACATGTAAAGAAGTTATGGTCAAAAGAAATATCTACAGTAAAGGTGATATTGAAAAAAAATCACTCTTTCGAGAAAGCTACTTGGGAAAGAGAGGAGGATATACGCGCCAGATATCCGCATTTATTTGAACAATGAGGTTAGTGATTATCTGCAACTGTAGTGGTGAAATTCGGGGACCGAATTTCTTTAAGGGGGGAAGAATGTAATAACCGTAAAATTTAACGAAAATTCCAATTAAAGGAAATTTAGAATAAAAGAGAGAATTTTGACAATAGAGATAAGAACCATAGAAAATATGTATATTTATTACATGGATTAAAGAATTACAGAAGAAATGTGAGAATTTATGTTTTGGCGCGCTATAAGCAAATATATTTTTATTTATGTAGAAATGATTATGATTTGTTAAAAGTAAGTGGACTTTTGAGTAAAAGAAGTATTGTGTTGCTTAAAATAATTATATCGGCCTCTAATGAATTTGTATGCTATTTTTAGAAATATTCCTTCTTTTAAGTATAAATCATTTGAAACAAGGAAGTTGAGAACAACGTAAAATTTTAAAGCGTTTCTGACCTTTCTTCTGACCTGTCTTCACTCATATAAGCATAAATCTGTCATATAAAATCCAAATTAAGTGATTCCAATTTTTGTTGAACGATACGACATATATCTACAACTTTGATGTTGGGAACTTTTGCTAATTCCGTGAATATTATAGTGATAAGAGGCAAACATCGAAGCGCAGTGTGGCTAGACCTTTTCTCACTATTGTATTTGTAACTCCTTCATATGAACTCCAAATTAGGTGATTCAAGTGGATAAAGAAAGCTAAGAGAAAGGGATACAACTTTCATGTTGGACGTTTTGTCAAATTCGGCTAAACACTTGGTGCACTGTAGCCCCGATCACGGCCATGCTCCAGGATACGGCCAAGCCGTGTTTCGGGCTGTTTTTTTTTCGCGTTTCCTGCAGCATTCTCGCCGCGGCGAAAATGAGTTTGCCGGTGGCGAGATTCGTCAGATAGTTTTTTTTTGCGGACCCCCTCCATTTTTCCTTCATTTCTCCTTCATCTGAACCCTAACTCTCTCTCTCTAGAACTTTCTCTACCTTCTCTCTAAGATATCTCATCATCCGGACGTCCGATTTGAGCAAGCAAGGTACCGTTGGACTCGTGGGAAGAAGAGCTACAAACCCCACCGATCAATTTCACTGGAAATTTGCCGGAAGGTCACCGAAAAATCGCGTGAATAGCACTTCCAAAGGTAAAACTCCGTCTAATCGCGTTTTAGACTTCGTTTTACCGAACTTCTTTCTATAAATAGTCTTAGAATTAGTTTCTATGCTGGAATATAGGGTTTTAGGTTTCGACGTGAATAGTGTTTCCAGCGAGTGAATAGTGTTTTCCAGCATGAATAGTGACATTTAGAGTTTTTCAATTTTCATGTTATGTCTATGTTTTCTAGGTTGTTGAACTATCACGAGGTGAAATTCTCGTTGTTGGACTCCTAGTAAGGTGAGTGGGTTTTTCATACTATAGCGCATGTTTTAGGAATTTGATTTATAACTCTCTCGTATGATTTTAACTAGTTGAAATGTAAGTTACATTGTTTTACCGCTTTGAAAACCAATATGTTCCAACCATGTTAGAAATTATAAATTTCAATCCTAGTTGAACTCTAGGTATGCAGGGCAAGCATCTAGGCTGATAATTCTCCATTTGAGCTAGATTTATAGAAATGCGAACTTAGTCATAGAAATGAACTAAGTTAGCCATGAAATGATTTGATGCATGATGAGCATCTATGTGACGTCTACCGACGATCTATGTTTAAAAGGGAATGTTTATGAATATAAAGGTCTCCATGGGAATTCATGGATGAGATATATTTTAGAATGGAATTTTATGCATGAAAAGATTTAGATGGAGAATTATAGCTTTATTGTAATGTTATTAAAAAATTTTACTTTAAACTCTTTGAATAGCATATTTCAAATGCTTCCTATTGGAGGGACCCTTTTAGATCACTGTTAGCTAGCCGCAGGGAGTGCTAGCCCTGGTGCACCATGGTCATGCGAATGTTTCGGCCTAGGATACTGTGACGGGCATATGACTGCCTAAGACACAGGGATTTAGGGTGGACTTATGTCTACGCCTACAGTGATTACCATACCCTTGCTATGTGCTTGGGGGATTTAGGGTGGACTTATGTCTACGCCTACAGTGATTACCATACCCTTGTTGTGTGCTTGGGGGATTTAGGGTGGACTTATGTCTACACCTACAGTGATTACCCTACCCTTGCTGTGTGCTTGGGGGAGATGATAGATCTGTTAGGAAAGACCTCCAATAAACTAGTGCATTTTTCTTAAAGATTAAATATTTTTAAAATATCTCATTCATCATTGTTATTGTATAAATAACTTCATTTATTACTTACCATGCATAATTGATTTGCTTTACGGTTACTGATTTAAATCCTGATTCTTTTGAATATACATTTGAACTGTTTAGCTTTTCTTTCAATAAATTATGGTTAAATGCATAATGTTTCTATTATTATCTTTATACTTGGATTTCAGTTATTAAACTCATTGCGAAACACTCGTGCTTGGTTTGCCCTGTTTCTGTTATTGTGTGATTTACCCATTCACTGAGATATGATCTCACCCCTCTTCTGTTTCCTCCCCACAGATAGTCAAAGAGACTTTGATTCAGCTACAGCTTCATAGGAGGCTGAAGATAGTGTTGGTGAGCCCCAGTTTGGGCAAGGCTCTTTTGTACTGTTTCTTTAGTTTAGTTTATGTCTAGTGTATCTCCATGAACATACAGGCAGGATCCTCGCTTCTTGCGTATTTTGATGTGTTGTTTGGAAAATGGTTTTATGTTTTACAAAAATGTTAGTATTATGAGGCCTTGGGCCAAGTTGAATCACATGAATATTATGAGGCCATGGGCCAAGTAGAATCACGGATGTGGGATTCATGAGATATATATATATATATATATATATATATATATATATATATATATATATATATATATATATATATATATATATATATATATATATATATATATATATATATATATACACACAATATTTTCTGATATTGGATGTGGCATATGTGGCCAGTTATATTTATTATGTACTCTGGATTGTGTGCTGGATGTTTGTATGTGCTATGCGTTAGGATTACGGCTAGGGGGAAACCCTTATGTCGTGCCGGTCATGTGTTCCATCATTTGAGGCTGTGACAGATATGTAAAATGATAAGTTGCCGAATATGATTGTATGGCGAATTGTTTGATAATGATGCATTGCATATGCGGGATATGCACTTTTATACATGTTTATATATTCATATAAATATATATATATATATATATATATATGTATTGATGAGAAATGACGGGATTATATAGCTTGAGACGGTATTGTGAAGGTGGTATTAGTGGTAATGTGAGGAGGCAGTAGGGTGATGAACTCACATTCCCTAATTACCTATTGTGATGATGACAGTGGTAATGTGAGGAGGCAGAAGGGTGATGAATTCATATTCTCTATTGATCTATTGAAGTTGTAGTCAGTGGTAATGTGAGGAGGCAGTAGGGTGATGAACTCACATTCTCTGATTACCTATTGTGATTGTGACTATGGTAATGTGAGGAGGCAGAAGGGTGATGAACTCACATTCCATGTTTATCTATTGAGTATATTGAAAGTTGTGACATACTTGAGCATGATATAAAAGAATTGATTTTTATTGCATATCAAATTCGATTTAAGATCAATTTGTATCATATGTGGTTACAGATATTTGTATGTGATTTGAACTGAGATGTTTTGAAATGCGGGTCCCATATAAATGTACTCCTGAATGTAACTTTTCGATATGAGAAACTTTGAAATGAAAAGTACATCCATATGTTGAACTAAGAGGTTATAGGGGATGTTATATGCTCACTGAGTTGTAAAACTGACTACACGATGTGGATCTATTTTTCAGATAAAGAAACAGAGTTTGATCAATCAACCAAGTGATCGACTAAAGGTCGTACTTCAGTAGTGAGCCTAAATTGTTTCCAGGCTCTCAATGTTTTATATTGTAATATATTTGTACTCTAGAGTTGCTCTGAACGTCACAGGTAGGATCCTTGTTTCTGCTGTACTCTGATGTATATGGACTTGATTTGTATATAGTATCTGTATGGGAAAACCTATATGTATCTGTTTCCTTGATAAAGGATTGAGATATTCATGTTTATGGAAAATATATGTTCATGATATACGTGTTTCACGTGCCCTAAAATTAGGGTCGTGACAAGTTGGAATCAGAGCATTAGGTTTCCCTGTGACAATCAGAGCAAAGGATTCTTTAGTAGGACCTTTAGTATCAATATGAGCCGGACATATTTATACTTCACGTGCTGCTGAGGGATTCTATAGGGTCTCAAATTTCTTTCTATTCGAAGTTGCTAAAGTTTATAGTATAAGATAGATTGAATATTGTGACATCTTAAGAGGTATCTATGGATCTATTACAGCTTGAAAGTAAAAGAGATATGCGTCTTAAAGAATTTAAAGAATTGAGACAGATACCAAATATGATGGTTTCTGAATGTGACATCCGTTGTACCCGGTTGTCTAGATATGATAGACTGTGATGTGATATTGAGAATAGATTTGTTGGCATTATGTCTTGTCATTTTGAAATGCCACTATAAGGTGATTAAATTCAATATTCTTGGAGAATTTTCTTTCTTGATACAAGGGGATTGTAGTGAGATACCCAGTAATCTAATCTCTGCTTTAACATCCCATAAGTGATTATAGAAAGGAGTCAAGAATATTTGACAATGATGAGAGATGTTGATATAAAGTATATAAGTGTAAATCAAGTTCCTGTGGTTAAAAAAAAATTTCTGATGTAATTCTTGAAGAATTGCCAGGATTACCTCGAAACGTAAAATATAATTTGGTATTGATTTACTTTCTGGAAACCAACCAGTGTCTATACCTCTATATAGAATGGCATCGACTAAACTCAAAGAATTTATATACCCTAGTACTATTGCTTGGAGTGCTTTAGTTCTATCTGTGAAAAAGAAAGATGGATCACTATGACTATACATAGATTATAGACAATTGAATAAAGTGACAATGTGGAATAAATACTCATTAACTCATATAGATGATATGTTTGACCAGCTACAAGGTGCTCAACATTTAAAAAAAAAATTTGAATTGATTTGATATCTGGATCTCATCAATTGAAGATAAGGGAAGAGGATATTCGAAAAATTTCTTTTAGGACTCGTTATGGTATTATGAGTTCTTGGTGATGTCATATAGTCTGACAAATGTCCAGTTGCATTCATGGATTTGAAAAAAAAGAGAGTATTGAAGCCATCCAAGGATTAATTTGTTATTATAATTATTGATAATATACTAGAATATTTCAAGAGTGCAGAGGATCATAAGCAATATTTAAAGATAGTATTACAAACTCCAAGGGAGTAAAAGTGATATGAAAAAATAATTCTTCTGAGGAACAACCAGTAGCAATAGTGGTCAGACAAATAAAGAAGTTACGGACAAAAGAAATATCTGCAGTAAAAGTGATATGAAAAAATCATTCTTCTGAGGAAACTACTGGGAAAAGAGAGGAAGATATGCACGCTAGATATTTGCGTTTATTTGAACAATGAGATTATTATTTATCTGCAACTATGGTGATGAAATTCGGGGACCGAATTTCTTTAAGGGGGGAGAATGTAATAACCGTAAAATTCAAATTAAAGGAAATTTAGAATAAAAGAGAGAATTTTGAAAATAGAGATAAGAACCGGTGAAAATAAGTTTATTTATTACATGGATTAAAGAATGACAAAATAAATATGAGAATTTATGTTTTGTGGCGCTATAAGCAAATATATTTTTATTTATGTAGAAATGATTATGATTTGTTAAAAGTAAGTGGACTTTTAAGTAAAAGAAGTATTGTGTTGCTAAAAATACTTATACCGGCCTTTAATGAATTTTTATAGTATTTTTGGAAATATTCTTTCTTTTAATATGAATAAAGATATTTGTTTTAAAATTTGTTTTATTATGATTTTTATCAAGAAAAATCATGATTTAAGAGTTTAACTAAAGGTTTATGAGAAAGGAAATTTTTAGAAGTTTTTGGGATATTTTATGATGAAAAATGGAATTTATATAAATTTTTATAAAAAAATTTATTATTATTAATTATTTAATAATTATTATTATATTTAAAAAAAACAGCAGAATGTTACAACGAAACCGGGGGCGACAAAATATTAAAAAAAAAATCGGAAAGATGCATAGTAATTAATAAAGAGTGAATAGTGATCTCAAATTTTATCTTTCGATTTGGAGTGCTTAAGGATTTCCAATAGTAAAACTGAAAGTATTATTTCATTCAGGACGAAGAGTACTTCAGTTTTGACCGATCAGTTTTTCAAATCAACCGTTGAATCGCTGTAGATCTGAAGTAGAAAATCTCGGTAAAAGGTAAGTTTTGAAAAACCATACTTAAAGACCTCAAATTAGAAATCTGACACAGTAGATCGGTTCAGAAGCTTGATAAACATTAGAATATGTAATTTTTTCGGTCATTTGGTAACTTTTCATGTGGCGGTGAATAGTAATTTCTGGCATGAATAGTGGTGGATGAATAAAGTTTCCGACGATGAATAGTGGTAGTGAATAGTGTTTCTGGCGGTGAACAGTACCGAGCTCATTTAAGGTTTTTGGACCCTCCAGACACATTTTTGAAGCTTATTTGGTCAAATTCATACTAGAAAGATGCATTTTAGGGCTGTCCAATTTGGAGCCCTTACACTGTGAGTAGATGATTCTTCCTATAGCCTGTTTTTTTTACTCTTCTTGAACTTTACTTGGATAATGAATATGATTATATGTTATTTATATGTTCATATGTTTCTGAAATGGTTTGGAATATTTAAAATGATTGAGAAATGATATCTAGTTCAAGAAGAGTATGATTTTTGAAATAGATTTTGAAATGCTTTGAATACGTTATTTCTAAATGCATTTCGCATTACATGGCAAAGAAAATATTATATGCATAGGACATTGATTTTACAATGTTATGTTTGGCTCGGATATGGGCATGATTATATGATTTCTCTGATTGGAAAATTTATAATAAAAGATTTTGTACTGAGACTGAAAGCTCTGTTTTGAATGATATGTAAAGTGATAAGTTGCCGAATATGATTGTATGGCGAATTGTTTGATAATGATGCATTGCATATGATGGATATGCACTTTTATACATGTTTATATATTCATATAAATATATATATGTATTGATGAGAAATGACGGGATTATATAGCTTGAGTCGGTATTGTGAAGGTGGTATTAGTGGTAATGTGAGGAGGCAGTAGTGTGATGAACTCACATTCCCTAATTACCTATTGTGATGATGACAGTGGTAATGTGAGGAGGCAGAAGGGTGATGAACTCACATTCTCTGTTGATCTATTAAAGTTGTAGTCAGTGGTAATGTGAGGAGGCAGTAGGGTGATGAACTCACATTCTCTGATTACCTATTATGATTGTGACTATGGTAATGTGAGGAGGTAGAAGGGTGATGAACTCACATTCCATGTTTATCTATTGAAAGTTGTGACATCTTGAGCATTATATAAAAGAATTGATTTTTATTGAATATCAAATTCGATTTAAGATCAATTTGTATCATATGTGGTTACAGATATTTGCATGTGATTTGAACTGAGATGTTTTGAAATGCGGGTCCCATATAAATGTACTCTTGAATGTAACTTTTCAATATGAGAAACTTTGAAATGAAAAGTACATCCATATGTTGACCTAAGAGGTTATAGGGGGTGTTATCTGCTCACTGAGTTGTAAAACTGACTACACGATGTGGATCTATTTTTCAGATAAAGACACAGAGTTTGGTCAATCAACCAAGTGATCGACTAGAGGTTGTACTTCAGTAGTGAGCCTAAATTGTTTCTAGGCTCTCAATGTTTTATATTGTAATATAATTGTACTTTAGAGTTGCTCTGAACGTCACAGGCAGGATCCTTGTTTCTGCTGCACTCTGATGTATATGTACTTGATTTGTATATAGTATCTGTATAGGAAAACCTATATGTATCTGTTTCCTTGATAAAGGATTTAGATATTCAGGTTTATGGAAAATATATGTTCATGATATACGTGTTTCACGTGCCCTAAAATTAGGGTCGTGACAAGTTGGTATCAGAGCATTAGGTTTCCCTGTGACAATCAGAGCAAAGGAGTCTTTAGTAGGACCTTTAGTATCGTTATGAGCTGGACATATTTATACTTCACGTGCTGCTGAGGGATTCTATAGGGTTTCAAATTTCTTTCTATTCGAAGTTGCTAAAGTTTATAGTATAAGATAGATTGAATATTGTGACATCTTAAGAGGTATCTATGGATCTATTACAGCTTGAAAGTAAAAGAGATATGCGTCTTAAAGAATCTAAAGAATTGAGACAGATACCAAATATGATGGTTTCTGAATTTGACATCCGTTGTACCCAGTTGTCTAGATATGGTAGACTGTGATGTGATATTGAGAATAGATTTGTTCGCATTATGTCATGTCATTTTGAAATGTCACTATAAGGTGATTAAATTCAATATTCTTGGGGAATTTTCTTTCTTGATACAGGGGGATTGTAGTGAGATACCCAGTAATCTAATCTCTGCTTTAACATCCCATAAGTGATTATAGAAAGGTGTTAAGAATATTTGACATTGATGAGAGATGTTGATATAAAGTATATCAGTGTAAATCAAGTTCCAGTGGTTAAAAAAAAATTTCTGATGTAATTCTTGAAGAATTGCCAGGATTACCTCGAAACGTAAAATATAATTTGGTATTGATTTACTTCCTGGAAACCAACCAGTGTCTATACCTCTATATAGAATGGCATCGACTAAACTCAAAGAGTTTATATACCCTAGTACTATTGCTTGGAGTGCTTCAGTTCTATCAGTGAAAAAGAAAGATGGATCACTATGACTATACATAGATTATAGACAATTGAATAAAGTGACAATTTGAAATAAATACTCATTACCTCATATAGATGATATGTTTGACCAGCTACAAGGTGCTCAACATTTAAAAAAAAAATTGAATTGATTTGATATCTGGATCTCATCAATTGAAGATAAGGGAAGAGGATATTCGAAAAATTTCTTTTAGGACTCGTTATGGTATTATGAGTTCTTGGTGATGTCATTTAGTCTGACAAATGTCCAGTTGCATTCATGGACTTGAAAAAAAAAAGAGTATTGAAGCCATCCAAGGATTAATTTGTTATTATAATTATTGATAATATACTAGAATATTTCAAGAGTGCAGAGGATCATAAGCAATATTTAAAGATAGTATTACAAACTCCAAGGGAGCATCAGCTATATGCTAAGTTCTCAAAATATGAATTTTGACTTAGTAATAGTACTTTCTTAAGGTATGTGGCTAGCAAAATGGTATCCAAGATAACCCTAAGAAAGTAAAAGTGGTACAGCAATGTCTACATCTTGCTACAGTTACAGATGAAGATCCAAGTCCAATTTGTGCTTTCTGGTGTGGTCTGTTGTCCATTCTATTTGAGCTGTGATTGGATCAGGTACATGAACATATGCTTGTAAAGCATCAATCAACTCCTCAGCATCTGAAGCTGAGATGAGAATTCGTCGTGCTGAGTGTGGGATAAACCTTTGTTCCATAGCATGATCAAAGAAAGATAACAAACCATCAAAGAAGTGATTAACATTTAACAAACCTATCGGTTTGTGATGCATATTTAGTTATGCCCAAGAGACTATTTGGAAAATTTCTTCTAAAGTACCAAAACCCCCTGGTAAGGCAATGAAGGCATCAGCATTGCTCATCATTCTAGCCATGCGTTCATGCATGGAAGCTACTCTATATTCTTCCCCAAGTGTTTTCCCTATGTTGCTAGATGCAGCTAGAGCTGTAGGAATAATACCTAGAACTTGGCATCCTCCTACATGTGCAGCTGTAGCCACACACCCCATTAACCCACAGTTACCTCCACCATAGACTAGATGAATTTTTCTTCTGGCCAGCACCATACCCAGGTTTTGTGCTGCTTTCACATATTCCCCATCTTTTCCAGGACTGGAACCACAAAACACACAGATATTTCGAAACTGACGGAATGTGGTTCCTTCCATAATTTCTATCACCTTAACTCTGAGTATGGAAATAAAGATACTAATGTAGAACTCATAGAAGGGCATATTTATAATAGCTATGCGAATAGGCCGGATATTATTAGAACAGCTATGTGAGTGATTGTTGGATATCAGCTAAATTAAAGGTAAAACAATGGCAAGCATGTATATGTACAATAGTTGTGACTGTGACCCATATTAAGCACATAAAGAGCATAAGATAAGATATCACCAGAAATCTGTCTTTTTCTTGTTGTCTTTGATGAAACATTGATATCTTGATTTTTGTAGAAAAGTTGTAGGTGATAGCCCTCATTGTAAAAAAAGAAAAAAGACTGAAAATGCAAACCAATTAATTGTTGAAGAGGAACAATCAAATGGTTTATTTTGTTTTCTCAATGTTTTCGCCAGTCGACTATCAGTATTATTAAGTCGACTAGCTATTTTGAGAAATTTTAATTTGGACTGGTTATTTTACAGTTGATTGATTACATCTATTCTGAAGCAATCAACTGCATCCTACCAGTTAACTATGTGCTATTGTTTTTCACAGACTTTATAAGCTCAGAGATATTTCTTTTCCATATGATATGCTTCTGCCAAATAACAATATCTTCGAATTAAATTTTGGCACATATATTCAAAATTTTCGGCCACCGATTTTTTGCCAAAATCGTAGATAGATTTTATTTACAGATTTTCAAGAATTACGGCCACCGATTTTAATTTTCTGTCAATGTTTTGTCCAAATTTTTGAATTTCTATTTTGGCACCATTCTCTATTGTGCTTTTCGTCTGTTTCACTGCATTCTCCCTCATTAACGGTTGGCATTAAATGCAAGGTTGTTTTCCCTCATTGCAAGGAAAGATAATTTCTAATCTTTGGAACTCAGTTATTGTGGTGTTCAACTGATTAGTAGATTAAAGTAATAGAGATTTCGAAAAGAATAGATGGATGATGATGTAATGGTGCTTTGACGAATGTAATCAAAGGAATTAACGGTGTTGAAGTTTTTGAAGAGTAAAGTATGGAAAGTAAGATTTAAGTTAATCTAGAAATTTTTAATTTGGACATATGAAGAATATTTTGAGAATCATCTTTGAGAATAATGTAAGTGATTAAGATATTTATGTTAAGGATTTATACCATGCTAAATTGAATCTAGTATCTAGAATGTAAATCATGTTGCGATTGGAAATTCATGTATGAATAATTGTTGAGAAAAGAGATTTCAGAAGAAGCCATAGATTGTAAATATGGATAACCCGAGGTAATAAAGATATACTGAGATATAAAAAAAAATGGTACTAGTATAATGGTAAAAAAAGAAGATACAGGTGAAATTTTTCATTGGCGGGTATGTTGGCAAGTACGAATTGAATATATAATCTCAAGAGAGTTATTGAGGAAGTCTAAGGATCTTTATTAGATTATAGTATGATTGATACTAAAATTAAATGATGTGTTTATACATTAGAAGTTATGCTTTAAGTATCTTTATATTATTGTGGTGAAAGTTGGGAGAAATTAACAATTGAAATTTTACATGAACATCATAGGTTTCTTAATATGTGAGTGAATTGAGAAAAATTAAACTTTTTGGAAAACTAATTTGGAATAACATGCAATAGATAGAATATGACTTATCTAAATTGATGATGCTAGCTTGGAGAGCATGCTACAAGCATATTTTTTTGAGATAAGTAGGAGATTTCTTAACAGAATTTGTCTATAATAAAATGATATTAGAAGATTTAAGCCTTATGTAAGAGGTGTTACAAATGTTCCGTTAAATGACTCAGTTGAGTTAAATTCATTATAAGATGTCATTGATAAAGTGGAATTGATTAGAAAAAGAATACTGAAAACTCAATACAAGTCAAAAGTTTATAAGGACTATGAATGTTGAGCACTCGAAATTATTAGTTGGTGACCACATCTTCTTGAAGGACTCACCAATGAAAGAGGTAATGTGATTTGAAAAGAAAGGGAAGTTACACCCTCGGTGTAAAGGATCATTTGAAATTCTTGATAGGATCGGCTCAGTGGCTTATCGTTTGGCTTTACCACATGAATTGGGTAATCACCATCCAATTTTTCATGTGTTTATGCTACAGAAATATTTACCGGATTCTGTACATGGTATACATTGTCTACAGATTCAGTTACAGGAAGATTTAACTCATGAGGAACAACCAGTAGCAATAGTGGTCAGACAAATAAAGAAGTTACGGACAAAAGAAATATCTGCAGTAAAAGTGATATGAAAAAATCATTCTTCTGAGGAAACTACTGGGAAAAGAGAGGAAGATATGCGCGCTAGATATTTGCGTTTATTTGAACAATGAGATTATTATTTATCTGCAACTATGGTGATGAAATTCGGGGACCGAATTTCTTTAAGGGGGGAGAATGTAATAACCGTAAAATTCAAATTAAAGGAAATTTAGAATAAAAGAGAGAATTTTGAAAATAGAGATAAGAACCGGTGAAAATAAGTTTATTTATTACATGGATTAAAGAATGACAAAATAAATATGAGAATTTATGTTTTGGGGCGCTACAAGCAAATATATTTTTATTTATGTAGAAATGATTATGATTTGTTAAAAGTAAGTGGACTTTTAAGTAAAAGAAGTATTGTGTTGCTTAAAATACTTATACCGGCCTTTAATGAATTTTTATGTTATTTTTGGAAATATTCTTTCTTTTAATATGAATAAAGATATTTCTTTTGAAATTTGTTTTATTATGATTTTTATCAAGAAAAATCATGATTTAAGAGTTTAACTAAAGGTTTATGAGAAAGGAAATTTTTAGAAATTTTTAGGATATTTTATGATGAAAAATGGAATTTATATGAATTTTTATAAAAATAAATTTTATTATTAATTATTTAATAATTATTATTATATTTAAAAAAAATAGCAGAATGTTACAACGAAACCGGGGGCGACAAAATATTAAAAAAAAATCAGAAAGATGCATAGTAATTAATAGTGAGTGAATAGTGATCTCAAATTTTTTCTTTCGATTTGGAGTGCTTAGGGGCTTCCGATAATAAAACTGAAAGTGTTATTGGATTCAGGACGAAGAGTACTTCAGTTTTTACCGATCAGTTTTTCAAATCAACCGTTGAATCGCTGTAGATCTGAAGTAGAAAATCTCGGTAAAAGGTAAGTTTTCAAAAACTTTACTTAGAGACCTCAAATTAGAAATCTGATACCGTAGATGGGTTCAGAAGCTTGATAAACATTAGAATATGTAATTTTTTCGGTCATTTGGTAACTTTTCATGTGGCGGTGAATAGTAATCTCCAGCAAGAATAGTAGTGGATGAATAGTAGTTCCGACGATGAATAGTGGCTGTGAATAGTGTTTCCGGCGATGAACAGTACCGAGCTCATTTAAGGTTTTTGGAACCTCCAGACACGTTTTTGAAGCTTATTTGGTCAAATTTATACTAGAAAGATGCATTTTAGGGCTGTCCAATTCGGAGCCCTTACACTGTGAGTAGATGATTCTTCCTGTAGCCTATTTTTTTTACTCTTCTTGAACTTTAATTGGATAATGAATATGATTACATGTTATTTATATGTTCATATGTTTCTGAAATGGTTTGGAATATTTGAAATGATTGAGCAATGATATCTAGTTCAAGAAGAGTATGATTTTTGAAATAGATTTTGAAATGCTTTGAATACGTTATTTCTAAATGCATTTCGCATTACATGGCAAAGAAAATATTATATGCATAGGACATTGATTTTACAATGTTATGTTTGGCTCGGATATGGGCATGATTATATGATTTCTCTGATTGGAAAATTTATAATAAAAGATTTTGTACTGAGACTGAAAGCTCTGTTTTGAATGATATGTAAAGTGATAAGTTGCCGAATATGATTGTATGGCGAATTGTTTGATAATGATGCATTGCATATGATGGATATGCACTTTTATACATGTTTATATATTCATATAAATATATATATGTATTGATGAGAAATGACAGGATTATATAGCTTGAGACGGTATTGTGAAGGTAGTATTAGTGGTAATGTGAGGAGGCAGTAGTGTGATGAACTCACATTCCCTACTTACCTATTGTGATGATGACAGTGGTAATGTGAGGAGGAAGAAGGGTGATGAACTCACATTCTCTGTTGATCTATTGAAGTTGTAGTCAGTGGTAATGTGAGGAGGCAGTAGGGTGATGAACTCACATTCTCTGATTACCTATTGTGATTGTGACTATGGTAATGTGAGGAGGCAGAAGGGTGATGAACTCACATTCCATGTTTATCTATTGAATGTTGTGACATACTTGAGCATTATATAAAAGAATTGATTTTTATTGAATAACAAATTCGATTTAAGATTAATTTGTATCATATGTGGTTACAGATATTTGTATGTGATTTGAACTGAGATGTTTTGAAATGCGGGTCCCATATAAATGTACTCCTGAATGTAACTTTTCAATATGAGAAACTTTGAAATGAAAAGTACATCCATATGTTGACCTAAGAGGTTATAGGTGGTGTTATCTGCTCACTGAGTTGTAAAACTGACAACACGATGTGGATCTATTTTTCAGATAAAGACACAGAGTTTGGTCAATCAACCAAGTAATCGACTAGAGGTCGTACTTCAGTAGTGAGCCTAAATTGTTTCTATGCTCTCAATGTTTTATATTGTAATATATTTGTACTTTAGAGTTGCTCTGAATGTCACAGGTAGGATCCTTGTTTCTGCTGTACTCTGATGTATATGTACTTGATTTGTATATAGTATCTGTATGGGAAAACCTATATGTATCTGTTTCCTTGATAAAGGATTTAGATATTCATGTTTATGGAAAATATATGTTCTTGATATACGTGTTTCACGTGCCCTAAAATTAGGGTCGTGACAAGTTGGTATCAGAGCATTAGGTTTCCCTGTCACAATCAGAGCAAAGGATTCTTTAGTAAGACCTTTAGTATCGATATGAGCTGGACATATTTATACTTCACGTGCTGCTGAGGGATTCTATAGGGTTTCAAATTTCTTTCTATTCGAAGTTGCTAAAGTTTATAGTATAAGATAGATTGAATATTGTGACATCTTAAGAGGTATCTATGGATCTATTACAACTTGAAAGTAAAAGAGATATGCGTCTTAAAGAATCTAAAGAATTGAGACAGATACCAAATATGATGGTTTCTGAATGTGACATCCGTTGTACCCGGTTGTTTAGATATGGTAGACTGTGATGTGATATTGAGAATAGATTTGTTGGCATTATGTCATGTCATTTTGAAATGTCACTATAAGGTGATTAAATTCAATATTCTTGGGGAATTTTCTTTCTTGATACAGGGGGATTGTAGTGAGATACCCAGTAATCTAATCTCTGCTTTAACATCCCATAAGTGATTATAGAAAGGTGTCATGAATATTTGACAATGATGAGAGATGTTGATATAAAGTATATCAGTATAAATCAAGTTCCAGTGGTTAAAAAAAAAATTTCTGATGTAATTCTTGAAGAATTGCCAGGATTACCTCGAAACGTAAAATATAATTTGGTATTGATTTACTTCCTGAAAACCAACCAGTGTCTATACCTCTATATAGAATGGCATCGACTAAACTCAAAGAGTTTATATACCCTAGTACTATTGCTTGGAGTGCTTCAGTTCTATCTGTGAAAAAGAAAGATGGATCACTATGATTATACATAGATTATAGACAATTGAATAAAGTGACGATGTGAAATAAATACTCATTACCTCATATAGATGATATGTTTGACCAGCTACAAGGTGCTCAACATTTAAAAAAAAAATTGAATTGATTTGATATCTGGATCTCATCAATTGAAGATAAGGGAAGAGGATATTCGAAAAATTTCTTTTAGGACTCGTTATGGTATTATGAGTTCTTGGTGATGTCATTTAGTCTGACAAATGTCCAGTTGCATTCATGGACTTGAAAAAAAAAAGAGTATTGAAGCCATCCAAGGATTAATTTTTTATTATAATTATTGATAATATACTAGAATATTTCAAGAGTGCAGAGGATCATAAGCAATATTTAAAGATAGTATTACAAACTCCAAGGGAGTATCAGCTATATGTTAAGTTCTCAAAATATGAATTTTGACTTAGTAATAGTACTTTCTTAAGGTATGTGGCTAGCAAGATGGTATCCAAGATAACCCTAAGAAAGTAAAAGTGGTACAGCAATGTCTACATCTTGCTACAGTTACAGATGAAGATCCAAGTCCAATTTGCGCTTTCTGCTGTGGTCTATTATCCATTCTATTTGAGCTGTGATTGGATCAGGTACATGAACATATGCTTGTAAAGCATCAATCAACTCCTCAACATCTGAAGCTGAGATGAGAATTCATCGTGCTGAGTGTGGGATAAACCTTTGTTCCACAGCATGATCAAGGAAAGATAACAAACCATCAAAGAAGTGATTAACATTTAACAAACCTATCGGTTTGTGATGTATATTTAGTTATGCCCAAGAGACTATTTAGAAAATTTCTTCTAAAGTACCAAAACCCCCTGGTAAGGCAATGAAGGCATCAGCATTGCTCATCATTCTAGCCATGCGTTCATGCATGAAAGCTACTCTATATTCTTCCCCAATTGTTTTCCCTATGTTGCTGGATGCAGCTAGAGCTGTAGGAATAATACCTAGAACTTGGCATCCTCCTACATGTGCAGCTGTAGCCACACACCCCATTAACCCACAGTTACCTCCACCATAGACTAGATGAATTTTCCTTCTGGCCAGCACCATACCCAGGTTTTGTGCTGCTTTCACATATTCCCCATCTTTTCCAGGACTGGAACCACAAAACACACAGATATTTCGAAACTGACGGAATGTGGTTCCTTCCATAATTTCTATCACCTTAACTCTGAGTATGGAAATAAAGATACTAATGTAGAACTCATAGAAGGGCATATTTATAATAGCTATGCGAATAGGCCGGATATTATTAGAACAGCTATGTGAGTGATTGGTGGATATAAGCTAAATTAAAGGTAAAAAAAAAACGGCAAGCTTGTATATGTACAGTAGTTATGACTGTGACCCATATTAAGCACATAAAGAGCATAAGATAAGATATCACCAGAAATCTGTCTTTTTCTTGTTGTCTTTGATGAAACATTGATATCTTGATTTTTGTAGAAAAGTTGTAGGTGATAGCCGTCATTGTAAAAAAAGAAAAAAGACTGAAAATGCAAACCAATTAATTGTTGAAGAGGAACAATCAAATGGTTTATTTTGTTTTCTCAATGTTTTTGCCAGTCGACTATCGGTATTATTAAGTCGACTAGCTATTTTGAGAAATTTTAATTTGGACTGGTTATTTTACAGTTGATTGATTACATCTATTCTGAAGCAATCAACTGCATCCTACCAGTTAACTATGTGCTATTGTTTTTCACAGACTTTATAAGCTCAGAGATATTTCTTTTCCATATGATATGCTTCTGCCAAATAACAATATCTTTGAATTAAATTTTGGCACATATATTCAAAATTTTCGGCCACCGATTTTTTGCCAAAATCGTAGATAGATTTTATTTACAGATTTTCAAGAATTACGGCCACCGATTTTAATTTTCTGTCAATGTTTTGTCCAAATTTTTGAATTTCTATTTTGGCACCATTCTCTATTGTGCTTTTCGTTTGTTTCACTGCATTCTCCCTCATTAACGGTTGGCATTAAATGCAAGGTTGTTTTCCCTCATTGCAAGGAAAGATAATTTCTAATCTTTGGAACTCAGTTATTATGGTGTTCAACTGATTAGTAGATTAAAGTAATAGAGATTTCGAAAAGAATAGATGGATGATGATGTAATGGTGCTTTGACGAATGTAATCAAAGGAATTAACGGTGTTGAAGTTTTTGAAGAGTAAAGTATGGAAAGTAAGATTTAAGTTAATCTCGAAATTTTTAATTTGGACATATGAAGAATATTTTGAGAATCATCTTTGAGAATAATGTAAGTGATTAAGATATTTATGTTAAGGATTTATACCATGCTAAACTGAATCTAGTATCTAGAATGTAAATCATGTTGCGATTGGAAATTCACATATGAATAATTGTTGAGAAAAGAGATTTCAGAAGAAGCCATAGATTGTAAATATGGATAACCCGAGGTAATAAAGATATACTGAGATATAAAAAAAATGGTACTAGTATAATGGTAAAAAAAGAAGATACAAGTGAAATTTTTCATTGGCGGGTATGTTGGCAAGTACGAATTGAATATATAATCTCAAGAGAGTTATTGAGGAAGTCTAAGGATCTTTATTAGATTATAGTATGATTGATACTAAAATTAAATGATGTGTTTATACATTAGAAGTTATGCTTTAAGTATCTTTATATTATTGTGGTGAAAGTTGGGAGAAATTAACAATTGAAATTTTACATGAACATCATAGGTTTCTTAATATGTGAGTGAATTGAGAAAAGTTAAACTTTTTGGAAAACTAATTTGGAATAACATGCAATAGATAGAATATGACTTATCTAAATTGATGATGCTAGCTTGGAGAGCATGCTACAAGCATATTTTTTTTAGATAAGTAGGAGATTTCTTAACAGAATTTGTCTATAATAAAATGATATTAGAAGATTTAAGCCTTATGTAAGAGGTGTTACAAATGTTCCGTTAAATGACTCAGTTGAGTTAAATTCATTATAAGATGTCATTGATAAAGTGGAATTGATTAGAAAAAGAATACTGAAAACTCAATACAAGTCAAAAGTTTATAAGGACTATGAATGTTGAGCACTCGAAATTATTAGTTGGTGACCACATCTTCTTGAAGGACTCACCAATGAAAGAGGTAATGTGATTTGAAAAGAAAGGGAAGTTACACCCTCGGTGTAAAGGATCATTTGAAATTCTTGATAGGATCGGTTCAGTGGCTTATCGTTTGGCTTTACCACATGAATTGGGTAATCACCATCCAATTTTTCATGTATTTATGCTACAGAAATATTTACCGGATTCTGTACATGGTATACATTGTCTACAGATTCAGTTACAGGAAGATTTAACTCATGAGGAACAACCAGTAGCAATAGTGGTCAGACAAATAAAGAAGTTACGGACAAAAGAAATATCTGCAGTAAAAGTGATATGAAAAAATCATTCTTCTGAGGAAACTACTGGGAAAAGAGAGGAAGATATGCGCGCTAGATATTTGCGTTTATTTGAACAATGAGATTATTATTTATCTGCAACTATGGTGATGAAATTCGGGGACCGAATTTCTTTAAGGGGGGAGAATGTAATAACCGTAAAATTCAAATTAAAGGAAATTTAGAATAAAAGAGAAAATTTTGAAAATAGAGATAAGAACCGGTGAAAATAAGTTTATTTATTACATGGATTAAAGAATGACAAAATAAATATGAGAATTTATGTTTTGGGGCGCTATAAGCAAATATATTTTTATTTATGTAGAAATGATTATGATTTGTTAAAAGTAAGTGGACTTTTAAGTAAAAGAAGTATTGTGTTGCTTAAAATAATTATACCGGCCTTTAATGAATTTTTATGGTATTTTTGGAAATATTCTTTCTTTTAATATGAATAAAGATATTTCTTTTGAAAATTTTTTTATTATGATTTTTATCAAGAAAAATCATGATTTAAGAGTTTAACTAAAGGTTTATGAGAAAGGAAATTTTTAGAAATTTTTGGGATATTTTATGATGAAAAATGGAATTTATATGAATTTTTATAAAAAGAAATTTTATTATTAATTATTTAATAATTATTATTATATTTAATAAAAACAGCAGAATGTTACAATGAAACCGGGGGCGACAAAATATTAAAAAAAAAAAAATCGGAAAGATGCATAGTAATTAATAGTGAGTGAATAGTGATCTCAAATTTTTTCTTTCGATTTGGAGTGCTTAAGGGCTTCCGATAGTAAAACTGAAAGTGTTATTGGATTCAGGACGAAGAGTACTTCAGTTTTGACCCATCAGTTTTTCAAATCAACCGTTGAATCGCCGTAGATCTGAAGTAGAAAATCTCGGTAAAATGTAAGTTTTGAAAAACTTTACTTAGAGACCTCAAATTAGAAATATGACACCGTAGATGGATTCAGAAGCTTGATAAACATTAGAATATGTAATTTTTTCGGTCATTTGGTAACTTTTCATGTGGCGGTGAATAGTAATTTCCGGCATGAATAGTGTGGATGAATAGTGATTCCGACGATGAATAGTGACTGTGAATAGTGTTTTCGGCGATGAACAGTACCGAGCTCATTTAAGGTTTTTGGACCCTCCAGACACGTTTTTGAAACTTATTTGGTCAAATTCATATTAGACAGATGCATTTTAGTGCTGTCCAATTCGGAGCCCTTACACTGTGAGTAGATGATTCTTCCTATAGCCTGTTTTTTTTACTCTTCTTGAACTTTACTTGGATAATGAATATGATTACATGTTATTTATATGTTCATATGTTTCTGAAATGGTTTGGAATATTTGAAATGATTGAGCAATGATATCTAGTTCAAGAAGAGTATGATTTTTGAAATAGATTTTGAAATGCTTTGAATACGTTATTTCTAAATGCATTTCGCATTACATGGCAAAGAAAATATTATATGCATAGGACATTGATTTTACAATGTTATGTTTGGCTCGGATATGGGCATGATTATATGATTTCTCTGATTGGAAAATTTATAATAAAAGATTTTGTACTGAGACTGAAAGCTCTGTTTTGAATGATATGTAAAGTGATAAGTTGCCGAATATGATTGTATGGCGAATTGTTTGATAATGATGCATTGCATATGATGGATATGCACTTTTATACATGTTTATATATTCATATAAATATATATATGTATTGATGAGAAATGACAGGATTATATAGCTTGAGACGGTATTGTGAAGGTGGTATTAGTGGTAATGTGAGGAGGCAGTAGTGTGATGAACTCACATTCCCTAATTACCTATTGTGATGATGACAGTGGTAATGTGAGGAGGCAGAAGGGTGATGAACTCACATTCTCTGTTGATCTATTGAAGTTGTAGTCAGTGGTAATGTGAGGAGGCAGTAGGGTGATGAACTCACATTCTCTGATTACCTATTGTGATTGTGACTATGGTAATGTGAGGAGGCAGAAGGGTGATGAACTCACATTCCATGTTTATCTATTGAAAGTTGTGACATACTTGAGCATTATATAAAAGAATTGATTTTTATTGAATATCAAATTCGATTTAAGATCAATTTGTATCATATGTGGTTACAGATATTTGTATGTGATTTGAACTGAGATGTTTTGAAATGCGGGTCCCATATAAATGTACTCCTAAATGTAACTTTTCAATATGAGAAACTTTGAAATGAAAAGTACATCCATATGTTGACCTAAGAGGTTATAGGTGGTGTTATCTGCTCACTGAATTGTAAAACTGACTACACGATGTGGATCTATTTTTCAGATAAAGACACAGAGTTTGGTCAATCAACCAAGTGATCGACTAGAGGTCGTACTTCAGTAGTGAGCCTAAATTGTTTCTATGCTCTCAATGTTTTATATTGTAATATATTTGTACTTTAGAGTTGCTCTGAACGTCACAGGCAGGATCCTTGTTTCTGCTGTACTCTGATGTATATGTACTTGATTTGTATATAGTATCTGTATGGGAAAACCTATATGTATATGTTTCCTTGATAAAAGATTGAGATATTCATGTTGATGGAAAATATATGTTCATGATATACGTGTTTCACGTGCCCTAAAATTAGGGTCGTGACTTCTACCTTATGAATTTATTGAACTCTTCTAGGTGCATTCCTCTCAGTTGGCCATTGATAAGCATTAGCAACCATCTTTTCTAATAATGAATATACGTCTTCTAGTTTTTTACTTATTATGGCACCTCCTGTAGCTGCATCAACCATAGTTAGAGTAGAATTACTTAAACCATTATAAAATATCTATACCTGTAGCCATTCAAGGAGTCCATGATGTGGGCATTTCCTCATCATATCTTCGTATCTCTCTCATGCCTCATATAATGACTCATCTTTAACAGGCCAAATGTACTAATTTCACTCCTTATTTTTGCAATTTTTGTTGGTGGAAAAAATTTAATTAGAAATTTCTTTACTGGGTCGTTCCAGGTAGTAATAGAATCAGTAAGTAAGGAAATCGACTAGCTTTTGGCTTTGTCACTCAGTGAGAATGGGAATAGTCTCAATCTTATAGCATCATTGGAGACATTATTATATTTGAAAGTTTTGCAAATATTCAAAAAGTTAGTAATATGATTATTTGGATCCTCACTTACCAAGCCACTAAATTGATTGACTTGCACCGTCTGTATAATTACATGCTTAATTCCAAAATTATGGGCATCCACTATGGGATGTTGAATAACATAATTCATTTCATTAACTGATGGCATAGCATAGTCTTATAGTGTCTAATTATTTTGATTGTTTCCAAGATTGTTCACAACCTCTTGATTATCTCAAGTGGTAGCCATAGTTTCTTGAGAATTTTTAGAAGCTTCCATTTTTTCCTTCCTATTCCTACGACTCAATCTAAATGTCAAGTGAATTAAATTATCACTTCCAAAATTTCTCATGCACCAATGCAGACACCTAAAAATTCAAATGAGAAAATTGTAAGTGAAAGATATAGATAAAAATTCATATAAAATTAGAATCAATAATAGTAACGTCAATAAAAAAACAAAACAATCCCCATATATTTGTTTAGTACAAGCATACACTATCGTTGTCAAGTGATAAATTATAAAAGTACGAATATTGTTCCCATGAGAATTGTGATTATTAATTACTATCTTTATATTAAGTTCAAACTTCAACTAAATTCTAAAATTTAATTTTGTGAAAAAAAGGAAAATAAAATAAAATTAGAAAAGATAGTAGAAAGTTAGTGTTATAAGGAAAATTTAATTAAGAAAAACTCTAGGGCTTTCAATTTCACCTTAATTAATACCCCCCTTGCAATCTCAATTTTTTTAACCTAGAAATTATAATCTAATTCATAGTCGAGATACCATAAACAATCCATTAACCACTTTCAAGGTTTAATAAAAACACATTTCGAATGCTAACCTATTATATATCCATGTGAATTATAACAAACAAAGATTTATTAAGATCTATGGTTCTTAATTAAATACTACATAGACTATGCAAATATATCTCTATATCACAAGTAATCCATAGTTATCTACACAATGAAATAAACACATAAATCTCCTCTCGGTCTCATTATAATTAATTCATCATCTAATTAGTGGTAAGTTAATTAGAAGCATTAAACACATGTATTAACTCAATTAAGAAAATAACTTATTCATTAAATTGATTGAAAAATACAAGGGTTTATAATTAGACTACATCGTAGCCATAAAATAAAATTAGTTCATATTTGAATATAAAATCATCTCAAAATAAAAATAAAACATCTAATATCTAACATAAAGAGAGGAAAGAGATAATTGGTGATAAAATTGGAGCTCTCATTTTCCTCTTCCAAGCCAAGGATCTTCTTCATTGCCTTCTATCTCTCCAGAGTTGTTGATTTTCCTTGCCCGAGGTCCCTTTTAAAAGTTGTAAAAGTTTATCCTAGTCCTATTCAAACTCTTATCTTTTAAAATATCATTTAGGTCAACTAAAACTCTTTTGAAATAAAAGATATTTTGATTCAACTCAAACTCTATCTTCTTTATTTTTTATTATTATTTTATTCTTCAAAATCTACATTATTGTCTTTGAATTTCAATGCAAATATATAGCTACTCAACATCGAGTCTCTCAAAACTAAAAACATAAAAGTTGTATATCTTTTTTCTTATTTTTTCTCAGCCTCTTGAATCATCCCAATCAGAATTCAGATGAAAGAGATATGTCCAAATTAATGAAACAATACTGAAACTGTCCAAAATATGTAATTCTTATTTTTTTTCTCCAATTTTCCCTCAATTTTTCATCTTCTTTTTACCTACAAAATAATCACACATAAATTACTCAAAAACTCACAAAATTCTAAATTAAAGATAATTAATCTACGAGTATAAAACTCACTCATTATGACTCTTACTTTATTATATATAACACATTTTAATTTTTAATATATTTTTATAATATAAAATTAGTAAAAATTAAATACAATAATAATTTTTGTATTTTGTTATTTTTATATTTATTTATTTTAAATTAAAACATAAAAATTATACTTAAATAACATAGAAATGAAATAATAATTAAAATACATTTATATACTACATTTAGTAATAATATTTTTACACTATTTCAATATATATATAATATATAATTTCAATTTTTTTTTAAAAAAAAATCTTATGTCATCTTTACATTTAATTAAAATTGTACAAGGTCTTATTCTTCTAAGTTTAGATTTTCTCTTCTTCTTTTTTGCTCATAATAGTAGTGTTATAAAGTATTTTATTAATTTTGTTCTTGATCATATTTGGGGAAAAAAATCTTTGAGACATTCAATTCTCATAACCTAACATAAGAGTCTTAATGTCATTATATTTTATGCCATGATTTTCCATATATATACTTATGAATATCCAAAAGATTAGAGAAAGCAAGATATCAATATAATAGATCGCTTCTACTATTATTTTAGATAATATTGGATTTAGAACAAAGAAAAATAAATTTTAAGTGTTGGATTTGGTCTAAATCTTATCCTAAATTAATTCACACTTGGCCTTAAAAGGCGGGGCATGGTTATTGTTGAACTTACAAGAAAAAAAATTACAAGGTTGATGCCATTCTAACAAATAAAGAACACAATCATTTAAAAGGATGACCCAGAAAATAAATTTATAATAAACTCAATAAAAAGATTTTGATACAATTTTATCATTGTTTAATTAGTTAATTACATTTTGTCAATGATTTGGTTAAAACTTAAATCTCGATTATATAAAAATAGAACAATGAAAGTATTGATAATAAATATTAAACAAATTTTAGGGTTATTGATGCATAAAACTATGTTTAGCTTCAAATTTCAACTAAAGGTCACGATTAAGCTTTAAGAATATGGCTTTCATGTCATCCCATACATTTGTGGACAGTGGGAAGTTGGTTTTTTCCTTCCACTATTGCTTGCCTTCCCTCTTCTGCTCTCTCCCTCCCTCTTACCACCTCTTTCAATTTGTCTTTTTTGACGAATTCAAAAGTTGTTCAATCTTTTGATTATTTTGCCATGGCATTGATAATTGGGGATGTAATTCAAATATTTTTAATTTTAATTTTTACCTTTAAAATCCATTTTTATTTTAAAATTTTTATTTTGTTAAATTACAAATTAGTCATATTTATTTTTAAATTAAATTAACATAAATGGCTATGAATATTACTTGATTCTTTATTTTGTTTAATAATTATGATAGACTTTCACTACAAGAATGACAAGTTTTAGCGACCGTTTTAACCATTGCTAAAGAACGTAACGACAGTTCACAAAACTGTTGTAGAGCTAGTGACATTGCGATGGTTTTAGTGAACCATGAAAAAACCATCACTGAGACTTGTCCTAGTGATGTTTTACTGATTGTTGTTGAAGGTTGTCAATTAACCTTCGTTACACTAGTATGGTTCATATAGAACGTTGTTAAAATTGTTGACGACAGTTTAAGAAATCGTAATTATGTTGTGGAATAACAACGGTTTTATGTAATCGTTGTTAAATATATTTTTTTATCTATATTTTTTATTTATATATTTCTAAATATTGTATACCTCTTTTTAGATAAACCAATTTCATATATTTTTTAATATATTTTTACACTATTGTTTGTAAATATTTGTTTGACCCTTCAGATATATTATATTTATTATAAATTAAACTTCAGATATACTACGGAGAAATGCGAACTTACTATCTTAGCTCTCTTACGTGTATAGCTCTTTAAGCTAGTGGTATGTGGCATTGTTTAACATCTTCTATTTCATTTATTTTTCTCAGCCACATCCTAATCAATTGCATAAACAGATTATTTAACCAAACTATATGAAAATTTATATATATTAGTAATTAAATAAAGTCACCTTGGACTTCGCCTTATGGTGATAGTATATGAAAGCAGCCAACTATTCACGTGGGATGCTTGATTGCGCAACTCTTTCCTAGTCTTAGTCCCATCATTTTTGAGCCTATACACATTGTAATGTGGAGCTATCCACTTCTGTTCAAGTGACTTCAAAATGAGCTTCTTGTGGAGAGCCAACACTACAAATTTTTCTTCCAAAAGAAAGTACAAATGTCAATAAAAGTACAAAATAAAGTTGTTATATTAAGTATTAACGCCACTGGGCTGTCCGCCCTCACTAATCACTGGGCTTGGCAAAGAACTATTTGAACTGGATGCACCTACCTTGCCTATAGACAATGATCTAGCTTTCCTCATATTCACAATTCCTTTAATATCTATTCAACTATAATAAACATGTAATATTGATAAATTTATTTTAAGCAGAACAAAATATAATTTAAAAAAACAAATAAAAATTAATATCGAAATAAGCATAAATTGACTTTCCCATCTAAAAATAATATTTCTAAATTTTGAGCTTGTAACGAATCACTCTTGTACAAAATATTATCATCATCCTCACATGTGTTGTTCAAGTCACAGAATTTTAGATGCACAACTATACTCTATTTGTTGTCCATCTCATCTTGTATATAGTATACTTTATGAGCCTAAAAAACTTAGATGTATGGCTTGTCATCCTCGGGTAAAGGATATTATAGCTAATATACTTAGTTTACTCACCATATGTAAGGGTCAACTTCTTTGCATTTCGTGTGCACATGGCGATATGCTTGCAATTTTTGTTATGGGGAAAGAGTGAAATATTCAAACAAATCAATTAGTCTTCCTATTGGTGGGAACAAAGTATCCCTGTCGGATGTCTTAACATTGGGTTGATCATCCACACAAATAGGTTGATTGAAGACCATCTCTACACTATCAAAGTACCTTAAACAAAAAATTAGAACATCTCCAACCACATAAAACTCAACTATTGAGCCTTTTGGCCTTACTTTATTATGAATGAAAGACTTTAGCTTCCCTAAATATATGTACAAAATACATTAATGCATAAACATTGAGGAAAATAACTAATTGTCCACATCAAAGCTACATATAGATTGTACATTTCATTGGTGACTGAATCATGTGTCTGAACACTGTTAAACAATAAATCATTCGGATTTTCAATCAGCAGTTGCAAAAACACATCTATATCATTTCCTGGTTCCTTTCTACTTGGAATTATCATTGAAAGAATAAAAGAACTTTGTTTCATACACATCCAAGGAGGGAGGTTGTAAGGCATCAGTACCACTTACCATATACTATTAAGTTATCATATGGATTGAAACCATTAGTGGCTAGCCCTCAATATACATTCTGAGTATTTGACACAAATTGCGAATTTATGAGATTAAATCTCTTCCACAACTCAGAGTTCCTCGAATGCCTCATCATGATGTCACTATTTTTGTTTGTGGAATGTCATATCATATATTCAGTTGTCTTAGAAGATATGAACAACCTTTTCAATAATGGCTTAAGTGAAAAGCATTTAAGAATTTTATTAGGCACCTTCCTTTGCTTCTCACATTTCTTTTTCTGCTTTCATCTAGATGCATTGCACTTATGACAAGAGTCTCTTATTTTCATCCTCCCTCTAATATAACATGCAATCATTCAGATATGCATGGATTTTTTCCTAGCTTAGGCCCAACTTATTAATAATTTTCTTTGCTTTGTAAAATAAAGGTGGGATCTTTGCATTAGGGAAGACATCAACCAATAACTCCATTATCATTGACATGGCCTTATCGCTTATCTCACACAAAAACTTGATGTGATACAAATTCACTAAAAAAGATAATTTAGAGTATTTCTTGCACTTGTCATATATTTTTTGTTAATCATCCTTAAGTTACTCATAAAAATCTTTCACACTGTCATTCACAATTTATCCTGACGGTGGAGCTAGCATATCCAGAGAGTCGCTACTTTTATTTTTGAGATGAATTTGGAATGCATCACGGACCATGTCTTGCATAAGGTTAACCTAACTAATTAGTTCTTGACTCACTTGTGGTATTATATTATGTCCTAGATTGGGTGCTTATGTTGAATTTTCCCTGTACATACTCTAAAAATTGTATCTATGTGGAAATGATTTAACAATCAAGTGCTAACACACAACTTCTATAGCCTGCCATTTCTTAAATCTACACTTAAGACATAGGTATATTATTATACCTTCCACATCCAAGTTAACAATTGCAAAGTTTAAAAATCCATCTAATCCATCCAAATATTATAGAGTGTGTCGAGACTTATGAATCTAAGACCTATCCATGTCTGAAACCATTATAAAGTTAAAACATTAAATATTATATCAACTAACTAATACAATAATGAATAAGTAATTCATCTCCGATGTTCTCCGAGGATTAACTAATATAGTATAAAATGTTTCATGAATTTCTATTCTATTTAATATGTCCATAACTTGTAATATTTGTAATAGCCCTAAATTAAAGAAAAATCCTGAGTTAAAGAAAAATTATGAATGTAAGATGATTATGATAAATAGAGATAAGTACCATTAGAAATCTATTTATTTATCACATTAGTTGAAGAATTTTGAAGATAATATGAGGATTTAAGTTTGGGTGCAAAAACGTAATTTCTTAAAAGTTTATCGGTCAAATTATAAATAACGAAAATTACAAGGACCTTCCCCAAAAATTAATTTTTTGTAGAATGGTCCCCCTGACATTATTATACAATTTATAGAAGGGAGGCGTAGGAAAAAATTTGCAGACCCTCTCCAAAATTCGCTTTCTCTTGCTAAAAATTCTCAAAACTTCTATCCTTAATCTTGCCACTTTCCTCGAAGTTCGACACCATTACCACTATTGGATTCAGAACAAAGAGCGTTACAAATCCATTTAATTAGATTCTAGAAAATTGGACGGAAATTTTTCAGAAAAAGGAGAAAACTCTCGAAAAAGGCGAGTTTTAAAACTCCTATCCAGAGTTCTCAAAATGGAAAACTAACACTATATATGGATTCAGGAGGTAGAAAAACCTTGGATCTCAAATTTTGGACTCAAATCACTTCTAGAGAGGCCTCACACGCTGCCATGCACTTCCTTTCTCTAGGCACGTGAAGCCCACACATAGTCCTTGCAGGTGGCACGTGCAGCGTGTGTACCAGTAACCCTATTACGTTAACCGACGATGATTGATCTCCCAAAGGCCAAATTTTACGATTTCAGTGTCATTTCCTAGGTTTTTCCAAACTTGTTTTTAAAGTCTATTTCATCAAATTTGGCTTGAAAAAATGTATTTTGAGGCTGTACAACTTGGAACCCTTACCCTATGAGTAGATAATGCTTGCTCTTACTTATCCTATGCTATTCTTGAACTATAAATGTGAACCTAATTTAGCATATGAGTTTATTTTTATTATTTGAAATTGAGAATGGTTTATATTGTCATAATTGATTACTAGCTGGTATAAGCTCAAGAATAGTATCGCTTAAATATTGATTTCAAAATTCTTTGAACATGTAATTCATACACGGCTTTGGAAATAATACAACTTCATCCAAGTGATATTGGTACATATATATATATTTATTTGAAAATAAACATGTGTTACACTTTTATTGGAAATTTCTAACAAGGAAATTGACTTTATATATTATTTCTGATTTTGAATGACAACATATTTATGCTTTTGTGGAAGAATCCTATTTGAAAACACTATTTGCTAACAATATAAGATGCTAGCCCTTGTGCAACTTGAAACCTCAACTAGCAGGGGTGTTGTTAGCCTCATGTGACAATTAACAAACGGGATCTATTCTGTGAAGGAGAGCGGGATGCCTCATATTATTGGGCGAAATGCTGACCATCTGATTTGTGATTGCCCTTCCTTGCTGTGTGCTTGGGATTAAATAATGGTTATGATTGAAAGTCCTCCAAAACTTTAAACTTTGTACATTGAAGAGCATATGAAACCTTTTATTATGAAACCTTTCATGAGTATGATGCATCGTATTTATCTTTAAGTTTCATATTACCTTTTATTGAGAATATTAAAAATATGGGTCATCTACGAAAATACTTCTTATCTATATTTTACTTTGAAGAAAAGCGATAATTTTACCATACAAGTGCATCCATATATTGACCTAGAAGATTACAGTAAGTTTTATCTACTCGTTGAGTTGTCAAACTCACTACACGATATTTTCATATTTTTCAGATAAAAATATTGAATCTAGTCCTTCCCCTTCAGATAGGTGATCAGTTAGGCAATTTATTCTCTAGGTAAGCCTACTTTGCTTCCAGATCTCACAGCTTTTGGTTTATATTGTATTTGTAATCTAGAGTGTGCTCTAAACGCCATATGCATGATCCTTGCTTTTGTTATAATATAGATGTATAGACTTGGCATGTATATGTGGTGTTACTTGGAAACTTATGAATATATGCTTTTGGTTTGGTTAAATCTGTTATGTTAAATTTTGGATGGTTATATGAAATATGTTCTGAATAAAGATTTTGTTAATCGTATTCCCTTAAATTGAGGGCGTGACAAGTTGGTATCAGAACCTTAGGTTTCCCTATGACTATTGGAGCAAAGGATTCATTAGTAGGATCTTCAGTATGGATATGAGCAGCATATATTTATACTATAGGTGCTATTGAAGGATTCTATAGGATGTTAATTTCCTTTCTATTCTAAGTTTGCTAAATTTCCTAGTATAAGGTTGATGGAATATTGTGATATCTCAAAAAGTGTTTTGTTTTATATAGTCTATGATGCTGCCAAGAACTAGAGCAATTACTGGAGCAGTTGCAGATCGTGCAGCCTTTGTAGAAATGTTGGCACAATCTACAATTCTAGTACAAAGAGACTGTGGTAGAGGCCGATCTAGAGGAAGAGGCAGAGGATATGCATGGGGTATGAGAACCCAAAGACCAGATAAACAGGGCTATGTACCTAATAGAGTTACTGAGGAGAGAGTAGAACCTCTTCAAGAGCCATATGATGGAATGGTTGAGATGATGGTTGGTATACATAGAAGTTTAGAGACACTAGCTGGGTTAATAGTAGAACAAGGTAGAAGAGATCATCCAGAGCCAGCAAGTGCTTCTATAGTTCAAGAACAAGTAAGACCAGTTGAACATGAAGATAGATTTGCATGGACTGAGGTGACACTACTATAATTTCTAAAGTTAAAACCACTTACTTTTATTGGATCAGATATTCATGAGGATCTGCACATATTTATTGATACTGTGGAGAAAATTATGGGGTACTCTACTAGAAAATCTATTGAGTTAGTGTCTTTTCAACTTTTGGATATGGCTCAAGTCTGGTTTGAGACTACAGTGCAAGGAAGAGCAGTTACCTCTCCACCGATGGAGTGAAGATAATTTAAGAAAGTATTTATGGGTCGATTTCTGTAACATCCTAAGTCTCTAATGATGTTAGATAAATCTAAGAATAAGTAAAAGATACATATGACCAAGAATTAAAATACTTAGTTATGAAACAATAAGGCATTTAAAAAAAATAAGGTGACATATAATTAATCATGAATTATACAAATAAAATTCTTAGGATCATAATGGATGGGGAAATGATACAATTACATTTTTAGGACATAACTAATCTAGGATTACCAGTAAATTAAGGCAAGATAAAACAAATATGGAGCTACAAAATAGCACCACCAAAGGATGCCACATTACCCACAAAATTGCAGCCACCTTGCACCTACCCCTTTTTGTTTTTACATAATATCAATTATTTCTTCCTTTGCTCCATGAAGACCATCGACAAGAGGGGGAGAGACTTACCAATTATTTCTTTGCTCCATGAAGACCATGATAAGAAGGAGAGAGACCTTGCACCTACCCCTTTTTTTTACATAATATCAATTATTTCTTCCTTTGTTCCATGAAGACCATCGACAAGAAGGGGAGAGACTTACCAATTATTTTTTTTGCTCCATGAAGACCATGACAAGAGGGAGAGAGACCTTGCACCTACCCCTTTTTGTTTTTACCAATTATTTCTTTGCTCTATGAAGAGCATAAAAAAGAGGGAGTCTAAGATAGAAATAGAGTAAGAGAGAAAGAGGGGGAGAGAGAGAGAGAGAGAGAATAATTAGAAATTTGAGAGAGAAAATACTTAGAAATTGAGAGAATTCCTTCTTCACCTTGTGGTAGTGAGAATGAGAGTTTAAGTGGTAAAAAATTGAAACTTTACCCACCTTTTTTCGTATAATAACAGAGCTAGGTGTGTAAGGGAAGGCAATAGAAGAAGCTAGCTAAAATATTTGGAGCAATAGAAGTGTTTTTACACAAGGTAAGTTTGCCTTCTTGTAAAAATCTGTTTTAGAGTTTATTATGCTAACTTTAGGTTCTGCATGGACCAATTTTTGGCTAATAATTATATAAAATTTGAAAACATGTTCAGCCAAGACATTTTAGCCCTATGTCTTAAATTTATATAGCCTTTGGAATCATATCAATCAGAATTAATATGAGAGAGTTATGCGTCAGTGAGTGAGGAGAGGTCAAAATCGGGTTTGGAATTTTGAATAGTGATAATAGCTTCTATTTTTGAATTTATGTGACTAAACTATAAGGAATATGAAGAAATGGTTAACTAGAAAAAATATATATATATGTCTCAAGGTTAAATGACCACTGGAAACACCCAGTTTGGAGTCCATATGAGTAAGTTTTGGTCTGATTAGTGAGTAAAGGTCATAGAGTACTGAATGGTTAGGTTTGAGAACACATAACCTTTTTTGCACCTGAAAAACTTGACTTGGTAAATTGAGTAAATGGCCTTTAAATTATCTAATTTTTGGTCAGAGAACTCTTGAAATATTGATAATCAATTCTAAAATTTTTTGTGATTTCCGAGAATCTACAAATTAGCCATTTGTAATCAAAACCGTGCAGAGAAATATCTGCTGGACAGCTTAGGCTGTTGTTGGAAATACTAAACACTGAAGGGGTTAATTGTTGAATTTTCATATGAAATTTGTATTACTTGTTAAAGGGATAATAGGTAAGGTATCCACCAACTTTAAGAAAATTCTGGGTATTTTAAGGCATATAATAAAATATAGAAGTTCTATGGGACAGGAAGTAAGTTAGAACATAAGAGAACTAGGGGCAGTCATAAAAATTGGGTTATTTGAAGGGACAAATGAATTAGTTTTTAATTTAAATTTTAATTTTTATTATATAACATGTCTGGGATGCTCTTTATAAAATATCACAAATTTTTAAGATGTTTTACCCATCCAAAGGAATGGAAAACAGAATAAAAATGGAACCGAAACTAATCTGCACTATTCTGGATTATGGAGGTACTTCTTGGGGTGAATGGAAGATTTAAGGGCTGAGAGATCCATGAAATACAATAGACATTTAAAGGAACCTCCATGAAAAGTTTTATAATTTTTAGAGAAATTTTGTTATATTTAATAATAATCCCAAAACTGAATAGAATCACAGGTCTTTTAGGAGAGCAGGAGCTCTTAAACTAGAGACTTAAGATTTTATGTGCTCATATGCATGCATTAACCAAAGGGTTTTATAAGTTTTATTTTGAGTAACTGGTTGTAACATTGGCAGCTTTACAAAGGAAGTGATTGTGTTGGAATTGAGGTAGCTAGCTCTTCCTTAAAACACTCTTTATGTTTATAAACTTGAATTTATCAATTTCACTGGTTGCTTGACTTTTATGCTATGATGAATGATGGTCGAAAGATATGTTATGTATGCATTCTCAGAAATTAATGGGTGCCTAAAGTATGCCAAGTAAGCCCCATTTACCCCCCATAACGTTTTGCAGGTATGGGACTGCATTGGGTAAGTAGACCAACATGTTTTGGATCTCTAGTATGACCAAGATGATGTATATATATATGGTCAGTGCTTATGTTTCAGTGAAATAAATTGAGATATTTTAAGGAATGGAATGTATACTATTTTATGAAAGTTTTGCTAGCTATTGAGATTGTCATCTCATCTTTTTATGTCCATATAATCATATTCCAGGTACTCCAACAAGAAGTGAGTAATAGAATTCCCAAGGTTGACTCATTTGAATATAAATATGGATTGTATATTTTCTGGGGATGTAATATATGTGTGATGGCTTAGTTGAATGCTAAGTTTCTTTTAGACATCACATAGTTTGATGTAAATTAAGTGATGGATTGTACACTTTTCTTTTATAACGTTAGAGCCTTTTTGTATAAGTAATACATATCATGCCTAGTTAGTTTGATTCCCCTATCTTTATGGAAATGAAAGTTGAAAATGCTTGGAATAGCCTGAAACTCATGTATGCTTATCTAAAATAAATTAATTAATTAATTAAAATAAAAATAAATAACAATATAAGTGAATGGGTAAATTTATGGATGAGGCAGACATTGCTAGAAACTTATAAATAATAAGGAACATTCTATAATATAGATGTATGAAAAAGGATACTAGTTAGTAGGTGTTACACTTGGTGGTATCATAGTAGTGGATCTAGGAATTAACTGTGTTTGAATGAATTCTATGATATTCTCGATTGTTTTAGAGTATATATGGTTTTTGTTTATTTGAGTAATTATATGAAAATATATTTGTACATATAAATGTGTACACAAGGAATGGAAAAATAAAGAACCCAAGCTCAGATACTAAGAGAAATATCTGAGAATATGGAATCTTTAGCTGCCAGGCTTGATGGGCAAGCTTCCGCCCAAGCCACCACAGCCCAAATTTTTCAACAAGTTCAAGAAGCTCTTAGACACGTGCAAGGAAACAATCATGAGGGTGCTGGAGAAGAAAATAGGTCTAGTCAGATGAATAAACTCCTAGCTCAATTCAGGAAGGGTAACCCTTCCTCATTTCTAGGAAAATATAGCCCAGTAATAAATGAGTGATGGATAATGCAAATGGAGAAAATTTTGGGTGGTTTTAGAATGCAGCACAGAACAGAGAGTTTCCTTAGCCACTTACATGTTAGAAGGTAAGTCTGAGCATTAGTGGAAAAGTATAAAGAGACTATGGCAGACCAATGATACTTCAATTACTTGAGATAATTTTAAAGAAACATTTTATGATAAATACTTCCTAGACAATATGAAGAATCAAAAAGAGGCTGAATTCATACAGTTGAAGCAAGGGAATATGATTGTACCCTAATATGAGGCTAAGTATGAAAAGCTCTCTAAATTTTCCACTTACTTGAAGCATACCTATGATGATGCATGGAAGGTGACAAAATTTGAGTGAGGTTTGAAACCCAAGATTAGAGAGAGAGTGGCTACATTAGAGATACGAGATTTTTCCAAGTTGGCAAATAAATGTAGAATAGCAAAAGAAACTCAAATGAGTGCCAAGGTTGAGAAAAGATTGAGAGATAGTGAGCCGTCTAGAGGAAGAGGAAAACCCTGGAGCAAAAAGTTCAAGGGGAACAGTTCTTAGGGTAGGGAATACTGACCCGTAGTGGCCAAGACTTTAGTCAGCTTGCTTGTAATAAATGTGGGAGGAACCATGGAGATAAACTGTAATAACCCAAACCTTTAAAGGTTAAGTACAAATAATTTGAAACAAGGAAGTTGAGAACAATGTAAAATTTTAGAGCATTTCTGACCTTTTCTTCTGACCTTTCTTCACTCATATAAGAATAAATCTCTCATATGAAATCTAAATTAAGTGATTCCAATTTCTGTTGAACGATAAGACATATATCTACAACTTTGATGTTGGGAACGTTCGCTAATTCCGTGAATATTATAGTGATAAGAGGCCAAAACCGCAGCATAGTGTGGTCTGGACACTTGCTCACTATTTTATGCATAACTCCTTCATATGAACTCCAAAATAGGTGCTTCAAGTGGCTACAGAATGCTAAGAGAAAGGGATACAACTTTCATGTTGGACGGTTTTTCAAATTCAGCTAAATGAGTTCACCGCGGCGAGCATATTTCGCTGGCGGCGAGAATGCTGCAGCATTTTCTCGAGAGCATGAGAAAAAAAAATTGAGGATAAGAGAAGAGGATATTCGAAAAAAAAATTCTTTTAGGACTTAAAAAAAATTTGAATTGATTTGATATCTGGATCTCAACATTATGAGTTCTTGGTGATGTTATTTAGTTTGACAAATGCCTAGTTGCATTCATGGACTTAAAAAAAAGTATTGAAACCATCCCTGGATTAATTTGTTATTATAATTATTGATAATATACTAGAATATATTCAAGGAATTTTGAGGAGCATGAGGACATTTAAAGAATGCTTCGCAAATCCCTAAGAGAACACTAGTTATATGCTAAGTTTGCAAAATGTTAATTTTGGCTTAGTAATGTTATTTTCCTAGGGTATGTGATTACCAAGGATGATATTCAAAGTAATCTTAAAAAGGTAGAAGCAGTGCAACAATGGCCACACCTTATCACAATTACAAAGATTCGTAATTTTATTTGTTTATCAAGATATTACTGTAGATTCGATAAATATTTTTTTTAATTGGAAATAACAGTAGTAGTTTTACTCTCAAAGCTTGGAGGCATTATCTGTATGGTGATACATGTAAAATTCATACAGTTTCAATCATCTTTAGTTGAGTAGTTGAAAAAGGCACAGGACAATGATGCCTATTTATGTAAGAAAAATTTAAGAATGGCAGTGATATTGAATTTAATGTAGACTCTGAAGGAATTCTGAGATTGGGCAAACGATTGTGTGTATTTAATAAAGAAGAACTTAAGGAAGAAATTTTAGAGGAAGCCCATAGATCCATATATACAATTCATCCTGAGGTAACTAAAATGTATAAAGATTTAAAAGAAATTCATTGGTGGGACAGTATGAGGAAAGATATAGTTGATTTTGTATCTCGATGATTAACTTGTCAACAGGTAAAAGTAGAACATCAAAGACTTGCAAGATTACAATATCAGATAGAGATACCTAAATAAAAATGGGTGATTATTGATAGGTTCAAATTTGTCTTTGAATAAGATAGTAAGACTTCATAAAGTATTGATATCGATTATATCTGATCGAGAACTATAGTTCACAAATTGTTTTTAGAGAGCATTTTAAGAAGTTTTGAGCATAAGTTTTACATAAAATACCGTAAGTTTTCTAATAGGTGAGTGAGTAAATGACTATTTCGTTTGTCAAGATTGTGACTTGGATGGTGTTTGATATTTGGATAGTATGTCATGAAAATATATGAATGTGTGAAAAGTAAATTGAAATGGATAAGTGGCAGACATGATATGAATAGTGAAAGTAATATATGTTAGGATTGCTTAAGGATTGGATAGTGGTGGAAAAATGTTATAAGAGGAGGATGTGAACATATTGGGTTTACTGGAAGATAGATAAGACAAAAGTAAGAAATTTGTGATTTTAATTGGTTAGAAGTGACTAATGAATGAAATCTTGGAAGAATATAACTTAAAATAGTGAGTTTGGACACCAAACTATATAACGATTTTTAGATGAAAGGAATAGAAAAAAAAATGATGGCCTTATGGTGCTTTGAGGAACGTAATAAAGTGAATTAGTGGTACTGAAGTTCTTGAGGAATAAAATATAGAAAGTAGGATTTAAATTGATCTTTAATTTGGAAATATGGAGAATATTCTGAGAATCATGTCCGAAAATAATGTAAATAATCAAGATATTTGTGTTAAAGGTTTATACTATGCTAAATCGAATTTAGTATTTAAGATGTGAATTATGTTGAGATTGGAAATTCACGTATGAATAATTGTTAAGAAAAGAGATTTCAGAAGAAGCCATAAATTGTGAATATGGATTACCCGAGGTAATAAGGATATACTGAGATAAATAAAAAAATTGTACTAGTATAATGGTAAAAAGAAGATACAAGTGAAATTTTTCATTAGCAGGTATGTTAGTAAGTACGAATTGAATATATTATCTCAAGAGAGTTATTCAGGAAGTCTAAAGATCTTTATTATATAATAGTATGACTGATACTAAATTTAAATAATGTGTTTATACATTAGAAGTTATGCTTTAAGTATCTTTATATTATTGTGGTGAAAGTTTGGAGAAATTAATTGTCCTTAGTTGAATTTGCTCATAGCAGTAATTATCATGCCACTATGCAATGGCATCATTTGAAGTTTTACATGAACATCATAGGTTTCTTAATATGTGAGCAAATTGAGAAAAGTTAAACTTTGGAAATCTAATTTGGAATAACATGCAATAGATAGCATATGAATTATCTAAATTGATGATGCTAGTTTGGAGAGCATGCTTCAAGCATATGTTTTTGAGATAGGTAGGAGATTTCTTAACAGAATTTGTCTATAATAAAATGATATTAAAAGATGTAAGCCTTATGTAAGAGGTGTTAAAAATGTTCTGTTAAATGACTCAGTGGAGTTAAATTTATTATAAGATGTTATTGATTAAGTGAATTTGATTAAAAAAAATATACTGGAAACTCAATACAAGTCAAAAGTTTATAAGGACTATGAATGTTGAGCACGAGAAAGTATTAGTTGGTGACTATATATATATTCTTGAAGGACTCACCCATAGAAGAGGTAATGAGGTTTTGAAAGAAAGGGAAGTTATCCTCTCGGTATATAGAATTATTTGAATTCTTGATAGGATTGGTTCAGTGGCTTATTGTTTGGTTTTACCACCTGCATTGGATAATGTTTATCTAGTTTTTCATGTGTCTATACTACGAAAATATTTACCGGATTTTACACATGTTATACAGTGTCCATAGATTCAGTTACAGAAAGATTTAACCTAAGAGGAACAACCAATATGGACAGACAAGTAAAGAAGTTATGGTCAAAAGAAATATTTACAGTAAAGGTGATATGGAAAAATTACTCTTTTGAGGAAGGATTTTGGAGGAGGCACATCAATCAGCCTATACTATCCACCCAGGAACAAATAAGATGTACAGTGACCTCAAGGACTTGTATTAGTGGAGTGGGATGAAGAAGGATGTAGCAGATTTTGTGGCTCAGTACTTGGTTTGTCAGCAAGTGAAAGCTGAACACCAGAAGCCTGCCGGTTTGCACCAAAAGATTGAGATACCGGAGTGGAAGTGGGAAAGGATCACTATGGATTTCGTTACAGGGTTACCAAGGACCCCTAAGGGTTATGACTCAGTATGGGTAATAGTGGATCAAATGACCAAGTAATCCCACTTCTTACCAGTGAAGACTACCTTTAGTGCGGCTCAGTATGCAAGCCTGTATCTGCGTGAGATCGTCAGATTGTATGGAGTCCCTGTATCCATCATATCTGACCGAGGTCCACAGTTTACGGCAAGATTTTGAAAAGCTTTTCAAGAAGCTTTGGGGACGAGGTTGGATCTAAGCACTGCTTTTCATCCCCAAACAGATGGCCAGTCATAACGCACGATTCAAATTCTGGAGGATATGCTTAGAGTATGTATTTTGGACTTTGGTGGCAGTCGGGAAGGATACTTGCCATTAGCTGAGTTTGTATACAACAACAGTTATTAAGCCAGTATTCAGATGGCACCTTTTGAAGCTCTTTATGGGAAAAGATGCCAATCTCCCGTTGGATGGTTTGAAGTTGGAAAAGCCAAGCTGCTAGGGCCAGACTTGGTGCAAGATGCCATAGAGAAGGTCAAGTTGATAAGGGAATGGCTTTTAACTGCATAAAGTCGTCACAAGGCTTATGTGGACCATAGGCGTCGGGAGTTGGAGTTTGGTAAGAAAGAGAAGTTAAGCCCGAGGTATATTGGACCTTTTAAAGTTCTGGATAGGGTAGGAGCAGTGGCATACTGCCTAGCCCTACCACCTGGATTGAGTGAAGTGCATCCAATCTTTCATGTCTCAATGTTGAGGAAGTATCTACCCGACCCATCTCATGTGATTCAACCGCAAGAAATCCTTTTGGATGACAAGTTAGCCTACGAAGAAAAACCCGTGGCCATTGTTGATAGACAAGTGAAAAAGTTGAGGTCTAAGGATATCCCTACAGTGAAGGTGATCAGGCAGAATCATTCCAAAGAGGAAGCTACGTGGGAAGTAGAGGACGTCATGAGAGAGAAGTATCCACAGCTGTTCCAAGAGTAGTCTTATATTTTCATGTTATTGTTTTTTGTAAAATTTGGGGACCAAATTTTTGTAAGGAGGGGAGAATGTAATAACCCAAACCTTTAAAGGTTAACTACAAATCATTTGAAACAAGGAAGTTGAGAACAATGTAAAATTTTAGAGCATTTCTGACCTTTTCTTCTGACCTTTCTTCACTCATATAAGCATAACTCTCTCATATGAAATCTAAATTAAGTGATTACAATTTCTATTGAACGATAAGACATATATCTACAACTTTGATGTTGGGAACTTTTGCTAATTCCGTGAATATAATAGTGATAAGAGGCCAAAACCGCAGCATAGTGTGGTCTGGACCCTTGCTCACTATTTTATGCATAACTCCTTAATATGAACTCCCAATTAGGTGATTCAAGTGGCTACAGAAAGCTAAGAGAAAGGGCTACAACTTTCATGTTGGACGTTTTGTCAAATTCGGCTAAATACGTTCGCCATGGTGAGAATATTTCGCCGGCAGTGAGAATGCTGCAGCATTTTCCCGAGAGCATGAGATTTCTGGTTTCCAAACTCGCCGCGGCAAAAATATGCTCGCCGCTGGCGAAATTCGCGGACCAGCAATCTCGCCGCGGCGAGATTCGTCAGAGAGGCATTTTTTTGCGGTCCCCCCTCCCTTTTTCCTTCATTTCCTCTATAGCTGGACCTTCCTCTCTCTCTCTAGAATTTTCTCCACCTTCTCTCTAAGATATCTCATCATCCGGACGTCCGATTTGAGCAAGCAAAGTACTGTTGGACTCGTGGGAAGGAGAGCTACAAACCCCACCAATCAGTTTCGCCAAAAAACCTTCGGATTGTCTCCGGAAAATCGCATGAATAGTAACCTCCAAGGTAAATTCCGTCCAATCGCGTTTTAGGCTTTGTTTTTAACGAAATTCTTTCCATAGATAGTCTTAGAATTAGTTTTTATGCTAGAATATAGGGTTTTTAGGTTTTGGCGTAAATAGTATTTTCGGCGAGTGAATAGTGTTTTTGGGCATGAATAGTGACATTTATGATTTATCTAATTTTCATGTTATGTTTATATTTTCTAGGTTGTTGAGCCACTACGAGGTGTAATTCTCGTTGTTTGACTCCTAGTACGGTGAGTGGGTTTTTCATACTATAGTGCATGTTTTACGAATTCAGTTTATCACTCTCTCGTATGATTTTAACTAGTTGGAATGTATGCTAAATTGTTTTACCGCTTTGAAAACCAATATATTCCAACCATGTTAGAAATTATAGATTTAAATCCTAGTTGAACTCTAGGTATGCAGGGCAAGCATCTAGGCTGATAATTCTCCATTTGAGCTAGATTTATAGAAATGCGAACTTAGTCATAGAAATGAACTAAGTTAACCATGAAATGATTTGATGCATGATGAGTATCTATGTGACGATTACGGACGATATGTTTAAAGGGAAAGTTTATGATGATAAAGGTCTCCATGGGAATTCATGGATGAGATATATTTTAGAATGGAATTTTATGCATGAAAAGAGCTAGATGGAGAATTATAGCTTTATTGTAAAGTTATTGAAATGTTTTACTTTAAACTCTTTGAATAGCATATTTCAAATGTTTTCTATTGGAGGGACCCTTTTAGATCACTGTTAGCTAGCCGCAAGTAGTGCTAGCCTTGGTGCACCATGGTCATGCGAAGGCTTCGGCCTAGGATACTGTGACGAGCATATGACTGCCTAAGACACAGGGATTTAGGGTGGACTTATGTCTACGCCTACAATGATTGTCATACCCTTGCTATGTGCTTGGGGGATTTAGGGTGGACTTATGTCTACGTCTACAGTGATTTCCATACCCTTGCTATGTGCTTGGGGGAGATGATAGATCTGTTAGGAAAGACCTCTAATAAACTGATGCATTTTTCTTAAAGATTAAATATTTCTAAACAAGCTCATTCATCATTGTTATTGCATCAATAACTTCATTTATTACTTACCATGCATAATTGATTTACTTTACGGTTACTAATTTAAATCCTGATTTATCTTTTGAATATACATTTGAACTGTTTAGCTTTTCTTTCAATAAATTATGGTTAAATGCTTAATGTTTCTATTATTATCTTTACACTTGGATTTCAATTATTAAACCCATTGCGAAACACTCATGCTTGGTTTGCCCTGTTTCAGTTATAGCATGATTTACCCATTCACTGAGATGTGGTCTCACCCCTCTTCTGTTTTCTCCCCACAGATGGTCAAAGAGACTTTGATCCAGTTACAGCTTCGTAGAAGGCTGAATATAGTGTTGGTGAGCTCCAGTTTGGGCAAGGCTATTTTGTAATGATTGTCTAGTTTAGTTTATGTCTAGAGTAACTCCATGAACTTACAGGCAGGATCCTCGCTTCTTGCATATTTTGATGTGTTGTTTGGAAAATGGTTTTATGTTTTACAACGATGTTGTATTATGAGGCCATGGGCCAAGTTGAATCACAAATGTTGGATTCATGATATATATATATATATATATATATATATATACAGTATTTCCTTATATTGGATGTGGCATATGTGGCCAGTTATATTTATTATGTACTCTGGATTGTGTGCTGGATGTTTGTATGTGCTATGCGTTAGGCTTGCGGCTAGGGGAAAACCCTTATGCCGTGCCAATCATGTGTTCCATCATTTGGGGCCGTGACATAAACCTTGTTTAGCTGGTCAGAATGTTTGCTACAATTGTGGAAAGCCATGCCACTACTTTAAGGATTGTCGAGTAAGGAGGGGATCAGTTCTTGATGGCAGACCACAAAATCAGGGATGGGTGTTTGCTCTTTCCCAACAGGAGGCTAGTCAATCTCTAAATTTGATCAGAGGTACATTAATGATCCGAAACTCACTTGTAGATTCATTGTTTGATTCTAGTGCTACACATTCTTTTATTTCATATGATTGTGCTAAGAGTCGGGGTTTGACTATTGATACTTTGCCATATGATCTTTCTGTTTCCACCCCTACTGGGATTCTTGTCATAACTTCTGAGGCTTATATCAATTGTGTTGTGCAATTTGATAATAGATGTACCACTTTAGATCTTGTATGCCTTCCTCTATTTGATATTGATGTTATTCTTGGAATGGATTGGTTGTCTGCTAATAATGCAATTCTTGATTGTTCTAGAAAATCTATTTTCTTACCTGTTTATGGTTCTAATTCTAAACACTCCACTGAAATTTCTTACCTATCCACCAACCAGGCTGTGAGATACCTTAAGAAGGGTTGTCAAGGGTTCCTAGTCTTCTTTTCACTGCAAGCAGAAGTAGATAAGGGTCTAGAAAATATACATGTTGTTAGGGATTACGCAAAAGTATTCCCTAAAGAGTTTAGCAGTCTCCCTCTTAATAGGAAAGTAGAGTTTTCTATTGACCTAGTGCCTAGTACAGGTCCCATATTTAAGGCTCCTTACAGAATGGCTCCAGTAGAGCTAGTTGAGCTTAAGAAACAGATAGAGGAACTCCTAGAGAAGGGGTTTATTAGACCCAGTGTATCTCCCTGGGGTGCACCAGTGTTATTTGTTAAGAAGAAAGATGGTAGCTTCAGGTTATGCATAGATTATAGGCAGTTAAATAAAGTGACTGTAAGAAACAAATATCCATTGCCTAGGATAGATGACCTATTGGATCAATTAGCTGGAGCTTTAATTTTCTCCAAGATAGATTTGAGGTCAGGGTACCATCAGTTGAGAGTTAAGGTTGAAGATGTACCAAAGACAGCTTTCAGAACCCGATATGGATATTATGAGTTTCTAGTCATGCCCTTTGGACTAACCAATGCCCCGGCCATTTTCATGGATTATATGAATAGGGTTTTTAGGCCATACCTGGATATGTTTGTTATGGTTTTCATAGATGACACTTTAATATATTCTAAAAGCCTTGAGGAATATGAGAATCACTTTCGAATAGTGTTGCAAACCCTGAAGGATAGGAAATTGTATGCCAAGCTTAGCAAGTGTGAGTTTTGGATGACAGAGGTGAGATTTCTAAGGCATGTTGTCTCTAAGGAAGAGATAGCAGTAGACCCTAGTAAAGTGGAAGCAGTGGTTAATTGGGAAAGACCAAAGACAATCACTGAAATACGAAGCTTTCTACGCTTAGCAGGATATTATAGGAGATATATCCAAGGATTCTCTCAGATAGCCATACCTCTAACTAGGTTAACCAGAAAGAATCAACCATTTGTGTGGGATGGTCGATGTGAGAGTAGCTTTCAAGAATTGAAAGCTAGGCTAACCTCTACCCCAGTGCTAGTGATACCTGACCCTAATGAACTCTTTACGATATATAGTTATGCATCTAAGAAGGGTTTAGGGTGTGTTTTAATGCAGCAGGGTAGAGTAGTAGCTTACGCTTCCTGACAGCTTAGACCTCATGAGAAGAATTACCCTACACATGATCCAGAACTAGCAATTGTAGTGTTTTCCCTTAAGATTTGGAGACATTATTTGTATGGTGCCAAGTTTAAAGTTTTTAGTGATCATAAAAGCCTTAAGTACCTTTTTGACAAAAAATAATTGAACAAGAGGCAGAGAAGATAGATGGAATTTTTAAAAGATTATGACTATACCCTTAAGTATCATTTAGGCAAGGCAAATGTGGTTGCTGATGCCCTAAGTAGGAAATCGATTCGCATGTCATCAATAATTCTTAATGAATAAGAATTAATTGAGGGCATGAGAGATTTGAATATTTCTATTTCTTTACAGCCTAGTAGCCTCCTTATGAGTAAATTGAGGATTCAGAATGATCTAAAGGATATAATTAAAAATAGTCAAGTTTTTGATCCATACCTGAAGAACATTAGAGAACAGATATCTCAGGGCAAGTCTAAAGAATTTTATATTTCTAGGGATGGCTGATTAAGTGTGGAGAGAGGTTGTGTGTACCTGAGGTAAAGGAATTAAGAGATAGTATCCTGGCTGAAGCTCACAAGAGTAGGTATACCTTGCATCTTGGAGCCACTAAGATGTATCAGGACTTAAAAAAGAGTTTCTGATGGCTAGGAATGAAAATGGACATAACCCAATATGTGTCTAAGTGATTAGTGTGTGAGAGAGTCAAGGTAGAACACCAAAATCCTACGGGATTGCTCTAACCCTTAGATATTCCTAAGTGAAAATGGGATAGCATCTCAATAAATTTTGTCATGGGTTTGCCTAGGACATCATTTGGCTATGATGCCATCTGGGTAATTGTGGATAGACTGACTAAATATGCTCACTTCTTAGCCATTAAATCTGCCTATACTCTAGACAAGTTAGCACAAATGTATGTTCATGAGATAATCAGACTCCATGGGATACCTAATAGTATTGTTTCTGATCGAGACCCCAGGGTTACCTCTAGATTTTGGAGATCTTTACAAGATGCTTTAGGTACTCAACTTAGGTTTAGCACAGCCTACCATCTATAAACTGACGGGCAGACTAAGAGAACAATTCAAACTTTAGAAGATATGCTTAGGGCTTGTGTGCTAGAAATGAAAAGGAACTAGGATGTATACTTACCTTTAGCTAAATTTGTCTATAATAATAGCTATCATTCCAGTATCCAAATTTCACCCTTTGAGGCTTTGTATAGAAGAAAGTGTAGGTCACCTCTGTGTTGGGTAGAGCTAGGAGAAATGAGTCTTTTAGGCCCTAATTTGATTGACCAAACCATAAGGCACATTGAGCTTATCAGAGAGAGACTACTAGCGGCCCAAAGTAGACAAAAGAGCTATGCAAATAAAAGAAGAACGCCTCTAGAATTTAAAATAGGCAACCATGTGTTTCTCTAGGTAACTCTAGTCACAGGTATGGGACGGTCTTTGAAATCTAAAAAGCTAAGTCCCAAATATATCAGTCCTTTTCAAATTCTTAATCGAATCAGATCAATAGCTTATAAACTTACACTTCCTCCAAACCTTTCTTAGATTCATGATATGTTCCATGTTTCCTAGCTCAAAAAGTACCACCCAGAACCTTCGCATATCATAGAGCAAGAATCAATGCAATTGCAAGATAATCTGTTTTATATTATAAAATCGGATCGGATCGTTGACGTTAAAATTAAACAATTGAGAAACAAGAGCATTCCTCTAGTCAAAGTAATTTGGAAATGATTAACCTCTGAGGAAGCTACCTGGGAGACAGAAGAAGAAATGAGGAGGACTTATCCGTATCTCTTTGATCAAGGAATATTGAATTTTGTGGACAAAATTCTTTTAAAGGGGAAAGAAATGTAACATCCTAAGTCTCTAACGATGTTAGATAAATCTAAGAATAAGTAAAAGATACATATAACCAAGAATTAAAATACTTAGTTATGGAACAATAAAGCATTTTAAAAAAATAAGGTGACATGTAATTAATCATGAATTATACAAATAAAATTCTTAGGATCATAATGGATGCGGAAAGGATACAATTACATTTTTAGGACATCATTAATCTAGAATTAGTAGTAAATTAAGGCAAGATAAAACAAATAAGGAGTTTCCAAATAGTACCAGCAAAGGATGCCATATTGCCCACAAAATTGCAGCCACCTTGCACCTACCCCTTTTTGTTTTTACATAATATCAATTATTTCTTCCTTTTCTTCATGAAGACCATCGACAAAAGGGGGAGAGACTTACCAATTATTTCTTTGCTCCATGAAGACCGTCGACAAAAGGGGGAGAGACTTACCAATTATTTTTTTGCTCCATGAAGACCATGACAAGAGGGAGAAAGACCTTGCACCTAACCCATTTTACTTTTACCAATTATTTCTTTGCTCTATAAAGAGCATCGACAAGAGGGAGTCTAAGATAGAAAGAGAGGAAGAGAGAAAGAGGGGGGACAAAGAGAATAACTAGAAATTTGAGACAGAAAATGCTTAGAAATTGAGAGAATTCTTTCTTCTTTCCTTCCTTCACCATGTGGCAGTGAGAATGGGAGTTTGAGTGCTAAAAAATTGAAACTTTACCTACCATTTTTCGTATAAGAACAGAGCTTGGTGTGTAAGAGAAGCCAATAGAAGAAGCTAGCTGAAATATTTGGAGCAATAGAAGTGTTTTTACATAAGGTAAGTTTGCCTTGTAAAAATCTGGTTTAGAGTTTATTATGCTAACTTTAGATTCTGCATGGACGAATTTTTAGATAATAGTTATATGAAATCTGAAAACATGTTTATCAGAGTAGTTGTATCCCTACGTCTTAGCGTTCTATAGCTTTTGGAATTATATCAATCGGATTTAATATTAGAGAGTTATGCCTTAGTGAGTGAGGAGAGGTCAAAATCGGGTCTAGAATTTTGAATTGTGATAATAGCTTCGATTTTTGAATTTCTATGACTAATTTATAAGGAATATGAAAAAATAGTTAACTTGAAAACTGTAGATATATGTCTTACGGTTAAATGACCACTGGAAACACCCAGTTTGGAGTCCATATGAGTGAGTTATGCTCTGATTAGTGAGTAAAGAGCATAGAGCACTGAAGTGTTAGGTTTGAGAACACAGAACCCTTTTTGCACCTGAAAAACATGACTTGATAAATTGAGTAAATGGCCTTTAATTTCTCTAATTTTTTATGAGAAAAGTCTTGAAATATTGATAATAAATGCTGGAAATTTTAGTGATTTTTGAGAATATAACAATAGGCCATTTGCAATCAAAACTATGTAGAGAAAAATCCGTTGGACAACTTAGGCTATTAATGGAAATACTAAACAATGAAAGGGTTAAATGTTGAATTTGTGTATGAAACTTTTATTACAAGTTAAAGGAATAATAGGTAAGGTGTCCACCAAATTTGAGAAAATTCTCAGTAGTGTAAGGCATATAATAAAATATAAAAGTTCTGTGGGACAGGAAGTGAGTCAGAACATAAGAGAACTAGGGGCAGCCATAAAAATTGGGTTATTTGAGGGTTCAAATGAATTATTTTTTACTTGCAATTTTTATGGTGATTATATAATATGTCTAGGATGCTTTTTATAAAATATCATGAATTTTTAAAAGTTTTACCCATCCAAAGGAATGGAAAATAGAATAGAAATGAAATCGAATTTAATGGCACGTGAAACACATGTGCCATAATTTAAGGGCACGAATTGTTAATTTCTACATTTCTTTTGATTTTGTCACGGCCCTAGTTTAAGGGCACATGAAACACATGTGCCATAAATAGATATTTCCATAAACATGTATATTTCAATTGTTTATCATGTAAACAGATACATATAGGTTCTCCCATATATATATATATACAATATACAGATCAAATCTATAAACATCAGAGTAATGGCAGAAACAAGGATCTTGCATGTGGCATATAGAGCATACTCTAGAATACAAATACAATACAATTCAAATAACGTGATCCATGGAAGCAACGTAGGCTCACCCAGGGAGTAAGCAGCCAAGCTGATCACTTATCTGTAGGACCAGACTCTATGTCCCTATCTGAAAAAAAAAATATAAATATCGTGTAATGAGTTTAACAACTCATTGAACAGATAAGACCTCCTATAACCTTTTAAGTCTACATATGGATGAACTCATATTTTAAAATTATCGTATAGAAAATACAGTTTGAAAGTACATCCATATGGGACCCGCATTTCAAGTATCTTCATTTCAAATGATAGTCAAATATTCAAACCAATTACAGTGCAGCATGATTGTAAAACAAATATTGTGATACAACAAAAAGATTTCACATGCTTTAGGAGGTTTCCATATCAAAACAAATAAATAATCCCAAGCACACAGTAAGGGATGGCAAATCACATATCATCAATAATACATATAGGAGGCATCCCGCTCTCCCCAAATAACACATGACTCCCGTGTGTTGTCCGTCACACGAAACTAACACTACCCCTGCTAGCTGAGGTGTCAAAGTGCACCAGGGCTAACACTTCTTGTTGTTAGAATACAATGATTCTAATAGGATTCCTTCACAAAAATAATTGCATAAAATAATGTACTTTTCAAGTAAGAATACTTTCCATGTTCAATTCCTTTTTCCACAATTTTCATAAAATTCCATATGGATCCTCAATTTCAAATGCCCATAAATCATTCTCCACAATTAACAAATGTACATATGCAATACATATCTCAGGGTTTCTAAAATCAAGGTATTTGAACATGTACAATTTTCATCATAGCCATTTTTGAGAGAAATAATATCCAATAAGTAAAGATAATTAAACATAAATTTTCAAAGGCTGAAAATCCAATAATAACATCATATGCTGCACCAATATCTCAATCAAAGTATGAGAAAAATGTAAAATAGATCATAGCAAGTATTATCTACTCACAAAGTTAGGGTTCCAAGTTGGACAACCCTAAAATCTACGTTTTCAATCCAAATCCGGCAAAATAAACTCCAAAAATAAGTTCAGAGGGTCCAAAAACCTAGGAACTGACTCTGGATTTGTGAAATTTGCCATCTAGTAACTTGGTCAGCGCATCAGGGTGCTGCCACATGAGCTGTACATGCCACCCTGCAGGGCTGCGCGTGGGATTCACGTGCTGGGTGAGAGAAAAAGAGTAGAGGTCTGTAAGAACTCTACAAATGTGATTTGAGGCTGAAATTTGATATCCAAAGGTTTTTTCACCTCTTGAATCCATCTGTGGGGCCAGTTTTCCATTTTGAGAACTCAAAATAGGGGTTTCAGAACTCACTTTTTTAGGGGATTTTGTCCTCCATTTTCTGGTCAATCTCTAGCCAATTTTTCAGAAACCAATCGGTTGGATTCGTAGATCTCATCGTTCTGAATTCGTTGGTGGTGGTGGTGTCGAAATCCGAGATCCAGAAGTGCAAGAATTTTAGAGAGAAGTTATAGGGATTCTAGAGACAGAAAATAGGGAGAGAGAGAGAAGGATCCATAATTTACATGCCATTTTTGCTGTAGAGCCTCTAAAATATCATGGGGGACCATTCTACAAAAATTTTATTTTTAAGGGAGGTCTTTGTAAATTTTTAATATTTACATTTTGACCCTTAAACTTTTAGGAAATTGTATTTTGACCCCAAAACTTAAATCCTCATATTATCTTTATAATTCTTCATCCCATGTGATAAATAAACATATTTCTAATCATACTTATCTTCATTTACCATAATCCTCTTTTTTATTCAAGATTTTTCTTTTATTCAGGATTTTTCATTTATTTAGGGTGTTTCTTTATTTTAGGGCTATTACAGGAGCAAAGTTTGAGTGGTCAGATGATTGTGAGAGAAGTTTCCAAAAATTAAAGAAATGCTTGACTACAGAACCAATCATAACTATTTCTTCAGGTATTGAAGGATACACAGTATACTGTGGTGCATCGAGAATTGTATTAGGGTGTGTGTTAATGCAACACAGTTGAGCTATTGCATATGGGTCCAGGCAACTTAAGCAATATGAGAAAAATTATCCAACTCATGATTTGGAAATAGCAATAGTGATTTTTTCTCTCAAAATTTGGAGGAATGATTTGTATAGTGAGAAATGTGAGATTTATACATACCACAAATCCCTCAAGTATATTTTCCAACAAAAAGATCTTAACTTGAGGCAAAGTCGATAGATGGAACTACTTAAATATTACAATTGTACTATCTTGTATCATTCAGGCAAGGCAAATGTAGTGGCACATGCATTGAGCAAGAAGTCTATGAGTAGTTTGGCCTATATAATAGAATTAAGGAGGCCATTGGTTAAAGAAATGCATAAGTTGGAAAGTTATAGAGTAGTACTGGAGGTAAAGGAGTCTAGAATACTATTGGCCCATATTCAGCTACAATCGTCCTTGGTGGAACAAAATAAGATGGCTCAAAAAGAAGATTCCTATTTTTGCAAGAGAACTGAAGAGGTGAGAAATGGAAATGATGTTGAATTTACTATAGATTTTGAAGGAGTCTTGAGATTGGGTAAGCGACTATGGGTGCCTAACATAGAAGAACTCAAAAAGAAGATTTTAGAGGAAGCTCATAGATCCACATATACCATTCATCCTGAAAAAACTAAAATGTATCAAGATCTGAAGGAAATATATTGGTGGGACGGTATGAAAAAGGATATAGCTAATTATGCTTCTTGATGTTTAACATGTCAACAAGTGAAGGCAGAACATCAAAGGCCTATGATGTTACATCAACAAATAGAAATACCTGAATAGAAATAGGAGAGAATAACCATGGACTTTATTATAGGGTTACTGTAGACACCAAAAAGGTTTGGTTCTATATGGGTGGTCATTGATAGGCTGACTAAATTAACATATTTTCTAGTAGTGAAAACTACATACAACGTAACTCAATATGCAAATATGTATTTGAATGAGATAATGGGACTTCATGGGGTAACGATATCGATTATTTCTGATCGAGGACCAAAGTTCACAGCTCATTTTTGGAGAGCTTTCCAAGAAGCTTTAGGTACAAAGTTAAATCTTAGTACTGCTTTCCATCCTCAAATAGATGGACAATCTAAGCGAATTGTTCAAATATTAAAAGATATGCTTCGAGCATATGTGCTTCATTTTAAAGGAAGTTGGGAAAGATTCTTACCCCTAGCTGAATTTTCTTATAACAATAGCTATCAAATCAGTATACAAATGGCCCATTTTAAGGCATTATATAGAAGACGTTGTCATTCTCTGATTAGATGATTTGAATTGGGAGAACCTAATATTTTAGGACCTAATCTAGTACAAGATGCACTTGGTAAGGTAAAGTTGATTAAGGAAATATTATTGGTAGCTCAGAGTAGACAAAAAGTTTATGTTGATAATCGATGCCGGCTCTTAGAATTCGTCGTAGGCGAACATGTCTTCTTGAAAATTTCTCCTATGAAAGGAGAAATAAGATTTGGGAAAAGAGAAAAATTAAGTCCACGATACATAGGCCTATTTGAAATTCTTGATAGGATTGGCCCAGTAGCTTATCGTTTAGCTTTGCCACTTGAATTTAGTAATATTCATCCTGTCTTTCATGTGTCTATGCTACGAAAGTATTTACTAGATCCTACGCATGTTATTCAGTGCCCACAAGTTCAGTTAGATGAAGATTTAATTTATGAAAAACAACCAGTGGCAATAGTGGACAGACAAGTGAAGAAATTGCATTCAAAAGAAATACCTACGGTGAAAGTGATTTGGTAGAATCATTCTTCAAAGGAGGCTACTTGGGAAAAAGTGGATGATATGCACGCTAAATACTCACATATGTTTGAATGATGAGGTTAGTATTTATTTTCTATTATGGTAATGAAATTCGAGGACCAAATTTCTTAAAGAGAGGAAGAATGTAATAGCTCTAAATTAAAAAAACCCTAAATAAATAAAAAATCCTGAGTTAAAGAAAAATTATGAATGTAAGAAAGGATTATGATAAATGGAGATAAGTACCATTGAAAATTTGTTTATTTATCACATTGGTTAAAGAATTTTAAAGATAATATGAGGATTTAAGTTTTGGTGCAAAAATGTAATTTTCTAAAAGTTTAGGAGTCAAATTGTAAACAACGAAAATTAGCAAAGAACTCTGCCAAAAATTAAATTTTTACAGAATGGTCCCCCTAACATTATTATGCAATCTGCAGAAGGGAGGCATGGGAAAAAAATTGTAGTCCCTCTCCAAAATTCACTTTCTCTCACTAAAAAATCCTAAAAAATTTTTCTAAGATCTTGCCAATTTTGGACCTCGGATTTCGACACTGCTACCACCATCGGACTTAGAACGAAGAGCTCTACAAATTCATCTTATTGGATTTTGGAAAATTGGCTGGAAATCTGCTGGAAAATAGAGGAGAAAATCCCCTAAAAATGTGAGTTCCGAAACTCTTATTTAAAGTTCTCAAAATAGACTTGGATTTCGACACTGCTACCACCATCAGACTTAGAACAAAGAACTCTACAAATCCATCTTATTGGTTTTTGGAAAATTGGTTGGAAATCTGCTAGAAAATGGAGGAGAAAACCACATAAAAATGTGAGTTCCGAAACTCTTATTTAAAGTTCTCAAAATAGAAAACTAACAATATAGATGGATTTAGAAGGTGGAAAAACCTTGAGATCTCATCTCAAATTTCAGACTTAGATCACTTCTGCATAAGCCATATGCACCGCCACGCACTTCCTCCCTCTGGGCGCGTGAAGCCCATGCGCAGTCTCTACAGGTGGCGTGTGTAGTGCATGTGCCAATAGCCCTGTTCCATTGAATGAGCTCATTGAGGTTAAATTTCACAATTCTGGAATAATTTCCTTGGCTTTTAGACCATCCAAACTCATTTTTAAGGTTTATTTGATCAAATTTGACTTGGAAAAGTGCATTTTGGGTTGTTCAACTTAGAACCCTTACTTACCAATTGAGTAGATAATGCTTGCTATGACTTACCCTATACTATTCTTGAACTATAAATGTGAATCTAATCTAGCATATGAGTTTATTTTTATTATTTAACATTAAGATCATTTTATATTGCCATAATTGATTACTAGTTGGTATAAGTTCAAGAATAGTATTGCTTAAATATTAATTTCAAAATTCTTTGAACATGTGATTGCATACACGACTTTGAGAATAATACACCTTTCGTACAAGTGATATTGATACATATATATATATTGTTATTTGAAAATAAACATGTGTTACACTTTGATTGGAAATTTCTAACAAAAAAATTGACTTTGTATAGTATTTTTAATTCTGAATGACAACATATTTTATACAATTATTTTCTGTGGAGGAATCCTATTCAGAAACACTGTTTACTAACAGTAGGAGATGCTAACCTTGGTGCACCTTGAAACTTCAGCTAGCAGGGGTGTTACTAATCTCATGTGACAGTCAACACACAGGATCTGTTATATGAATGGAGAGCAGGACGCCTCATATTATTGGGCGAAATGCTGACCATCTGATTTGTGATTGCCCTCCCTTGTTGTGTGCTTGGGATTAAATAATAGTTTTGATTGGGAATCTTCCTAAGCTTCAAAGTTTATACATTGAAGAGCATGTGAAACCTTTTATGAGCATGTTGCATTGCATTTATCTTTAAGTTTCATATTACCTTTTTATTGAGAATATTAAAAATATAAGTCATCTATGGATGTAGTTCTGATCTATATTTTGAAGAAAGTCGACAATTTTATCATACAAGTGCATCCATATATTGACCTAGAAGATCATAGTAGGTTTTTTCTACTCATTGAGTTGTCAAACTCATTACACGATATTTCCATATTTTTTTAAATAAAAATACAGAGTCTGATCCTTCCCCTTCAAATAGGTGATTAGCTAGGTGACTTATTCTCTGGGTGAATCTACTTTGCTTCTAGTGCTCACAACTTTTGGTTTATATTGTATTTGTAATCTAGCGTCTGCTCTAAACGCCACAAGTAGGATCCTTGCTTCTGTTGTAATATGGATATATAGAATTGGCATGTAAATGTGGTGTTACTTGGAAACTTATGAATATATGCTTTTGGTTCTGTTAAATCTGCTATGTTATGTTTTGGATGGTTATATGGAATATGTTTTGAATAAAGATTTTGTTAATCGCGTTCTCTTAAATTGGGGGTGTGACAATATTTATATTATATATTTGTATTTACAATTCACTAACTCACCTTCTTTCCATTTATAAGTTTACCTCTTATATTTTTTTTAATAAATAACTAGGACAATCTAATTTTCCAAATTACCATAATTTAATTACAAACATATTACTCTAAATAAAAGTATGCTATTTTTATTATTTTTCATTTAAATTTAACAAGTTATTATTGACATCTTTCTATTATGTGCCTATTTTTCTCCTTCTTTTATGATTTATATACATTCTTAATATATATTGCACAATAAAAAATTAATCACTCAAAATTTCTTAAATTTACATGCAGAGCTAATAATTATTTCAATCCTTTTGTCCCTATATAATAATAATAATTTTTATACATAAAAATTAATCTACTTCATTTCCTCTATTAATTTTTTATGTACATTAATTAATATAATAATTGTATAGTTTATTCTAAAATTGTTTTATTTGTACGAGAACTACACTAAATAACTCTTATCTCAAAATTTTGTCATTTTTTTTCTATTAATAATTATATGTTCTCATTTCTTTATTTTAATTTTATTATACAATTGCGAACACTAATTATTTATTTCAATGAATTTCATTTTATGCATAACAATTAATTTACTCCGTTTTCTCTATTAATTTTTTTATGTACATTAATTAATTTAATAATTATTTAGTTTCTTCTAAATAATTATATTACCTATATGAGAACTACACTAAATAACTCTTATCCTAAAATTTTGTCATTTTTATTTTTTTTATAAATAATTATATGTTCTCATTTCTTTATTTTATTTTTATTAGAACAATTGCAAACACCAATTATTTATTTCAATGAATTTCATTTTATGCATAAAAATTAATTTACTCTATTTCCTCTATTAATTTTTTATGTACATTAATTAATTTAATAATTATTTAGTTTCTTCTAAATAATTATATTACCCGTATGAGAACTACACTAAATAACTCTTATCCCAAAATTTTGTCATTTTTATTTTTTTCTATTAATAATTATATGTTCTCATTTTTTTATTTTAATTTTATTCTAACAATTACGAACACTAACTATTCCGTCCTCCTAACTTTACTATAAGAATGTAATGTATTTAACATATATAATATAATCAAACAATATAACATAAGCACTACGTACATATATACTTGACAAAACAATATAATTAAAATAATATAAGTAAACAATATATCTATCCTATGTTTGAAACAGTACATCATACTAAAAAATATACAATTTTGAAACTATATATCCAGTATACAGAATATAATATCAACCATTTGAAGCTATATCTCATTCATCTTTTAACCTCATTCACCCAATTATTATATGACAAACATTAATGGACAAAAGTGAAAAAATTAGGATACATACCTTCGGTGAAAATAAAGAGTTATAAGCTACAAATGGTAGAGAATGAGAACAATATGTAATGAAGAGAGAAAATTAACCATCAAAAAGGAAGGAAATAAATCAAAATGAATGAAAATAAGAGGATTTTTGTGAGAGAACGAAAGAGCACGCTGGAGGAGAAGAAGAAATGGAGATTGACTTTTGGGGAGGGGGTATATAAAGGATTTAATGATGGTTTCTAATAAACTGTTGTTAAATTTTAATTTAACAATGGTTCATTAATAAACCGTCATTAAATTATAACTTAACAATGATTTAGTAATAAACCATTGTCAAATGGGCAAGGGATTTAACAACAATTAGCATAAATCATCATTAAACCACAACGGTTTTAACACAACCATAGTTAAAATTCACAAACTCCAATGATAACAAATTGTAAACCCAGACAGTTTTGACACAACCTTAGTTAAAACTCACAGACTCCTATGAACGATCATTTTATGAAGATAGTTTGGCCAAATTTTTGTTATTTAATAATAGCTAGGACATAACTGTCGTCAAATAACGACAATTTTGTCTTAATTGTCATTAAATTCATTGAAATAACAATGATTTCAAAACCATCGTTATTCCTAGTTTTGACTACAATTTTTGTTTACCATCTTTAAGCCAGATTGCCGCTTTCTTGAAGTATATGTTTTAAAATTACAAAAATATCAGCCATTGTTTTTTAAAAATACTAAAAATGTCTTTTAGATGTTTTTAGTTTTCATTCTTATTTTTAGAAAATATTTTCACTTAAACTTTATCAAACACATTTTTAGTTATTTTTTATTTTCAATAAAAAAACAAAACAAAAAAAGAATACAAAATAAATCCTAAAATTTTTATTTGTCTAAGAAAGTTGTTTTTATTTTTCCAACATAAAGAAACCATGTTCAACTTTATTTTTTGGGGTTGCTGCTAGTGTAGTTCTAGGTCACAACTCTTCTCTTTCTCTTATCTTTTTCTCTCTTTTAAGCATATAAGCTTCTCAATTCTATCTATTTTTGAGAGATTTAAGCAAATAATTCCCCATTTGGGATTAGGTTGAATAGGATAAAAATCACTAAATAGTATATGATAAGCTATCTATTTGATAATCTTTTATACTATTATATATTTATTGTGTCAATGTATAATACCTTGTAATGTATAATATAGTCCTATTTTGTATTTGGTAAGCAATGAATAGGATAAAATTAATATTAGTTTGAGAAAATACCCTCATATAAAATTATACTAAATTAATTAATGATTACTTTTTAAATAAAATTTTGACAAATTAGATTTTAGAGTTTGAAAGTTTAAGATTTGGAGTATGGGGTTTAGAGTTTAGTGCTTTGAGTTTTGGAATTTACATAATTTGGGATTTCAAATTTGAAGTTCAGGATTTAAGAATTATGATTTTGACATTCGAGGTTTAAAGTTTAGCATTTTAAGGTTTGAAGTTTGAAGGTTTTAGGATTTAAAATTTAGAGTTTAAGGTTTGAAATTTGCAGTTTAGAGTTTGGCATTTTAAAATTTGGAGTTTAAGTTTTAGAGTTTAAAATTTGAAAAAATATTTAAGGTTGGAGGTAAATATAATTTTTTGTGATTATTTTTTTATTAGGTTTCCTATCAAATATTTCTTATCAACCCCTATTCTCCACTTCTTTCATGTATAAAGTTATAAATTGATCGGTATATCAAATTAGTGTGATTGAACAATTAGTAGGGTTATACCAAACAATATATAAAGATATAGATTGTATAAGTTTATATTATCTTATATGTTTTTATATACCATACCAAACAGGGTTTTAAGTGTAATTCAAATTTGTTATTGAAAGAAGTTTTTCTTTTTCCAAGGAAAAAAAATGTTTGTTATCCACACACACATATATAGTTGATGCATTTGATTTTTTTTTTTTGGGGAGAAATTTATAGAAATAAATTTTAAAAAGAAAAAAAATATAATTTTATAAAATTAATATTTAGTAAGTTAGTGAGATTTATTAATTTATATGTAAGTTTTACATATAATATATTTTAAAATATTTATTTTATATATTTTTTAAAAAAGTGGAAGATCAGCTAGATGACTCTGGTGCATTTAATTAATTTTTTTTTTATAATATTCATAATTATAAAATTTTTTAAAAAAATGTTTATTATCCGGACATTGCTGATGACCACTGAGTATTGATCTTTGTGTCCTGTGGTCACGATCAATCTCACACTCAATTTGATTTTTATTAAATTATTATATAATTGAAACTTTTTCATAATATTCATAATTATCAGAAATATTCATGATTATAAAATTATATAGCCAAGTTTTATAGACGGTCATAATGACAAGGGCAATTCTGTGAATTAATATTTCTCGTAATATTTGCATGGATCCCACCGAAAAGAAACAAAATAGAGAGAGACAAACACACAAGAGTCCAAGTCCATGTGAGACCCACACAGGGGAGTCTCACTTCTTATTCTTTTTTTTATCTCTTTTTTTTTGTTACTCTTTTATTCTGTTAACTTTATTTTTTTCCATTAAAAATAATATACTTAAAAGCAACACATGAAATAATCAGTTCAAACTCTCTTCGCTTCGTAACGTCAAAATAATCTTTCAACTAATGGAGTATAAATTCTATCCCTGCTGATGTACCGACGCTTTTCTAAGCGTTGGTAGCAATTATGGCTATAGTTAATTTAATATCTTGTTATTCTAAAAAGCCACAAAGCTATTTTTGGTTGGAGTCATAATCTCATTTAATTTTTTTAAAAATAAATATACTTATATAAATATATAGTCAAAATTTAATTATAAAGAGTATAAAATAAAATTCTGCAGTAAAATTCTCTCCTTTTATCTTTCTTCTTAATTTATCTATACCTTTGTTTTATTTTATTTTTGTTCAATTTTCAGTTCTCGCAATTTTTAGCAAAGCATTTTTGACAGAAATTTAAATAAGATTTGAATAGTGATTTATCTTTTGGATTCAAAGAGATATAGTTAAAAAATTATTGAGTGCTATTTGTTCCACTACAAGAAATAAAATGTATAACAGCAGTTAGAAAAATCGTCATAAAACAAAAATCACAACAATTTATTAACTATGGGGCCAAGCGAAAGAACATTGTTATCTATTGTTTTAATGACGGTTTTTCTTAAATTGTTGTTAGTTAACAATGATTTTTAAAAAAACTTTCATTAAGTACATTATTCAACCCAACCCTTCTCCCATTTTCTTCTTCTTCTCCACTGTTTCTTCCTCCTTCTCCTTTGTGCTTTTCATTGTTTGTTCAATGAAGTACTTGCCTCCATCATTGCTTGACCTCTTCTCCACCGAATTGTTCACTTCTACTTGTCTCTACCGGTGAGTTCTGTAACAACTCCATTTTTATCGGATGTATATATTTGTAAAATCTCATGAAGTCATTATCTCTTTACTTCTAACTATTTAACTCATACTAACATTCAATTAAATTAACCAAGCATAATTAAGATTTATGGTATACCATTAAAACTAATATAAATCTGAGTTCACATACACATTATTAATTAAAAACATCTATACAAAAGTCAAACACACTTATGTCTACATTTTATTCATCCATATTGATCAATTCTTGGGATACGGGTACAAGTGGTTGTACCTTCTCTAAAATCTTAGCCAACTCGACTCAACGTACGCTAAAAGCCGGTCATAGATAATATTTGTATATTTAGTCTTCTGAACATGATATGAAAATATAGTGAGAATTAAATCTCAATAGGTTAAAAAATAAATCATTATTATCATCAATATAACTTATCATGTCATGTTCATCTGTATAAGTTACAGTAAATACCTTAGGTCAAATGAATGCACTTTATCTATGTACATAAAAATCGTACAGTAATGACATGAATGGCATGAATAACCATTTTCAAAATATCATATGATGGCTATCAACTTATTTTCATATCAAGTTACCCCGGTCAGGGTGAGTACTTTCTACTCTCCGGTACAAGTGTTTTTTTGCTACCTCCGACATGGCACACTTTCTCTTTCTTGTCTCATTATCATAATCACAGCTATGGGCGTCCCCTACTAGTGTACTACATGGACTGCCATGTGATCGTACTCGTCTCATTTCTTTTTTTTTCTTTTCACATTAATAGCAAAAAATATGATTTCAATAACAAGTATGTTCATTATACTCACATGCCATAATTTATCATCAAAGCATAATCATTACCAAAAATTAATGGTAGAATGTAATCATGCCATGATCATAATCATTTTCGAATTTTACTTTATAAAATATTTCCATGTCAAAATTACAAACTTAAGATGGTAGGAAGTTCATGCAATGGCAATGGCTAGGGTATACACTAGGCATTTATTATTTTCATTTATAAGATTCTTCTTCTTTCTTAAATATTATTTTCATATTTTCATTTTCTTTATGCTTGGCCTTTAGTCACTTTCTTCCTATTTATATCATTTCCAGCTCATGTTCTTACAAATTTTATAGGGCATTCTTCTCCAATTTGATTTCTATTATTACCCTAAAGTTAATGAGGTTCAAATAGGATAGAAAAATATTGAAAATAAACTTTATCAGCTCCCAACACAGCCTGGCCATATTCCAGGACACGGTCATGCTTGAAAAATACTTCAAACTTACTCAAAAATAGCCCTGAACATGGCTTACCCATGCTAAAGCAATCCAGAACACGGCCTAATCGTGTTCTGCGACATTTTCTCACTAATCAAAGTATAACTCTCTCATTTTAACTCCGATTAAGATAGTCTTAGTGTCCATTTAAAGCTACAACAATACTCTAAAACTATTTTGTTGAACATTTTAATGAAATCGTAAAGAAAATTGGTGTAATTAATCTCTTAAATTCAATGTTATTTCTTTCTGGGTAGGTTTTGACATCTACTTGCTAATCTGATCATATCTCCCTCATATAGATTGCGAAGTGAATAATTTTAGTGGCTAAAATTCTTGATACATATATTTATATTTTTTATTCTAACCGTTTCTTTTAATTCCCTACATATTTTTCCCAGAAATTCAAACACAGAAGTTTACCTAACATATTCTTCTTGGTTAACTAGTTTCTGAACTCTGCTTACTAATCGGACAATATCTCCCTCGTCTGGACTCCAAATTAAGTGATTTTAGTGACTAAAAATTCATGAGACATATATTTACATTTTTTTTTGTTAACCATTTCTATTAATTCCTAACTGATTCTTTCCAAAATTTCAAAAATAGAAGCTTTCCTGGTTACTACGAAATCCAGGTTTCTTTGCCTAGCCTTTCCTAAAATTCTAGTACATCTTTTTATTAAGTCATCTTCTATTTTTCTTCCAAATTTTCACCTAACCATAGAATTACTCATCTCAACATTTAAGTATATTTCTTACTTAATTTAACATATTTCATCATCCACTTCAAAAGAAAAGTAGAATCAAATCATGCATCACTAAGAGTGTTTCTCAACAAAAATTTCTCATGGTCTTCTTCTAAGCGTTTAAGGCCATACTCATTTTATCAATCTATTCATATTCCATAACTTTTTCACCACATTCAATTATACATAACAGCAGCATAAAAGCCCTAAAACTTTGCCACCCATAGCCATATCTATGCAGAACTTTCCATACCAACCGAAGTATTCAAAACATCCATTACATGCAAGATCAACATGTAACATGATATAGCAACATCCATGGCCAATCATCAAAATAGAAAATATTGTAAATTTCATCAAATTTCTAAGTTCCAAATCCCATATAAATGTTACCAATTTCAAAGTTTTTCTTCAAAAAGAGATATTGTTAAATCTACCTAAAGATCTCCCTAACTCACTTAGTGAATTCTTTTTCTTGTTTCCTCTTGAAGAAAATGAAAAGATTCCTCCCTTCCCTTAACTTTTTCAGCAGCTTGAATAAGAAAGGGAGGGTGAGTTTTGAACCCTAAGGATGAAAAGAAAAGATGAATTCAAGTGGAGATTAAGCTAACTTACCTTGATTACTAGTCCTCTATACTTCCCTTCTTCTTCATTCCTCTCTTCTCCTCTCTTTCTTTCTTTTTCTCACTCTACCTTGCTTCTACTTTTCCTCTCCCTCACTTGGACGAAATTACGATGTTATAAGTGTGGTTTTTGCTTAAATAAACTATCAAGTGGCTCACCTTTCATAATCATGGGTATACCTTATTACAATTAGAATGCACTTGGTTGATTTTTGAGGAAAAACAACTCATGTTCTTTTTTTCCTTTCCCTTAGTCAAGATATGCATAGCAAAAGGAGATTTGTATCTAAAAATTATGATAAAATGTTCTTAAGATAAGGAATAAGGTCTCTTTGATTTAGGGATTCATTTCTTTTTTCTTTTGTCTCACTCAAGTATGATAGGTTTGCCTTTCTAAGTGACAAATTTCTAACCTTTGAATCTCCCTTACTTGGCTGAAATTATTAGTGTAAGATATAGATGTTTTGTCCTAATGCCATGTACAATTACACCACTTGCTAAAATTAAGTGTAGGATATAGATGTTTTGTCTTAATGACATGTATTATTACACCACTTGCTGAAATTATGAGTGTAATATATAAATGTTTTATTTTAATGCTATGTATTATTGCACCACTTGCTGAAATTATAAGTGTAGGATATAGATGTTTTGTTCTAATGTAATGTGACCTAATCTTAATTATTATTACACTACTATTTCTTCACATGGTTCTAATTTTTTCCTCTTAGATTTGGACTCATTCTTGCCCATTTTCTTTACTTTGGCTAAAATTCTACCTCTCATGGAGGGCTTGGTCACATTTTCATGATTTTTGGGCTATCGATCCAACTTCTATATCCTAGTCCATGTCTATGTTATATCTCTTGCTTGGGCTATCAAATTGGCTTGCTAGAAACTCATGTGAAGTGAAAAAACAAACTCTATGAAATGTCCATAGGTGAAGGCCCAATGTATGGGTGGATATGTTAAACTTAATAACTCTAACTCTTGAATTAGGAAAAATTACCCTACTCCAATCTTCTTGAAATTTTAAGACATTTATCTACTTCCTAAAAATTTATCTTCCTTATTCAAGAATTTCGCCTTCTTTAGTATATTATTTCTAATTTTTCCTATTAAGTTTTCTCTATTTACCTATTCCCTTAGTGTTAGAAACATTTTCTATGCATACACATAAAATGAAGAATTTCTAAGGCTTATATTCTCTTAGATATCTAAAAATTGTTTAATAATTTTTATTTTCTTGATTAAATATTTATGTGCCTTCATTAATAATAGAAACAAAATCAGGGATGTTACAAGTTCTTCTTCTCTATCATTGCTTCAATATTCTTGGCTCTTGTTCATGTTTTTTTTCTTCTGATTTTTGGGTGAATGATGAAAAACAATGAACATTTATTGTAGCTTGAATAATTTGTTGATCTTGCAAGACTTATTGAATTCAGCCTTTGCCAATTTTTTTGGATTGATGATAAAAATTTCTATCAATTTTTGTTTGGTTTAGAAAATTTTCAAGTTTTAGGGAATAATTGAATTAGAGAACAGGCAAATTCTCAAGTTGATATGTGCATTCTTAAATCATTTTTAGGTTTGGATAATTTTGCCAAGTAAATTTGTAAGATTGATGGGGCATGATTTTTGTTACATTTAGATTATTCTCAAGTTTAGATTATATAGTTACAATTATATGTATGTTCTTAAAAAATAATTTGTATTCAATCACTTTTGAAATAGTGCATTAAATATATTTCTTAAATGGATTGTATATTATTGATTACAATACTATTAGTGGAATAGAGTGTGCATAAACAATAAATATTCATATAAAAAAGTGAAGTGAAAAATATTAAGATGATAAAAGGTACAAAATATCCTACAAAACAAGAGTAAAACAATTCTAAATCCTCATATTTAATTTCTATATTTTAATATTAAAATTATTAATTTTTCTCTCACACCTGAAAATAAAGTGCATGTAGGAATTTAAATCATTCTTTTGTTTTCTTGTTTGTGTCAATATATTTTGTGATTCCTTTCATTATTTTAAAATAAACTTATATACACATTATATTTTTAAATTTTTTTTAGATTTTTAATTTAATTTATCTATTATGAGAATAGAAAATTTTACCTTGTTATAATGAGGTTGCGAATGCTTTAATTTTGTAATACTTTCAGAAATAGTAAGTTTTCGATTGTTAAGCCTTGGGATAGCTATGAATATTTGGATGGATTGAATGGATTTTTAAACTTTACATTTGCTAACTCACGTGTGAAGGATAGACTAAGATGCATGTGTCCTAAGTATATGTTTAAGAAATGACAAGTTAGAGAAGATATGCATGACCATTTGATTGTTAAACCATTTTTACAAGGACACGATTTCAAGGTTAGGCATCTTAAAGGACTTACAGAAGAAATTCATGTAGAACATCAAGTAATGCCACAAATGAAAGAAGAATAGATTTGTAGCGATGACCTTATGCAGAACATGGTTCATAATGCATTTGAGATTCATTATACATTTTTCATTTGAAACCTGTGACTTATGTGCAATGGGTGAAGACTATGATGCTATTACATATGATAAGTGACCCATTCCAAGCTCAAGATTTAGAAATGTTATTTCTAGATGGAGAAGTAAATTTATGCTTGTCTTGGTAATAATCTTTATAGTTTTTATTTTTATTTTTTAACTCATGTTATTTTTTCTTAATTTATAGTAAATTTATCTATGTAATATTTGTATCAAATTTGAACTTATGTTATTTTTCTTGATTAACAGGAATTGTGAAGATGAAGAGGTCTAGTTCAATCATTATAAGCAAAGCAAGTGAATCCAACTCTAGGAGTCTTTTATCGAGACCGTCGGCTAGTAAGGATGGGCAGTCAATGGACATGGATTCTGTAACACCTTAGGCAAATCCCACATAAACAAAGCACAAAAGAATTTTGGGCTATATATGGAAGGCTCTTGTTTTGATCATTGAAGCACCTTTTAAGGACAAAACTATGAGGCTTCAGTCGTAATAGATAATATCTCAGTAGGTTGAATTGGGTCGTTACAATATGGTACCAGAGCCATTCTGCATGTCCTTTTGAGTAATGGTGGGGAAAAACTCAATGAGGACATTGAGTACCCTAGGGCTTATATGTAACACCTTAGACAAATCACACACCGATAAAACACAGGAGGATATTGGGCTATATATGGAAGGCTCATGTTCTAACCACCGAGGCACGTTTTAGGCAAAAAACCGTGAGGCTTCAGCCAAAGCAAACAATACCTCAGCAAGTGAAACTGGGTCGTTATAGATTTATTTAATTTCCAAGTTGTCTCATTAGCATTTCCCACTCCAAATGATCATGGTGTTATTAGTAAGCATCTTAACTCTCTTAATGACTAAGTTGTTTAGTTCCAATTTGTGTACTAACTTTTTTTATAGATGAGATAAGACTCTAATAATTAATAGTGCATGATTTTTTACGCCATTCCTCATAAGTAAAGGGTTGTGTCGCCCTTCAACAACACATACCAACTAGTTAGAGATGCAAGTGATTTGCTGGGTGCTTTTTTTAGTATAGTTGGGAACAACTTCCAAACGTTTTCCATTTGTTACAAAGACTAGAGAAACTTTCCTACTGAGTACAAACAACGTCTTTAAGGACACTATATAGGAATAACACAAATTATCTTGCTGAGTATAAACGTGTTTAAGGACACTATATAATTAATAACACATAAGTTATTTATTTATTTCAGTTCCTTGACTACATATTTTTGTTAACATATGTATTTTCTCTTGCATACCAAGCTTATAGTGTAGGGCGTGTATAAGAAGGTTATTTTTCAATCAATTTGATAAAAGTAAAGATGTGCACATTATAACTTGTATAGGTCAAAAAAAGATGGGTCACGCACCAGAGATCATTTACATAATGACGTCCTAGCTAGCATTCTAGGGGACCACTGGTTAACTTTTATATACTATTATCTTAAGACAGTCTAAGGTAACTATACTTGATTGTCAATATATATTAATTTATGGTTGATCCTATTAACATGTTTATGTCATTGATTAGAACATTGCTAAAAAAATTAAACAAAACCAAAGGAAGTAAACAATGCCACATATTGGTGGTTTGAAAAGCCTTGCATGAAAGAAGGGAAGAGATTGTAAGTTTGTATTAGTGAATAATTTATCATAAAATTTAATTTATATTGGAGATACATTACATTATTTTTTAAAATTTTAGGAAGTTAAACTTGGGGATTTAGCGACATGGGGAGATGTATAGACTACAGTCCATAAAAAGGCTAATGGATTATACATTAATAACGAAGTTAAAATTATTCGTGTAAGTGTTTGAATTATGTGAAAATAAAGTGTTAGTTCTAATTTGGTTGTAATGATGTATTTTTAAAATGATTTATTATTTTCTATTTGATTTTGAAGGAAAAAATTGTCACAATTTAGACTGAGGACACTTCATCTCAAGAAATTTTCCAATGATGATTCATTAGTTAGAGCTTTAGAAAGTCAAGAGAACTCAAATCAAGTTTGAGAATTCATATTAGGTCCTTGTCCAATCCAAGTGTTTGGCCATCATTCTACTGGGAGTTCGTTTGGGCCTTCTTACACTAAGTTATAAAATGAGATGGTCAACTTAAATCAACGATGGAGGAATGCGAATGATGTCACGTAGAAATGGCTACATGATAGTGATAGATAGAAACAACTATAGATTTCCTTCTTCAGCACTTTCGGGGTCATTTGCCACCTAAGCTTACACCTGTACAAGATCATGGTTGAAGGGTAATTTTCTAAACTCTTAGTTGAATCATAGAAATGAATATTCTTGCAATTTGGTATTTTTATTACTAATAACATATCCTTTTGATTTTCATGCACCAACTGATCAAGGTAGTGGACAACTGCCTTGTCAAAACTCCCAAAATTGATCTTTATTCCTGTATATTTTAAGTAATTGTAATAGAATATTGTGGCTGAAATTTAAATTAAATATCAGTTTTGATTATCAATTTAACTTTTGATTGTTAAATTGATTCTTCTGTGGATATTAAAAAAAAATTAAAACAGTTTAACAATATTTCTCAAACCGTCATTAAACCATGGCTTAGCAATGCTTTCCAAACCGTTGTTAAACTGCGGATTAGCAATGGTTTCTCAACCAGTGTTCAGCAGTTTATGATGGCATTTTCACGGTTTTTCAAAAATGTAGCTAAGCCAGAAACTTGTTAACAACAAGAAAGATAAGGTTTGTATTAGTAATAGCAATAAGCCAAAAGTTAAAAGAACAATAATAAAGAAACCAAAGAATTGACAAAGGTCTAAGTGATTTAATAAAGTTTATGAGCAAAAGCTTGTTAACAACATAGCAACATTTTATCAAAACAAAAGTTCATAGAGACTACACTATGGAACCAATCTTTCAATTATATAGGTCAAATAATTTAATCACCATAAATAGTTAAGATTCATACTTTAGCATGATATTTTGCTTGCATAAGCGATATCTAGGGTTTCAGGATATCTTCTTGGAGCAGGTAAACCATACTATGCATTGGCTTTACTTTCCTTAATAGTTCCACAAAGATATTCTAACTGTCCTATCTAGCTGAATTTTTGTTGGCATCTCACTGGTTCTTATGCCTTGCAGTTTCAATTTTTCCTCAAAAATCCTGTGAAGTATGATGTTAAATATCAAGTATATCTTCAATACTGGAACTTTAACTTTAAAGCACTAGACTTAAGCTTATAAGCATGGTATGGCCTATATATATATATATATATATATATATATATATATATATATATATATATATATATATATATGTAATAACCCAAACCTTTGAAAGTTAAATACAAATCATTTGAAACAAAGAAAGTTAAGAACAATGTAAAATTTTAGAGCAATTTTGACTCTTTTTCTGACCTATCTTCACTAATATAAGCATAAATCTCTCATATGAAATCTAAATTAAGTGATTCCAATTGGTGTTGAAAGATACGACATATATCTACAACTTTGATGTTGGGCCCTTTTGCTAATGCAGGGAATATTATAGTGATAAAATGAAAACACCGAAGCACAGTGTGGTCTGGACCTTTGCTCACTATTTTATACATAACTCCTTCATATGAACTCCAAATTAGGTGATTCAAGTGGCTAAAGAAATCTCCGAGAAAGGGCTACAACTTTTATGTTGGACGTTTTTTCAAATTCGGCAAAATACTTGGTGCAATGTAGTCACGAAGCACGGCCATGCTCCAGGACACGGCCAGGCCATGCTTCAGGCTGGTTTTTCGTTTTTCTGCAGCATCCCCTCCCTTCTTCCTCATTCTGACACTCTCCCTCTCTCTCTCTCTCTAAAATATTTTCTCTGCCTTCTCTCTACAATATCTCACCATCCAGCCAACCGATTCGAGCTACCAAGGTACCATTAGACTCGTGGCAACGAGTACTTCAAAACCCACCGATCAGTTTTGCCAGAAAACCGCCGGAAAGTCACCAGAAAATCGCATGAACAGTAACCTCCAAGGTAAAAATCCGTCTAATCGCATTTTAAGCTTCGTTTTTACCGAATTTCTTTCCATAGATAGTCTTAGAATTAGTTTCTATGCTAGAATATAGGGTTTTTAGGTTTCAGCGTGAATAGTGTTTCCGGTGAGTGAATAGTGTTTTCTGGCATGAATAGTGACGTTTAGAGTTTTCCAATTCTCATGTTATGTCTATATTTTTTAGATTATTGAACCATCACGAGGTGAAATTCTTGTTGTTGGACTCCTAGTAAGGTGAGTGGATTTTTCATACTATAGCGCATGTTTTAGGAATTTGATTTATAACTCTCTCGTATGATTTTAACTAGTTGGAATGTATGTTAAATTGTTTTACCGCTTTGAAAACCAATATGTTCCAACCATGTTATAAATTATAAATTTCAATCCTAGTTGAACCCTAGGTATGCAGGGCAAGCATCTAGACTGATAATTCTCCATTTGAGCTAGATTTATAGAAATGCAAACTTAGTCATAGAAATGAACTAAGTTAGCCATGAAATGATTTGATGCATGATGAGCATCTATGTGACGTCTACGGACGATCTATGTTTAAAAGGGAAAGTTTATGATTATAAAGGTCTCCATGGGAATTCATGGATGAGATATATTTTAGAACAGAATTTTATGCATGAAAAGAGCTAGATGGAGAATTATAGTTTTATTGTAAAGTTATTGAAATGTTTTACTTTAAACTCTTTAAATAGCATATTTCAAATGTTTTCTATTGGAGGGACCCTTTTAGATCACTGTTAGCTAGCCGCAGGTAGTGTTAGCCCTGGTGCACCATGATCATGTTAAGGCTTCGGCCTAGGATACTGTGACGGGCATATGACTGCCTAAGACACAAGGATTTAGGGTGGACTTATGTCTACTCCTACAGTGATTGCCATACCCATTGCTATGTGCTTGGGAAAATTTAGGGTGGACTTATGTCTACGCCTACAGTGATTGCCATACCCATTGCTATGTGCTTGGAAAAATTTAGGGTGCACTTATGTCTACGCCTACAGTGATTGCCATATCCATTGCTATGTGCTTGGGGGAAATTTAGGGTGGACTTATGTCTACGCCTACAGTGATTACCCTACCCTTGCTGTGTGCTTGGGGGAGATGATAGATCTGTTAGGAAAGACCTCCAATAAACTAGTGCATTTTTCTTAAAGATTAAATATTTCTAAAATACCTCATTCATCATTGTTATTGCATAAATATCTTCATTTATTACTTACCATGCATAATTGATTTGCTTACGGTTATTGATTTAATCTTGTTTTATCTTTTGAACATACATTTGAACTGTTTAGAATTCTTTCAATAAATTATGGTTAAATGTTTAATGTTTTCTATACCTTGATTTCACTTATTTAATTCATTGCGAAACACTCGTGCTTAGTTTGCCCTGTTTCTGTTATAGTATGATTTACCCATTCACTGAGATGTGGTAATCTCACCCCTCTTCTATTTCCTCCCCACAGATAGTCAGAAAAACTTTAATCCAGCTACAGCTCCTTAGGAGGCTGAATATAGCATTGGTGAGCCCCAGTTTGGGCAAGGCTCCGTTGTACTGGTTGTTTAGTTTAGTTATGTCTAGTGTATCTCCATGAACTTACAGGTAGGATCCTCGCTTCTTGCATATTTTGATGTGTTGTTTGGAAAATGGTTTTATGTTTTACAATGATGTTGTATTATGAGGCCATGGGCCAAGTTGAATCACAAATGTTGGATTCATGAGATATATATATATATATATATATATATATATATATATATATATATATATATATATATATATATATATATATATATATACAGTATTTCCTTATATTCGATATTGGATGTGGCATATGTGGCCAGTTATATTTATTATGTACTCTGGATTGTGTGCTGGATGTTTGTATGTGCTATGCGTTAGGCTTGCGGCTAGGGGAAAACCCTTATGCCGTGCCGATCATGTGTTCCATCATTTGGGGCCGTGACAAGTTGGTATCAGAGCTTTAGGTTTTCCCTGTGTTCATGGAGTAATGGACCTTTAGGTAGGACTTTGAGTATGGGTATGAATCCAGACATGCTTATACTCATGGTACTGCTAAAGGGGTTCAATAGGATGTTGTCTTTTTGTTCAAGTATGTCAGTTTATATGTTGGCATGGTTAAGTGACGGTTGGGCTATCTCTGTTTTATAGCGAGATGCGTCTGAAAGAATTTAAGAAATTGAGACAGATACCAAATATGATGGTTTCTAAATGAGACATCATGGTGGTTTCTGAATGTGACATCCTTTGTACCCGGTTGTCTAGATATGGTAGATTGTAATGTGATATTGAGAATGAATTTGTTGGCATTATGTCATGTCATTTTGAAATGTCACTAGAAGGTGATTAAATTCAATATTCTTGAAGAATTTTCTCTCTTGATACAAAGAAATCTTAGTGAGATACCCAGTAACCTAATCTCTGCTTTAGCAGTCCATAAGTGATTATAAAAAGGTGCCAAGGATAGTTGGCAGTGGTGAGAGATACTAATATAAAATATACCACTATAAATCAAGTTTCAGTGATTAGAGAATTTTCTGATATAATTCCTGAGGAATTGCCAGGATTACCCCGAAATAATAAATAGAATTTAGTATTGATTTATTTCCTGGCCAGCATCTATATTTCCATATAGAATGGCACCCACTGAACTTAAAGAACTGAAAAAGAAGTAGTTACAAGACATGTTAGACAAGGGATTTAAAAGCCCTAGAACTTTTACTTGAAGTGCTCTAGTTCTATTTGTGAAAAAGAAAGATGGATCACTATGACTATACATAGATTCTAGACAATTGAATAAAGTGACAGTGTGGAATAAATACTCATTACCTCATATAGATGATATGTTTGACTAGCTACAAGGTGCTCAACATTTAAAAAAAAATTGTTTCTCCTTTGACGAGGTTGACAAAGGAAGCAATAAAATTTGACTAGTAAGATGAATGTGAAAGAAATTGCTAGAAACTAAGAAATGTTAGATTACGGCGCCAGTACTGTCTACTTCTTTAGGCACTGAAGGATATACGGTATGTTGTGATACATAGAGAATGAGATTAAGGTATATGTTGATGCAATATGGTCGAGTCATTGCATATGTATCTAGACAGCTTAAGCCACATGAGCAAAAAATTGTCAGACTTATGATTTGGAAATAATAGCAGTAATTTTACTCTCAAAGCTTGGAGGCATTATCTGTATGGTGATACATGTAAAATTCATACAGTTTCAATCATCTTTAGTTGAGTAGGTGAAAAAGGCACAGGACGATGATGCCTATTTATGTAAGAAAATTTAAGAGGTCAAGAATGGCAGTGATATTGAATTTAATGTAGACTTTAAAGGAATTCTGAGTTTGGGCAAGCAATTGTGTGTATTTAATAAAAAAGAACTTAAGGAAGAAATTTTAGAGAAAGCTCATAGATCCATATATACAATTCATCCTGAGGTAACTAAAATGTATAAAGATCTAAAAGAAATTCATTGGTGGGACAGTATGAAGAAAGATATAGTTGATTTTGTATCTCGATGATTAACTTGTCAACAGGTAAAAGTAGAACATCAAAGACTTGCAAGATTACAATATCAGATAGAGATACCTGAATAAAAATGGGTGATTATTGATAGGTTCAAATTTGTCTTTGAATAAGATAGTAAGACTTCATAAGGTATTGATATATCGATTATATCTGATCGAGAACTATAGTTCACAGATTGTTTTTAGAGAGTATTTTAAGAAGTTTTGGGCAGAAGTTTTACATAAAATACTGTAAGTTTTCTAATAGGTGAGTGAGTAAATGACTATTTCGTTTGTCAAGATTGTGACTTGGGTGATGTTTGATATTTGGATAGTATGTCATGAAAATATATGAATGTGTGAAAAGTGAATTGAAATGGATAAGTGGCAGACATGATATGAATAGTGAAAGTAATATATGTTAGGATTGCTTAAGGATTGGATAGTGGTGGAAAAATGTTATAAGAGGAGGATGTGAACATATTGGGTTTACTGGAAGATAGATAAGACAAAAGTAGAAAATTTGTGATTTCAATTGGTTAAAAGTGACTAATGAATGAAATCTTGGAAGAATATAACTTAAAATAGTGAATTTGGACACCGAACTATATAACGATTTTTAGATGAAAGGAATAGAAAAAAAAATGATGGCCTTATGGTTCTTTGAGGAATGTAATAAAGTGAATTAATGGTACTAAAGTTCTTGAGGGATAAAATATAGAAAGTAGGATTTAAATTGATCTTTGAATTATTAATTTGGAAATATGGAGAATATTCTGAAAATCATGTCCAAAAATAATGTAAGAAAGCAAGATATTTGTGTTAAAGGTTTATACTATGCTAAATCGAATTTAGTATTTAAGATGTGAATTATGTTGAGATTGGAAATTCACGTATGAATAATTGTTGAGAAAAGAGATTTCAGAAGAAGCCATAGATTGTGAATATGGATTACCCGAGGTAATAAAGATATACTGAGATAAAGAAATTGTACTAGTATAATGGTAAAAAGAAGATACAAGTGAAATTTTTTATTAGCGGGTATGTTGGTAAGTACGAATTGAATATATTATCTCAAGAGAGTTAGTCATGAAGTTTAAAGATCTTTATTAGATAATAGTATGACTGATACTAAATTTAAATAATGTGTTTATACATTAGAAGTTATGCTTTAAGTATCTTTATATTATTGTGGTGAAAGTTTGGAGAAATTAATTGTCCTTAGTTGAACTTGCCCATAATGGCATCATTTGAAGTTTTACATGAACATCATAGGTTTCTTAATATGTGAGTGAATTGAGAAAAGTTAAACTTCGGAAATCTAATTTGGAATAACATGCAATAGATAGCATATGAATTATCTAAATTGATGATGCTAGTTTGGAGAGCATGCTTCAAGCATATGTTTTTGAGATAGGTAGGAGATTTCTTTACAGAATTTGTCTATAATAAAATGATATTAGAAGATGTAAGCCTTATGTAAGAGGTGTTAAAAATGTTCTGTTAAATGACTCAGTGGAGTTAGATTTATTATAAGATGTTATTGATTAAGTGAATTTGATTAAAAAAAAAAGATACTGGAAACTCAATACAAGTCAAAAGTTTATAAGGACTATGAATGTTGAGCACGAGAAAGTATTAGTTAGTGACTATATATATATATTCTTGAAGGACTCACCCATAGAAGAGGTAATGAGGTTTTGAAAGAAAGGGAAGTTACCCTCTCGGTATATCGAATTATTTGAATTCTTGATAGGATCGGTTCAGTGGCTTATTGTTTGGTTTTACCACCTGCATTGGATAATGTTTATCCAGTTTTTCATGTGTCTAAACTACGAAAATATTTACCGGATTCTACACATGTTATACAGTGTCCATAGATTCAGTTACAGAAAGATTTAACCTAAGAGGAACAACCAGTATGGACAGACAAGTAAAGAAGTTACGATCAAAAGAAATATTTACAGTAAAGGTGATATGGAAAAATCACTCTTTTGAGGAAGCAGATTTTGGAGGAGGCACATCAATCAGCCTATACTATCCACCCAGGAACAAATAAGATGTACAGTGACCTTAAGGACTTGTATTGGTGGAGTGGGATGAAGAAGGATGTAGCAGATTTTGTGGCACAGTACTTGGTTTGTTAGCAAGTGAAAGCTGAACACCAGAAGCCTGTCGGTTTGCACCAAAAGATTGAGATACCGGAGTGGAAGTGGGAAATGATCACTATGGACTTCGTTACAGGGTTACCAAGGACCCCTAAGGGTTATGACTCAGTATGGGTAATAGTGGATCGAAAGACCAAGTCATCCCACTTCTTACCAGTGAAGACTACCTTTAGTGCGGCTCGGTATGCAAGCCTGTCTCTGCGCGAAATCGTCAGATTGCATGGAGTCCCTGTATCCATCATATCTGACCGAGGTCCACAGTTTACGGCAAGGTTTTGGAAAGCTTTTTAAGAAGCTTTGGGGACGAGGTTGGATCTAAGCACCGCTTTTCATCCCTAAACAGATGGCCAGTCAGAACGCACGATTCAAATTCTGGAGGATATGCTTAAAGCATGTATTTTGGACTTTGGTGGCAGTTGGGAAGGATACTTGGCATTAGCTGAGTTTGCATACAACAACAATTATCAAGCCAGTATTAAGATGGCACCCTTTGAAGCTCTTTATGGGAGAAGATGCCGATCTCCCGTTGGATGGTTTGAAGTTGGAGAAGCCAAGCTGCTAGGGTTAGACTTGGTGCAAGATGCCATAGAGAAGGTCAAGATGATAAGGGAACGGCTTTTAACTGTACAAAGTCGTTAGAAGACTTATGTGGACTACAGGCGTCGGGAGTTGGAGTTTTCTCTAGGCGATCACGTGTTCCTTAGAGTTTCACCCATGAAGGGAATCATGCGGTTTGGTAAGAAAGGGAAGTTAAGCCCGAGGTATATTGGACCTTTTGAAGTTCTAGATAAGGTAGGAGCAGTTGCATACCGCCTAGCCCTACCACTTGGATTGAGTGAAGTGCATCCAGTCTTCCATGTCTCGATGTTGAGGAAGTATCTACCCGACTTCAACCGCAAGAAATCCTTTTGGATGACAAGTTGGCCTACGAAGAGAGACCAGTGGCCATTGTTGATAGACAAGTGAAAAAGTTGAGGTCTAAGGATATCCCTATAGTGAAGGTGATCTGGCAGAATCATCCCAAAGAGGAAGCTACGTGGGAAGTTTTTCATGTTGTTGGTTTTTGTAAAATTCGGGGACCGAATTTTTATAAGGAGGGGAGAATGTAATAACCCAAACCTTTGAAAGTTAAATACAAATCATTTGAAACAAAGAAAGTTAAGAACAATGTAAAATTTTAGAGCGTTTTTGACTCTTTTTCTGACCTATCTTCACTAATATAAGCATAAATCTCTCATATGAAATCCAAATTAAGTGATTCTAATTGGTGTTGAAAGATACGACATATATCTACAACTTTGATGTTGGGCCCTTTTGCTAATGCCGTGAATATTATAATGATAAAAGGAAAACACCGAAGCAAGTGTGGTCTGGACCTTTTCTTACTATTTTATGCATAACTCCTTCCTATGAACTCCACATTAGGTGATTCAAGTGGCTAAAGAAAGCCCAGAAGAAAGGCTACAACTTTCATGTTGGACGTTTGTTCAAATTCGGCCAAAGACTTGGTGCACTGTAGCCACGAAACATGGTCGTGCTCCAGGACACGGCCAGGCCGTGCTTCTGGCTGGTTTTTCGTTTTTCTGCAGCATCCCCTCCCTTCTCCCTCATTCTGACACTCTCCCTCTCTCTCTCTATCTAAAATATTTTCTCTGCCTTCTCTTTACGATATCTCACCATCCAACCAACCGATTCGAGCTACCAAGGTACCATTAGACTCGTGGCAACGAGTACTTCAAAACCCACTGATCAGTTTCGCCGGAAAACCGCCGGAAAGTCGTCGGAAAATCGCATGAACAGTAACCTCCAAGGTAAAATTCCGTCTAATCGCATTTTAGGCTTCTTTTTACCGAATTTCTTTCCATAGATAGTCTTAGAATTAGTTTCTATGCTAGAATATAGGGTTTTTAGGTTTCGGCGTGAATAGTGTTTTCTGGCATGAATAGTGACTTTTAGAGTTTTCCAATTCTCATGTTTTGTCTATATTTTTTAGGTTGTTGAACCATCACGAGGTGACATTCTCGTTGTTGGACTCCTAGTAAGGTGAGTGGGTTTTTCATACTATAGCGCATGTTTTAGGAATTTGATTTATAACTCTCTCGTATGATTTTAACTAGTTGGAATGTATGTTAAATTGTTTTACCGCTTTGAAAACCAATATGTTCCAACCATGTTAGAAATTATAAATTTCAATCCTAGTTGAACCCTAGGTATGCAGGGCAAGCATCTAGACTGATAATTCTCCATTTGAGCTAGATTTATAGAAATGCAAACTTAGTCATAGAAATGAACTAAGTTAGCCATGAAATGATTTGATGCATGATGAGCATTTATGTGACGTCTACGGACGATCTATGTTTAAAAGGGAAAGTTTATGATTATAAAGGTCTCCATGGGAATTCATGGATGAGATATATTTTAGAACGGAATTTTATGCATGAAAAGAGCTAGATGGAGAATTATAGTTTTATTGTAAAGTTATTGAAATGTTTTACTTTAAACTCTTTAAATAGCATATTTCAAATGTTTTCTATTGGAGGGACCCTTTTAGATCACTGTTAGCTAGCCGCAGGTAGTGCTAGCCCTGGTGCACCATGATCATGTTAAGGCTTCGGCCTAGGATACTGTGACGGGCATATGACTGCCTAAGACACAGGGATTTAGGATGGACTTATGTCTACGCCTACAGTGATTGCCATACCCATTGCTATGTGCTTGGAAAAATTTAGGGTGGACTTATGTCTACGCCTACAGTGATTGCCATACCCATTGCTATGTGCTTGGGGGAAATTTAGGGTGGACTTATGTCTACGCCTACAGTGATTACCCTACCCTTGCTGTGTGCTTGGGGGAGATGATAGATCTGTTAAGAAAGACCTCCAATAAACTAGTGCATTTTTCTTAAAGATTAAATATTTCTAAAATACCTCATTCATCATTGTTATTGCATAAATATCTTCATTTATTACTTACCATGCATAATTGATTTACTTACGGTTATTGATTTAATCTTGTTTTATCTTTTGAACATACATTTGAACTGTTTAGCATTCTTTCAATAAATTATGGTTAAATGTTTAATATTTTCTATACCTTGATTTCACTTATTTAATTCATTGTGAAACACTCGTGCTTAGTTTGCCCTGTTTCTGTTATAGTATGATTTACCCATTCACTGAGATGTGGTAATCTCACCCCTCTTCTGTTTCCTCCTCACAGATAGTCAGAAAAACTTTAATCCAGCTACAGCTCCTTAGGAGGCTGAATATAGCATTGGTGAGCCCCAGTTTGGGCAAGGCTCCGTTGTACTGGTTGTTTAGTTTAGTTATGTCTAGTGTATCTCCATGAACTTACAGGCAGGATCCTCGCTTCTTGCATATTTTGATGTGTTGTTTGGAAAATGGTTTTATGTTTTACAATGATGTTGTATTATGAGGCCATGGGTCAAGTTGAATCACAAATGTTAGATTCATGAGATATATATATATATATATATATATATATATATATATATATATATATATATTTATATTTATATACAGTATTTCCTTATATTGGATGTGGCATATGTGGCCAGTTATATTTATTATGTACTCTGGATTGTGTGCTGGATGTTTGTATGTGCTATGCATTAGGCTTGCGGCTAGGGGAAAACCCTTATGCCGTGCCGATCATATGTTCCATCATTTGGGGCCGTGACAATATATATATAGACACACACACGCACACACAAATGTGCAGCAGTGGTATGTCCCAGCCATCATTAATAAAATGTATGCAGCTATGCATTTCTGGAAAATAATAAATGGCAGAAAATAGTCTTTTAAACCATACAATGACATCAATATGCAAGAATAAGTTAAGCTATAGTGTATGAAATGTGGTAAATCCTCTACTCTCCTCAAATCAATTTTGAAGATGGAGCTAACCAGAATGGAATCTAATTCCATATCAAAAATCAAAATCTAATCACCTTCAAGTTTAACCAAATAATCTAATGGGAAAAGAAAAAGTTGAGGTTGTTTGTATTAGCTGGAGCCCAATAGGCACAAATACATATAAAAAAATATTGAGCTAAAGAAAAGCTTATGGATCAATGAAGGTGACATTGACATCGAATTGGAAAGATTTAGCGATGAGGAAACCGGCAACACCACCTCCAATGACCACCACTCTCTTTCCTTTCCCTCCCATATCTAGATTTTGAGTTTCATGATTTCTCTCGTCACAAAATCAGCACTTATGGATATGCTTCTGCGTCTGAGGGGAACAAAAACAAATAAAACAAAAAGTTTATGCAACTTATAGAGTAAATCATTTTTGAAACATCACCTCAATGGAAGATGATAAAAGGTTGCAACCACCACTTCTTTCACCATCGCCATCAGCAAACCCTAGCTTTCTTGCGTTACCTCTTTAATGAAGAAGAAGACAAGAGGCTACAGAGAGAATATAGCGTCCAGCCATAATGAATGACATGAAGAATACGAAGAAGCCATCATGAAAGGAACAATTTCCTCCCAATTTCTTTTCTTATGTGTTGAGAAAGAATAGAGAAAAGGGGAAATGAATCTTTCCCCCGCGCCTTCTGTGTGTGTGTTTTGTTTTGTTTTTTTTAACATTTAGTGGCCACTTTATAAAGTCTGCATGGAAAGTATTAAACAATATATATCTCAAAACCTTTTAGTGATGACTCTAATGGGACCTTTTTTCAGAGTCACCATCGAAAAGTTGCCGCCAAAAATTATTTTTCTTGTAGTGAGATAGGTATGACGGTTGATTCTATGATAGTTTGTGTAATTGTCATTAAGTGATTTAACAATGGTTAGAACTGTAGCTAAAGCTAGTTAAAAATCGTAATTAAAACCCCTTTTGTGTTGTAGTGCTCTATTCACTCCCTATCAAAAAATAAATAAATACAATTTTCCATTGCCCAGGAAAGGAAATGGCTTATATATACAATACAACTACAACCTATAATATTCTCCCGTTAGCAAATTCTAATCTATTTATGTTTTAAAAAAACGGAAAGTTTGAATTATACCAGTAAAAGTGTTCATGATCCCACCTGGTTCCATTTTTAATCTCTCATGTATTGAGTTCTTATAAAATTTTAAAGATTCAAATATTTAAACCTCAAATTTAATATCAAATACACTTATCCTTTCATATTTTTAAAACTATACATAATATTTTCTCATAATTGAAAAATATATTATCATTTAGTCGTTTGTTTAAAATGATCGTAACATCCTTTTTGCAAACAGACCATGCCGAACTCTAAATCATGCTACTTGCATGGCAAATTTTAAGAAAAAAGGTGTTTCAAAAACAAATTTAAGAAAAATTATCAAATAGAGTACCACTAAAATTTTATTTTTAATAGGTAATTTTGAGAAAAAAAAATTCATTGAAAATATAATACGTAAACCAAGAGAGGTTTGAGTATTTAATATGCATGGAACAGATATTCGTGAAATGGAACTAGATGATTTAAATGTGCAGTTAAACAATGTACTGTACATTATTCCTATCAAACACATGGACACATAAAAAATAGTGAAAGAGCCAGAAAATAAATAAGAAAATAAAAATATTTACAAGTTTGGACTTAGTATTGAAAAAGCCACAGGATTTTGAGCCCTTTAGAGGAATCCAAACCCATAGTTCGAATGAGATAGAAAAACCTGAGTGTGTTGATTGAATTTTAACTAATTCTGTTTTTGGGCGTAAAAAACAAGCAAGTAAACTGAGACCTAAAGTATGTGAGTTGATTTTACTTTTAAAATTTTACTTTATCTGTTAGTTTCATTTTTATTTTTTTATTAAAAAATATTTTATTGATTATTTTGGTAAAATAGCCGTGAAACCCATTTTATGGCAATGTTTGCCTTTGAAATCCAGAATAATGAAAACCCAAGTTTTTTGAAATTCTGTAATGATTGTGCATGTATAAAAATTAATTTGAACACCCAACACAAGCAAATAATAATAAAAATATTGGAAATAAATGTGTAGTACACCCTAGCCTTCCGCTAAATCTTTTTCCACCGTTGTTGCTCAGCAGCACCGAGTGTACTCCAATGCTAAAGTTAGTAAGGAGGGAGGAGATTACACATGTTAAGAAGTACTGGCAAAGTTTATTCTGTACCTCTCCGTTATGAGGATATTTATAGGCGAATCCTTGAAGGATAGTTTTGAGAATCAACCCCCTGAAGTAAGATAAACGTCAGACATACGTTTGTGGAGTATTGATCCAAGCTAAGATGTCGTAACAGCCCCTCTAGAGCCTGTTGGGTTCAGTGGTTTTGGAGGAGGGATCGTCGTTCGGTATACTTGATCATATGTGGTAATATCTGTCACGCCCCTACTTTAAGAATGCAAATAACACTATTGTCCGATAACTTTATATTTATTTATTTGCAATCAACTTCATATTATGACATAACAAGATAATATCATACATTTGCAAATTTCCAATAGATCTAATTATATATGCCAATGCTACAATTAACAATATTACAACAGAAGTAAAGATCTTGTCTGTGATGTTCAGAGCAATTCTAGAGTACATTTATATTACAATTTAAACTCTGAGAGCCCAGAAATAATTTAGGCTCACCACGGAAGTACAACACCTAATCAATCAAGAAGCCGCAGAACCAAATTCTGAATCTTTATCTGAAAAATATATCAACCACGTGTAGTGAGTTTTACAACTCAGTGAACAGATAATAGCTCATATGACCTCTTAGGTCAACATATGGATGTACTCTTTATTTTAAAACTTTTTACGTTGAAAATCACAATTCAGAGGTACATTCATATGGGACCCGCATTTCAAATAATATTTATTCAAATTCATATTCATATTCATTTCATAAGTAATGCTGTAAAACGATAGTAATATTATAGTATGCATCAACATAATTTTTATGAAAACATTTGGAGGATCCCATATCAGAACCACCATATCAGAGTTTAACCCCTTCCGTACTTTAGTGGTATAGGATTTGCCTAAACTCAGCAGCCCGCTGAAGTTTGCCCTACTATCATTCAAGAGGACACGCGAAGGGACTCTATATGGGTATTTTCCAAGCACACAGCAAGGGAAGGCAAATCACATCTTATATAACTGGCATCTCACCCATATATGAGACATTCCGCTCTCCATCACATATCATCTCTCATGTGTTGGCCCTCACACGAGGCTAGTACCACCCCCTGCTAGCTGAGGTAATTAAGGTATACTAGGGCTAACATAACCTGTTGTTAGCAGACAGTATTTCCAATAGGATTCCTCCATAAAATCATAATCTCATATAATCCATATTAATCAAAATAGAGGTACTATTATAATGCATCATTTTCATTCTCAGTATATTTCTCTGTCAAAACTTCCCAATCAGGGAAATCACATATACATGCCCATATTCGAGGAAAACATATTTCTGTATAAAACAATATCATATGCATAACATATTTCCTTTGCCATATAATGAGAAATACATTTAAAAATCATATGTTCAATGTGTTTCAAAATTCATTTCAAAAGTCACTCTTAAATCAGATATCATATTTCAATCGTTTCAGATATTCTAAACCATTTCAGGAACATATAAAAGTAAAAATAACTTGTAAACATACTCATTTATCAATTTAAAGTTCAAGAAGAGTAAAGGCAAGTCATAGAAGAATCATTTACTCACAAGGTAAGAGTCCAAGATTAGATAGCCCTAAAATACACTTTTCCAATCTCAATTTGATCAAATAGACCTCAAAAACGTATCCGGAGGGTCTAAAATTCAAGAAAACAACTTTGGGAACTTGGTCACTATTCACCGCCGAAAAATACTATTTATCCGCCGAAAATCACTATTCACAACGAACAAAAAGCTGTTAAATGGTCAAAAATATTTATATCTTAAGATTTATCTAGCTCTTGAATTCATCTATGGTGTCAGATTTTCAATTGGAGGTCTCTAAATAAGAGTTTCACAATTTACCTTTTTCTGATATTTTTTATTTTAGATCTATAGCGATTCAACGGCTGATTTGAAAAATTAATCGGTCAAAATTGTAGTATTCTTAGTCTTGAATCCAGTAGTACCCTTAGTTTTGAGATTGAAAGCCAATAGGTACTCCAAATCTATAGAGAAAATTGAAGGTTACTATTCCTCACTATTCACTCTCATTATTCTTTCTTCTTTTTAGATTTTTCCTGTCTCCCTTCTTCAATTATTCTTTCCCTTTTATTATTTTTTAATAATAATTATTATTATTTAATAATTGAATAATAGGATTTTATTTTATATATATCCATATAAATTCCGTTTTTCATCCTAAAATATTCCAAAAATTTTCTAAAAATTTACATTCTCATAAACCTTTAGTTAAACTCTTAAATCAAGATTTTTTTTTTATAAAATCGTAATAAAAAAATTTCAAAAAAAATATCTTTATACATATTAAAAGAAAGAATATTTCTAAAAATAAAACAAAAATTTATTAGAGGCCAATATAATTATTTTAAGCAAAATAATAATTATTTTAATTAAAAGTATACTTACTTTTAGCAAGACATAATTATTTTTAAACAAATAAAAATATATTTGTTTATAGGAAAATACTATCATTTAAAAATAAAAATTATGCCCTAAAACGTAAATTCTCATATTTTCTTTGTACTTCTTTAACCCATGTAGTAAACATATATATTTTCTACAGTTTTTATCCCTATTTTTGAAATTCTCTCTTTTATTCTAAATTTTCTTTATTTAAAATTTTCGTTAAATTTTACGGTTATTACATTCTTCTCCCCTTAAAGAAATTCGGTCTCTGAATTTCATCACCATAGTTACAGATAAATACTAACCTCATTGTTCAAACAAATGCGAATATCTGGTGCGTATATCTTCCTCTCTTTCCCAAGTAGCTTCCTTAGAAGAGTAATTTTTCTATATCACCTTCACTGTAGGTATTTCTTTTGACCGCAACTTCTTTACTTGTCTTTCTACTATTGCTACTGGTTGTTCCTCATAGGTTAAATCTTCCTGTAATTGAATCTGTGGGCACTGTATAACATGTGTAGGATCTGGTAAATATTTCCATAGCATAGACACATGAAAAATTGGATGAACATTACCCAATTCAGGAGGCAAAGCCAAACGATAAGCTACCGGACCGATTCTATCAAGAATTTCAAATTGTCCTATATATCGTGAACTTAATTTTTCTTTTTTCCCAAATCTCACTACTCCCTTCATAGGAGATATTTTCAGAAAAACATGTTCACCTATGGCAAATTCCAATAGGCGACATCTATTATCAACATAGACCTTTTGTCTACTCTGAGCTGCTAACAACCTTTCCTTAATTAATTGTACCTTGACCAGTGCATCCTGTACCATATCAGGCCATAAAATCTTTGCTTCATCCATCTCAAACCATCCAATCGGGGAATGGCAACGCTTGCCATATAATGCCTCAAAAGGAGCCATTTGTATACTGGCTTGATAGCTATTGTTATAAACAAATTCAGCTAAAGGTAGAAATCTTTCCCAACTACCTTGAAAATATAAAGCACAAGCCCGAAACATATCTTCCAATATTTGAATGGTTCACTCAAACTGGCCATCAGTTTGAGGATGAAATGCAGTACTGAGATTCAACTTCGTGCCCAAAGTTTCTTAGAAAGCTCTCCAAAAACGAGCTGTGAATTATGGTCCTCGATTAAAAATTATTGATATTGGCACTCCATGAAGCCTCACTATTTCATTCAAATATAATCTTGCATACTGAGCTACATTGTATGTGGTTTTCATAGGTAGGAAATGTGCTGACTTAGTTAACCTATCAATGATTACCCATATTGAATCAAAACCTTTTTGTGTTCTTGGTAACCCCGTAACAAAATCCATAGTTATTCTTTTCCATTTCCATTCAGGTATGGTTATCTGCTGATGTAGTCCTGCAGGCCTTTGCTGTTCTACTTTCACCTGCTGACAGGTTAAACATCGAGACACGCAATCAACTATATCTTTCTTCATACCTTCCCACTAATAAATTTCTTTTAAATCCTTATACATTTTAGTTATTCTAGGATGAATCGTATACATGGATCTATGGGTTTCCTCTAAAATTTCTTTCTTAAGTTCTTCTTTATCTGGTACACATATACGCTTGCCAAATCACAAAATTTCTTCAAAGTCTACAGTGAATTCAACTTCACCACCATTCTTCACTTCTTCCATTTTCTTGCACAAATAGGCATCCTCTCTCTGTGCCTTTTTCACCTGTTCGATCAAAGATTTATTGAAATTGCATATGGGCTAATAATACTCCAGGCTCCTTTACTTCCATTACTACCCCATCACTTTCCAACTTATGCATCTCTTTAACTAACGGCCTTCTTATCATAGTGATATGAGTTAAACTACTCATAGACTTCCTACTTAATGCATCAGCCACAACATTGGCCTTACCTGTATGGTATAGTATTGTGCAATCATAATCTTTAAGTAATTTCATCCATTGTCTTTGTCTTAAATTAAGATCTTTATGTTGAAAAATATATTTGAGACTTTTATGATCTGTATAAATTTTGCATGTCTCACCATACAAATAATGCCTCCAAATTTTAAGAGCAAAAAATACTGCTGCCATTTCCAAATCATGAGTTGGATAGTTTTACTCATGTGGTTTAAGTTGTCTAGATGTATATGCAATGACTCGACCATTTTGCATCAATACACATCCTAATCTAACTCTCAATTCATCACAGTATACCGTATATCCTCCAGTACCTGAAGGAATAGTCAATACTGGCGCTGTAGTTAGACATTCTTTGAGTTTCTGAAAGCTTCTTTCACATTCATCTAACCAATTAAACTATATTCTCTTTCTTGTTAACCTCGTCAAAGGAGCAGCTATCTTTGAAAAATCCTTAACGAATCTGCAGTAATAACCTGTTAAACCAAGAAAACTACGAATCTCTGTAACCGTTGTAGGGCGTGGCCATTTCTGCACCGCTTCTATCTTTTTAGGATCAACTTGAATATCATCCTTAGTAACCACATGCCCTAGGAAAGTAACACTACTAAGTCAAAATTCCCATTTTGAAAACTTAGCATACAACTGGTGTTCTCTTAAGGTTTGTAATGCTACTCTTAAATGTCGCTCATGCTCCTCTGAACTTCTTGAATATACCAAGATATCATCTATGAATACAATGACGAATTGATCCAGGAAAGGTTTGAACACTCTATTCATTAAATCCATAAATGCAGCTGAGGCATTTGTTAAACCAAATGGCATTACTAAGAACTCATAGTGCCTATACCAAGTCCTAAAAGCGGTTTTTGGAATATCATCTTTCTTTATTCTTAGTTGATGATAACCAGATCTCAGATCAAGTTTTGAAAAATATTGGGCACCCTGTAACTGGTCAAACAGATAATTTATTTTGGGTAAAGGATATTTGTTTCGTATAGTCACTTTGTTCAACTGCCTATAGTCAATACATAGGCGTAGAGATCCATCCTTTTCTTCACAAAGAGAATAGGAGCACCCCAGGGAGATGTACTGGGTCGATAAAACCTTTATCTAGTAAATCTTGCAGTTGCTCCTTTAATTCTTTAAGTTCTGCAGGTGCCATCCTATAAGGAGGTATAGATATTGGTTGTATTTCAGAGAGGAGGTCAATACCAAACTCAATCTCTCGATCTGGTGGTAATCCTGGCAATTCCTCAAGAAAAACACATTAGGGAAGTCTTTAACCACTGGAACTTGCTCTACACTGGTATACTTCATATCAACATCTTTGACTACTGCTAAATACCCTTGGCATCCTTTTTGTAACAGCTTATGAGTTGTTAAAATTGAAATTAAATTACTAGACTCCTTACTACGATCTCCTTGTATCATAAAGGAAGATTTTTCAGAGACATTAAATGTCACGGCCCCAAATGATGGAACACATGACCGGCACGGCATAAGGGTTTCCCCCTAGCCGTAAGCCTAACACATAGCATGCACAAACATTCAGCACACAATCCAGAGTACATAATAAATATAACTGGCCACATATGCCACATCCAATATAAGAAAATACTGTATATATATATATATATCTCATGAATCCAACATCCTTGATTCAACTTGACCCATGGCCTCATAATACAAACATCGTTGTAAAACTTAAAACTATTTTTCAAACAACACAAGAAGCGATGATCCTGCCTGTAAGTTCATGAAGATACACTAGACATAAACTTAAACTATAAAACTAGTACAACGGAGCCTTGCCCAAACTGGGGCTCACCAATGCTATACTTAACCTCCTATGGAGCTGTAGCTGGATCAATGTTTCTTTGACTATCTATGGGGAGAAAATAGAAGAGGGGTGAGATTACCACATCTCAGTGAATGGGTAAATCATACTATAACAGAAACAGGGCAAACTAAGCACGAGTGTTTTGCAATGAATTAAATAATTGAAATCAAGGTATAGAAAACATTAAACATTTAATCGTAATTTATTGAAAGAATGCTAAACAGTTCAAATGATAAAACATGATTAAATCAATAACTGTAAGCAAATCAATTATGCATGGTAAGTAATAAATGAAAATACTTATGCAATAACAATAATGAACGAGGTATTTTTAGAAATATTTAATCTTTAAGAAAAATGCACTAGTTTATTGGAGTTCTTTCCTGACAGATCATCATCTTCCCCAAACACATAGCAAGGGAGGGGTAATCACTGTAGGAAGTCCACCTTAAATTTTTTCCAAGCACATAGCAATGGGTATGGCAATCACTGTAGGCATAGATATAAGTCTACCCTAAATTTCTCAAGCACATAGCAATGGGTCCCCAAGCACATAGCAATGGGTATGGTAATCACTGTAGGCATAGACATAAGTCTACTCTAAATCCCTGTGTCTTAGGCAGTCATATGCCCGTCACAGTATCCTAGGTCGAAGCCTTAACATGATCATGGTGCACCAGGGCTAGCACTACCTGCGGCTAGCTAACAGTGATCTAAAAGGGTCCCTCCAATAGAAAATATTTGAAATATGCTATTCAAAGAGTTTAAAGTAAAACATTTCAATAACTTTACAATAAAGCTATAATTCTCCATCTAGCTCTTTTCATGCATAAAATTCTATTCTAAAATATATCTCATCCATGAATTCCCATGGAGACCTTTAAAATCATAAACTTTCCCTTTTTAAACATAGATTGTCCGTAGACGTTACATAGATGCGTATTATACATCAAATCACTTCATGGCTAACTTAGTTCATTTCTATGACTAAGTTCGCATTTCTATAAATCTAGCTCAAATGGAGAATTAATAGTCTAGATGCTTGCCCTGCATACCTAGGGTTCAACTAGGATTGAAATTTACAATTTCTAACATGGTTGGAACATATTGGTTTTCAAAGCGGTAAAACAATTTAGCATACATTCCAACTAGTTAAAATCATATGAAAGAGTTATAAACTGAATTCGTAAAAAAAAATGCGCTATAGCATGAAAAACCCACTCACCTTACTAGAAATCCAACAACGAGAATTTCACCTCGTGATGGCTCAACAACCTAGAAAACATAGGCATAACATGAAAATTAAAAAACTCTAAACGTCACTATTCACGCTGGAAAATACTATTCACGCCGAAATCTAAAAAACCTATATTCTAGCATAGAAACTAATTCTAAGACTACTTATAGAAAGAAATTCGGTAAAACAAAGCCTAAAACGCGATTAAACGGAATTTACCTTGGAGGTTACTATTGATGCGATTTTTCGGCGACCTTCCGGCGTATTTCCGGCGAAATTGATCGGTGGGATTTGTAACTCTTCTTCCCACGAGTCCAACGGTACCTTGCTCAAATCGGACGTCCGGATGATGAGATATCTTAGAGAGAAGTTGGAGAAAAATTTTAGAGAGAGAGAGTTAGGGTTCAGATGAAAGAGAAATGAAGGAAAAAGGGGGGTCCGCAAAAAAAAGCTATCTGACGAATCTCGCCGCGACGAACCGCGATTTTCACCGCAGCCAGATTCGAAACCAGAAAACTCATGCTCTCGGGAAAATGCTGCAGCATTCTCACCGCGACGAACTTCATTTCGCCGAATTTGACAAAATGTCCAACATAAAATTTGTATCCCTTTCTCTTAGCTTTCCGTAGCCACTTGAATCACCTAATTTGGAGTTCATATGAAGGAGTTATGCATAAAATAGTGAGCAAAGGTCCAGACCACACTGTGCTTCAGTTTTTGCCTCTTCTCACTATCATATTCACGGAATTTGAAAAAGTTCCCAACATCAAAGTTGTAGATATATATCTTATCTTTCATTAGAAATTGGAATCACTTAATTTAGATTTCATATGAGAGAGTTATGATTATATGAGTGACGAAAGGTTAGAAGAAAAAGTCGAAAACGCTCTAAAATTTTACATTGTTCTCAACTTTCTTTGTTTCAAATGATTTATACTTAACCTTCAAAGGTTTTATTAGTTGAGAGTTATTACATTAAACTTAATCACTTTAAGGTGACAGTCTAGAATGGCATGATATGATGACAACCAATTCATTCCTAGAATCATATCAAAGTCTACCATATCTAGAACTATCAAATCTACAAGAGTCTCCTTACCTTCTATCGAAATCTCACATGATCTATAGACATCATTTACCAGTAAGAATTCTCCCATTAGAGTAGCAACCATAAAAGAACAATGTAAACTAGTAGAATCTCTATCCAATTTCTTAGCAAAGCATGGTGATATATAAGAATGAGTAGAACCAGGATCGAACAGGACATATGCTTTATGGGAACATACTGATAATGTACCTGTCATAACTGCATTTAAAGCCTGAGCATCCTGTTGTGTGAAGGCAAAAACTCGAGCTTGTTCTCAGCCTTGATTTCCTGATCCTCTACCAGTACCACCACTACTTTCTTGAATTGAAGCTGCTCTGTTTGGTTGTGTTGGCATAGATGTAGGAGATGAAGCTGGTTGTACCGATACTTGACTAAAACTTTGTAGCTGTGAGCAATTCCTCATCAAATGACCCATTTGTCCACACTTAAAACATACACCAGTTTCTCTGCAACACTGTCCAGTATGAGGCCTGCCACAATTAGGATATAGTGGAATTGATCTTGAATCTTGTTGGTTAACAGGTCTCATATTTCTTTGATTCATTCTTTGCTTGTTGATATTCACTGATGTCTAATTAGAACTACCAGTTCTTATTTGAGTGAAGCACTGTAGATTTTGAAATCTTGATCCTCTGACATTAGGATTATAACTTGTTTGAGCATTACTATCTCGCTCTCTTTTTCTTCTCTTTAAACCTTCAATATTTGCTTGCTCTCGTGTTTCCATCATTCTAGGGCAGTCCACAACTGCTGAATAAGTTGAAAAATGATTCATCTGAGGGCCCACCGATTTAAACAACAGGCATATCAATCCCGAAACAAACCTCTTAATTCTATCTTTTTCAGTAGGGACCAGATATGGTGCTTATCTGGACAACCGGGTAAAACGAATATTGAATTTAGAAACTGTCATGTTCGGTGTCTGTCTTAATTTTTCAAATTCTCTGGCCCTCTTATCTCTTTCACTCATTAGCAGGAAGCGATTCATAAATGCTTCCTTAAATTCTTCCCACTCTATTGGTGGTAAAACAATTGTCCATCCTTGTACAAGTGTCTTAAACCAAACTTGAACCATATCAGATAGTTGAAATGACACTAGTTCAACAGATATTCTACTAGAGCAGCTCAAAGCTCTTAAGACTCGTTCCACAGCATCAATAAATATCTGTAGGTCTTCCTGAACATCTGACTCAGAGAAAAGTCAGAGGTTTCAATTTAAGGAATTGTGGTAATGACACCTCAATCCCTGTAAGCTTATTCTCTTGCTCAACTGTTTTTCCCAATTCTTGCACTTCAGGAGCATTCTCTACTGGCTAGCTTTCCTTTCTACTATGTTCTACTATAAATCTAGCCAATGTCTCTAAACTCCTATGTATACCAGTAATCATATCAGCGGTTCTATCATGTGGCTCCTGAGGGGGTTCTACTCTTTCCTTAGGAACTCTATCAGATACATGGACCCATTCATCTTGTCTTGGAGTTCTTAGACCCCGTGCACACCCTCTACCTCTACCTCTTCCTCTAGGTTGACCTCTACCACGACCTCTTTGTACTGGAATTGTAGATTGTACAAAATCTTCAGTAGAGGGTGCATGATCTACAGCTTCTTCTCTAGTGACCGCTGTAGTTCTTGGTGGCATCATTTACTATACAGAATAAAACACCCTTTAAGATACTATAATATTTATTCAAACCTTACACTAAGAATTTAAGCATACTTGGAATAGAAATGAAGTGAATATCCTATAGAATCCCTCAGCAGCACCTGAAGTATAAATATGTCTGACTCATATCCATACTAAAGGTCCTACTAAAGAATCCTTTGCTCTGATAGCCACAGGAAAACCTAATGCTCTGATACTAACTTGACACGCCCTTACTTTAGGAACGCGAATAACACTACTGTCCGATAACTTTATCTTTATTTATTTGCAATCAACTTCATATTATGACATAACAAGATAATATCATACGTTTACAAGTTTCCAACAGATCTAATTATACATGCCAATGCTACAATTAACAATATTACAACGGAAGTAAAGATCCTGCCTATGACGTTCAAAGCAACTCTAAAGTACATTTATATTACAATTTAAACACTGAGAGCTCAGAAACAATTTAGGCTCACCACGGAAGTACGACACCTAATCGATCAAGAAGTCACAAGAACAAACTCTGGATCTTTATCTGAAAAATATATCAACCACATGTAGTGAGTTTTACAACTCAGTGAGCAGATAATACCTCCTATGACCTCTTAGGTCAACATATGGATGTACTCTTTATTTTAAAACTTTTTACGTTGAAAATCACAATTCAGAGGTACATTCATATGGGACCCGCATTTCAAATAATCTTTATTCAAATTCATATTCTTATTCATATTCATTTCATAAGTAATGCTGCAAAACGATAATAATATCATAGTATGCATTAACATAATTCTTATGAAAACATTTGGAGGATCCCATATCAGAACCATCATATTAGAGTTTAACCCCTTCCGTATTTTGGTGGTATAGAATTTGCCTAAACTCAGCATCCCGCTGAGGTTTGCCCTACTGCCATTCAATAGGACACGCGAAGAGACTCTATATGGGTATTTCTCAAGCACGTAGCAAGGGAAGGCAAATCACATCTCATATAACTGACATCTCGCCCATATAGGAGGCATTCCACTCTCCAACACATATCATCTCCCGTGTGTTGGCCTTCACACGAGGCTAGCACCACCCCCTGCTAGCTGAGGCAATCAAGGTGCACCAGGTCTAACATGACCTGCTGTTAACAAACAGTGTTTCCAATATGATTCTTCCATAAAACCATAATCTTATATAATCCATATTAATCAAAACAGAGATACTATTATAATGCAGCATTTTCATTCTTAGTATATTCCTCTGTCAAAACTTCCCAATCAAGGGAATCACGTATATATGCCCATATCCGAGGCAAACATATCTCTGTATAAAACAATATCATATGCACAACATATTTCCTTTGCAATATAATGAGAAATACATTTAAAAATCATATGTTCAATGTAATTCAAAATTCATTTCAAAAGTCACTCTTCTTGAACCAGATATCATATTGCAATTGTTTCAGATATTTTAAACCATTTCAGGAACATATAAAAGTATAAATAACTTGTAAACATACTCATTTATCAATTTAAAGTTCAACAAGAGTAAAGGCAAATCATAGAAGAATCATCTACTCACAGGATAAGAGCCCAAGATTGGATAGCCCTAAAATGCACTTTTTCAATCTCAATTTGATCAAATAGACCTAAAAAATGTATCCGAAGGGTCCAAAAATCAAGAAAACAACTTCGAGAACTTGGTCACTATTTACCGTCGAAAAATACTATTTACCCGCTGAAAATCACTATTCACCCGCCTGAAAATCACTATTCATGATGAACAAAAAACTGTTAGATAGTCGAAAATATTCATATCTTAAAGTTTATCTAACTCCTGAATCCATCTACGGTGTCAGATTTTCAATTGGAGGTCTCTAAGTAAGAGTTTCAGAATTTACCTTTTTTTGAGATTTTCTACTTCAGATCTACAGCCATTCAATGGCTGATTTAAAAAATTGATCGGTCAAAACCGTATTATTCTTCGTCCTGAATCCATTGGTACCCTTAGTTTTGAGATCGGAAGTCAATAGGTACTCCAGATCTAGAAAAAAATTGAATGTTACTATTCCTCACTATTCACTCTCACTATTCCTTCTTTTTCTCGAATTTTCCCCGTCTCCTTTGATTCTTCTTTCCCTTTTATTGTTTTTTAATAATAATAATAATAATAATTTCATAATTGAACAATATGATTTTATTTTATATATATTCATATAAATTCTGGTTTTCATCTTAAAATATTTCAAACATTTCTAAAAATTTACATTCTCATAAACCTTTAGTTAAACTCTTAAATCATGATTTTTCTTGATAAAAATCATAATAAAACAAATCTCAAAATAAATATCTTTATACATATTAAAAGAAAAAATATTTCTAAAAATAAAATAAAAATTTATTAGAGGCCAATATAATTATTTTAAGCAAAACAATAATTATTTTAATTAAAAGTATACTTACTTTTAGCAAGACATAATCATTTTTAAACAAATAATAATATATTTGTTTATAGCAAAATACTATCATTTAAAAATAAAAATTACGCCCCAAAACGTAAATTCTCATTTTTTTTGTACTTCTTTAACCCATGTAGTAAATATATATGTTTTATACGATCCTTATCCCCATTTTCGAAATTTTTTCTTTTATTCTAAATTTTCTTTAATTAGAATTTTCGTTAAATTTTACAGTTATTACAATATCACAGTCCAAACTACTAAATAAAGAAAACCTAAAATCCAACTCAATTCAATTCTGCATATTTGATTCCAAACAACTAAATAGAAACCCTTTTTTTTTTAAATAAACAAAAAAGAAGAAGATATTGTATGCTCTCTTGGGGCTATGGAAAAGGTTCGATCATCATTCTATAACGAGCCTTTTTCTCCTTATCAAAAGAACTCTAAGACTAACCACGCAAGTCCTCACGAGATTATGTGTAGGATATCACTTGACCTTCGGGGATTGAAGTCAGAGAACTTAGAAAACTATTGAAAAGTAAATTGTCATATTTCCTTGCGGTTTCATATATACTAGATTAGATGTACATAACTCTGCTGTTTTAAAGCCTTTAATAACGTCAACCAAAAGAAAAACCTTAAACAGAAAATTTTAGGCTTTTAATGATAAAAAGGTAAAAGTTCGGAAGATGACATCTTGAATTTTAATGTGAGAAAAAAGGACAAAATTAGAAAATGTCATCCATATCCATTTTCGTCACTGAAGTTTACTTTAGATGCCGAAGAGGTCCATAAATTGGGAGTTACGAACACAGTAAAAAAAAAATGGAGCAGAGATCAAACCCAAGTACATAAATTTTTTTTTTTTGGTACATTACAGGGATCGAACATACGCACACACCCCTAAACCCCTCCCAAGTACATTAATTAAGCACACGCCAATAAGACAAAAAATAATGTCATACTCTAATAGCTCATCGACTAAACCTAACCTCGAAGTATATTGCATTAATAATTATTAAGTGTTTGGACAGTTTTTCCTACATAAAGCCTTCCGCCGCATCAGTATTTCTGTATCAAATAACAATAGGAAACTCCATACATAAGTAAAGAGTTTGGTGTACCTATTTTTTTATTTATTGAAAACACACTAAAAATATGTTTAGTATAATTAAAAAAATATTTTTACAAATATTTTTTGAAGAGGATGAAAAACAGAAAAAGTTTAAAAGAAGTTTTTGAGCATTTCAAAAAATGATTGGTGACATTTTTTTTCAATTCTAAAATAGAGTATATTATAAATATTAAATAAAATCAATATAATTTCATAATTATTGAAAATCAAACTAAAAAATTAAGTAACATTCATAAACCATTTATACCAATTTGATTTCAAAATAAAGGTAAACAAATTTGTAGTTTCTCAAAAGCGTATTTCACAATTAAAAATACGTTTTGAGAAATAAAAATAGATAATGAATATTAAAAATGTTTTCAAAAATCTAACACACCCAAAAAATTTGACTATATCGGCAAACTACATAAATTATTATCTAAAGGGAAAAAAATTAAGAATAACGTTTGAACAGGCTTTAATTTTAAATTTTCTGCTTCAATTTTTTTTTTTAAAAAAAAAGGCATAAGAATGACAGACGTACAAGGTGACACTTGGTATAATTTCAGGTGCTTCAGGACATAAGGAGTTAGACAGCAAGGCAATGCGTCAGCATTCTTACGATACTGAGAGCAATCTGTAAGGCACCCAAATAATATACCCACTTCCATCGCTCTTACAAACTTGAAATTCTGGGGTGCAATGACGTTACGCAACACCAAGCACCTAGTGACAAAGCTGGAAATGCACGCAGGCAGCAGCGTCCTATAATAAGACCCAAAGAAATGGCATTCCTGAGAAGCTAACTTAACGCAGGCTTCCATGGCCATTTCCAATTTGTGATATTCATTGGGGTGAGGATGGCCAACACCAAGGGTTAGGTTGTGAGCTTCTGCTAATTCTTCAATCTGAATTGCTACGGCCGTTACCAGCATGACAAGGAACGCAATTAACATCTCTTTCATCATCATCTTCATTCCTTGGATTACTCCAAAGATCACACTAATCAATGGCTATATGTGTGCGTGTGTGTATAAATATATAAACTAATAGATTTGACTCTTTGGAGTAGGATATATAGTATTTTATCAAAATTTTAGCTAACTTTCATATAATACTTGGGATCATTTTCTGGGTTGGTGATTAGTTGGCTTAATTTGAAGGTCAGGTAGAATGGCAGGAGGCTGTGCTAGCTGCTTCTTGGTTCTATAAAACTAGGAAGCACAATGGGGCACGTATCATCACTTTTGAGGTTTTCCGGTACAAGGCATGATTGGTTGTGAAAAGCTTCAATGAGGATATTAATTTTGAAGAAAATTTTTCCTACTCACGTTTGTTTATAAATTATTTTGAGAATATTGTCTTTAAAAAATTTATAATAAAAATACTTCCATAATAATATTTTCTCTTGTTTGTTTACTTGAAAAAAATTTGTTATGAAATTTTTTTTACTTTAATACAATTTTGGTCCCCATATTTTAATGTTTGCATGAATTCAGTCCTACTATTTAAAATTTATTATATTTGATCCCTCTATTTTTGCTAATGATGTAAAAATAGTCTCTGTTGGTACACGATCTATTTTTTTGTTAAATCTCCATGCACCTACCATGTGGCCTTCATTCAATAGACGCGACACCTTATTTGACAACTTGATAGTCCTATCATACTTCAAGCACTCTGTAAAAGTTATTCGTTTTATTTGGTTTAAGTGTTAGCAACTTAGATGGAGCGCTTAAAGTATCTCCAGACTATTGAGTTGTCAAATAGGGTACTACATCTCCTTTAGTGAAAGCTAAGTGGCTGCCACGTAAAGATTTAACGAAAAAATAAACGGTGTTTAAATAGACAAACCATTTTTACACAATTAGTAAAAATTGAGGGATCAAATCTAGTAAATGATATGTAGTGACGGTGGAGTGATGGTTGGTGATGTGATAATAAGGAGTGGAGATAGGATGTTTGTTATTTAATTTGGATCCTAACTGGATAAAAAAAATTACTTTACTTGAATTTGAGCTTAGATTGTGGTCATTTTTAAAGTTCTTATAGGGGATAATCCTAAACTCAAGTCTTAATTTCAAATTTTTTTTTTTACTCTTAATAAAGATGCTTGAGCCCAATTTCTTTTTTTGATTATTTTTTTCCTGAATATAAATATTAGTCATAGTGTGAAAAACAAACACACTTTTTTTAAAAAAAAAAAAAAAATTCTTCTACAAAACCAAGAAACCTTATGGTCAAACTATATTCAATTCCAGTTCTATATATTAAAGGCTAGTTTGAATTCAGAGGTTGAATATCTTGATGCGGAGATAATATATTCTCTCAAAGTGAGTTAAGGAAATGCTAAACAGAAAAAAAAAATAGTAATAGATATTTTTCTCACATTATAGGCTTTTTTTTTTGGTCGCTAAATCAAAATTAATAAGAACTGCTTTAGATAGAGATGAACCACCTGAAGCCAATTACGCAAGTCACCATCTAGGAGAAAGTAAAATCAATGATAAATAGTTACCCAAAAAGACAACCTTAATGCCAAGGGAATTGAATATTCCTTTAGCGGATCAAACACAACAGAATTACATGAACCACAGTTAAAAGTCAAAGAACCTATGATGTTGAACACTAGATCTTCTTCCATATAGTGCCACTATTACTCTAATAAAGGTCACATAGTTACCCAACTTCCTCGTAGGGCCGTCACTCTAGATACTGTCCTTGTGGATTCACTCGAGCCCAGAAATGATGACATAGTGATATAGTCCATGGATGTTCCACCAAATGCTGTTGAGGATGACTTAGCTGCTTGGGATCACTATCCTAGCCGTATTAGCTTATGAGATGCATTTTATCTCTTCTTGCTTCTTCTGATTCTTGGAATAGCACTAGCATTTTTGACACGTGGGTTTATTAGGGTAAAAGACCTTGCAAATTGGTAATTGATGAGGTAGTGCTATAAATGTATTTTCTATTTAAAGAGTAGATAGACTAGGCTTAAAATCTGAGCTTCACCCTTAGCCTTTTAGGGTAGATTGGGTAGATAAAACTTTCCTAGGAGGTACTAAGCACTGCAAAGTCCCATTTCAGTCTGGAGTTTATAGGAAGGAAAAATATTGTGATGTATTACTTATAGATGTTGCTCATATTTTATTGTGTCACCCTTGGCTTTATGATTATGATGTTACTGACTATGGAAGGTAAAATGCTTATACTTTTCAGCACCAAGGTAAGAATGTTATTCTTCACCTTTCTAAGCCTGAACAGATGAGAAAGCCGGGCTAGAAAGTCCTCCTTCAGCAAAATAAATGGAAAAATCTTTATATGTTGACCCATAAACAATTTGAGAAGGAGAACATTGAGTTAGATGCGATGCTAGCTTTTGTGCCTAAAGCTAAGGTTAATTTCTCAAGTTCTACCTTAAACCACTACAAGGAAAGAGAGATATAACAATAGTGACATAATGACGGTCAAATATAACCGTCGCTAATACCAAGTATAACGACGGTTTTAAAGCCGTCGTTATATCAGCGATCTTAATGATGGTTTAACAATAACTGTGATTAAATAATGATGATTTAACAATAACCGTCGTTAAATAACAACGGCTAACTATAACAGTTGTAGAAAAATTGACCGTTTATGGGAATTAGTGAGGTTTAACTATGTTTTGTTAGTAACCGTTGTCACGTAATAATGGTTTTCGAAAAAATGTTACAATAAATTGACCGGGAGTGGAAAATTAAACTATGGTTTATATTAACAGTCATTATTCTATATGTCATTTTCACGACGGTTTACGTGGTAATCGTCGTTAAAACTAGGTTTAACGACAGACTAGAAATTGTCGTTAAACCACGTTCACTATTATAAATCCAATTTCCCCTTTCATTTTCACCTCAAGTTCAAAAAAATCTTCCTTTCTCTCAATGAAAAACTTCTGCTCATTGACTGACCTTTGCGATTCATAGCTTTTTAGTCTGGTTGAAGGTATGTATTCTATTATATTTATTTTTGTCAATTAATATCATTCTTATAGTACATGTTTATATGAGTTTATGAGTTGAATGAAAATATTTAACCAGAAATGGTTGATAATCTATATTGTATATGTTGCATATTTAGTTTTGAAATTATATGTTTTGTAGTATAATGTATTGCTCTGAAAATAATTTTTGATTTTATTGTTTTGCAATATATATATGTATCTATTGCTTTTGTTAAGTTGTTTAATTATATTATATGTGTTGAATGTATTACATTTATATAGTAAAATTAGGAGTAAGAATTATTTAATGTTTTTAATTGTTATAATAAAATTACAAGTAAACAATTGGTAATATACAATTATTACTAAAAAAGAATGAAGAAGACCAAATTCTGGGGTAAGAGATATTTAGGGACAATTATTTAGAGTATTTTTGATACATCTTATATGATTATTTAGAAGGAATAACATAATTATTAAACTAGATAATTAATATTAATAATTAATAGATATAACGACATAAATTAATTGTGGAGTACGAAATAAAATTGAGCTACATAAAAAGTTAGCATTTGAAATTGTTATAAAAAAATTAAAATAGAAAAATAAGAACATATAATTATTAGTGGAAAATACTTGTTAAAATTTTTTAAATTATTTAAGTGTAATTATACAAATTAGATAGTCATAATTACTTGTTAAAAAAAATTTAAGATGTTAACTTATAAATAGAAAGAAAGTGTGCTAGTGAACTGTAAATTACAAAAAGAAAATACAAATATCAAAAGTTATGAATATGTTAAATATAATAGAAGTGAATGAATTTTTTTTTTGATATATTAGTTAATCTTCGGAGAATGGTTAGAAGATGAATTGGTAAGTTTATTAATGCATTAATTAGTAGACGTAATATTTAATTATTTAAATTTATAATGGTTTTAGATATAGATAAGTCTTAGATTTATAAATCTCGACACACCTATGAATATTTAGATGGTCTAGGCGATTTTTTGAATTTTGCAACTGCTAACTCGGGTATGGACAATAGGATAATATACACATGCCCTAAGTGTAGATTTAAGAAATGGCAAGCTACAGAAGTTGTGCGCCAACATTTGATTGTTAAACCTTTCCCACAAGGATATAATTTTTGGAGTATGCATGGGAAAATATCAATAGAAAATCCTGATGCAAGACATCATATAATACCGCAAGACGTTACATAATCCATTACTCGGGATGACCTTGTACAGGACATAGCTCATGATGCATTCAGGATTCATCGCAAAAATGAAAGTATCGATTCTGTGGAGATACTAGTTCCACCATCAATAGAAAGGGTGAATGATGGTATGAAAGATTTTTATGAGTTACTTAAGGATGGTCAACAACAACTATACGAAAGATGCGAGAAATACTCCAAATTATCTTTCTTGGTAAATTTGTATGACATCAAGTGTTTGTGTGGGATAAGCGACAAGGTCATATCAATGATACTGGAGTTATTAGGTGATATGTTCCCAGATGCAAAGATTTCACCTTCATTTTATGATGCTAAGAAAATTATTAATAAGTTAGGGTTGAATTATAATAAAATCCTTACATGTCGGAACGATTGCATGTTATAGTGAGAGAATGATGAAAATAGAGACACATGTAATAAGTGCAACGCACCTAGGTGGAAACCAAAAAAGAAAGGTGAAAGTGGAAGAAGGTGCATAATAAAATCATTAGATACTTTCCACTTAAGTCATGGTTGCAAAAGCTCTTCATGTCTTCTAAGACTACTGAATATATGAAATGACATTCCACAGATAAGAGTAGTGACGAAATGATGAGGCATCTGAGGGATTTCAAGGCATGGAATATATTTGAATTTTTGAATCCTTAATTTGCATCAAATCCTTGGAATGTGTGTTTGGGGTTTGCCACTGATTGTTTCAATCCCTTTGGCAACTTAAGTACACTTTATAGCATATGGCCATTCATACTGATGCCGTACAACCTCCCTTCTTGGATGTGCATGAAACATAGTTTTTCATCCTTTCAATGATAATTCAAGGTAGAAAGACACCAGAAAATGATATAGATGTGTTTTTACAACCGCTAATTAAAAAGCTGAAGGAGTTATGGTTTAACGGTGTTTATACTTACGATTTAGTCAGCAATGAATTGTTCAATATGCATGTAATTTTTTTATGGACAATCAGTGATTTTTTTGGCCTTAAATGTTTATTAGGGTGGAATACTCGTATTGGATTAGACTATTCACATTGTAATTTTGACTCAACTCCTGCTCGCCTCCTTCACAATCGGAAGTGGTGTTTTATGGGACACTGTCGCTTTTTAAATTTAGATTATAAATTTAGAATGATGTGCAATAGGTTTTATGGGAGAGAGGAAAGAAGAAACCCTCATTTACAATTGACTGACGTAGACATCTTAAGACAAGTAGAGAATGTTCATGCCATATTTGGTAAATACTTGGAACCTAAAGGTCAAGAACATAGGACCCGAGGTTCCAATGTGGTTGATACTGGGACTCACAATGGTGTAAAAAAAGAATATTTTCCAACTTCCGTACTAGCCGAATAATTTGTTACGTCATAATCTTGACCTCATGTATATTGAAAAAAATATTTGTGACAATATCCTAAACACTTTGCTCAATGATACTAGCCATTTAAAAGACTAAGTAAATGCACGAAGAGACTTACAGGAGTTAGGTGTGAGATCTAATCTGTGGTCAGATGATAACGGTAAATATCCACATACTTTGTTCACTTTGACAAATTCAAGTAAGGATATCTTCCTTATAACACTGAAAAATATATCTATGCCCAACAGATATTCCAGTAATATATCTATATGCATTGACTTAAGACAGCATAAGATTGAGGGATTAAATAGTCATGACTATCACATTCTTATGAACAACTATTACCCTTAGCCATAAGGAAGACATTTCCTCAGTATTTGTCTGCAATTTTGATCAAACTCTATTCATTTTTCTGATAATTTTGTAGTAAAGTTATAAATTTGACTGAACTTGACTACATTCAATATCGTATTGTCCTGATGTTGTGCCATCTGGAGATGTTATTCTTGCCTTCCTTCTTTACAATCATGGTGCACTTAATAGTTCACTTGGTCGAGGAAGTTAAGCTATAAGGACTAATTCAATATCGATGGATATATCCCATTGAAAGGAAAAAAAAAAATAAACACCCAGATATCCTTTATTTTCATTTTTTGGTTTCTTAATTTCTATTGAGTTAATGTATTCTATACAGATACTTGGGCAAGTTGAAGTTTTTCGTTCGAAATAAAGCAAGGCTAGAAAGCTTAATAGCCAAGTTGTATGTTGCTGGAGAAGTTTTAATATTTTATTCAAGGTACTTATATGGTGTAAAGACGGTATTCAATTGACCTATTCATGTAGAAGATCAACCCAATGCTGGAACATCCAATAGAGATACTTTGTTCCCACAAATAGGAAGACCAGTTGGTGGGTTTGAATATTTCACTCTTTCCCCACAACAAAAATTGCAAGCACATCACTATTTTCTCATAAATTGCAAAGAAGTTTACCCTTACCTAAGGTGAGTAAACACAGTCTATTAAGTAAAAAGAATTTACTTGGTTAATGGGTCAAAATAAGTTTGTGTATTGTCTTTACTTTACAGGGAATTTAGAGACTACGTAAGGCATAGTTTAAGAAGTCAAACATGATTATCCTTCAAGATAGACCATAAATGGAGTATAGTTGTGCATTTGAAATCCTGTGACTTGTACGATATTGGCGAGGATGATGATAATATTTAATATGAGAGTGATCTGCTGAGTGCTCAAAATTTAGAAAGATTATTTCCAAAAGGGGAAGTGAATTTATTCCTATTACGATATTAATTTTTATTTAATTTTTTAAATATATATTTTGTTTTGCTTACAATTAATTTATGATTGTTCTACTTATTATAGCTTGTCGCGAGAACTTAGCTTATTATTTTCTTGTTCTTCCAAGAATTGTGAGGATGAGGGGGACTAGATCATTGTTCATGGGCAAAGCAGGTGCATCTAGTTCAGATAGTTCTACGCCTATCCCAGTGATCAGTGAGGGCAGGCAGCCTAGTCTGGTTGACACTGGAGTCCAAGGCAGTCCCATCCACATTCCTACCTCTCGATGCTAAGGAACTAAAGTCAGAGGATATCCCATCCACACTCCCCTTCTCAACGCTTAGGCATCAGAGTCAGATTTTGACATCGACATTGATGACTTGTTCGTCGATGTAGATAAGGAGTATCAACCTTCTCACCAGGAGCATAGATACTGGAGGATTTGGACAATTGATGTCACTGGTAAATATTGTAAAAACTCTTTTGTTTATAGTAATTTTCTCCTATTAAAGTAACATGGTAATTTTATTTATGCCAGACAGGACTAGCTAGGTGACATCCACGCAATTGATGGCCCACGATATTTGGGCACTACCCCGTGGACATAAAGTGGTTGTCTAGTTCAACGACACCTACCAGCCCATCAAGGACAATAGTGGCCTACTCAATGTTTTGCTTAGCAGCATAGGAGATCACCTTTACTTCTTTTCGATCTCCTACAGAGACTAGAGAAGTATTCCTAAAGAGTACAATATGAATGTCTTTATAAACACTGTGTAGCTACAAACACCTTTTTAAATTAATTATAGCGTCTTATTTTTAAAGTTTTGTTGACATTTGTACTTTCGTTTGTATGCAAAATTTAGTGTGTTAGGCCTCCACAAGAAGTTAATTTTGCAATCACTTGGAGCGAAGTGGAGAGCCACACGTTAAAATTTGTTTAGGCTCAAGTACGATGAGACGAAGACTAAGGTAGGTTATGCAATGATGTCCCAGCTAGAATCCCATGTAATCAATAGGAAACTTTCATTAATTATTGCAGGCGAAGCCCAGGGTAATTATCTATATTAATATGTTCATAGGTTTTAATTTTTACACAATGCAACTAACTAATCTGTTTATGCTATTGACTAGAATGTGGCTGCTAAGAACAGAAGAAATAGAAGACGTTAGACAATGTCGCATACCATTGGATCAAAGAGCCTTGCACATAAGAAGGTTAAGATGGTAAGTTTCCATTTCTCAGTATTCTATCTTAATTTTAATAATATACTAATTTATATAATACATAATTAATTAATTGTTCAAATTTTCAAAAGGCTAAAGTTGGGGACTGGTGATCTGAGGTGATGTATAGACGATAGCTTATAAAAGAGCTGATAGATCATACATCAACGATGAAGCTCGACTAGCTGGTGTAAGTATTTATATTTTATTAAACTAAAGTGTTATTATTTTATTTGTTTGTTTGTTAATTTTTAACATCATTTATTGTTTTTTTTTTCGATTTTGTAGGAAAAAATTACTTCAATCCAGCAGGAGGATAGTTATTCCCAAGAGCTCTCAACTACTTATTCATTGGTGAAAACTTTGGGAACAAAGGAGCACTCGGATCACATTCGAAGACTTGGGTTGGGTGTTTGGCCGAGCCAAGTGTTTGATTGTGTTTTGGCTGGGTTGAGCTCACACTTTGGGCCCTCTTACGAGGAGTTACAGTCTGAGGTGATATGCATTAAAGCAGCAGTAGAGAAGCGGGACGTTGAGCAACAGCGACGAGAGTCTGAATGAGTAGCCCGTGAGGCCCAGTGAAAGGCTGAGCAAGCGGCACGTAACGCTGACATAGTAATATGATAGTAACAGATGGAGGAAGCTATGACTTTCCTGCTTTAAAACTTTTAGGGTTAAGTGCCACTTGAGATTGCACTCCCTCACAGTCCATGTCCCATGGTCATTTTGCAACATATACCAATTGAATTCTGTAAACAAATATTGATATAATTAATATTTTATCTCAAAGTGCTTGCATAACGTAATTGTTTTTCAGGTCCTCAGTGATCATGGCATTAGACACCAGCCTCCTCAACACTCTCAGGGCCTGGGAACATAATTTTATTGTATATTGTATATTTTTATGTAACTTTTCTAAGCTGTATGTTATAATTTTAATTTCTTAGTCAATATTAATTTTTGTTACAAAATTTATATGTTAATATATTTGATTTTCATCTGAATATTTTTTTATATTTAAAAAACTGATACAATTTAAAAAAATTGAACATTACAAAATAATTTATAGGTATGATGTAAAAGTATCAAACAATATATCAAATTAATTGTCTACTAAATAACAGGAATACAAAATTCAAAGAGAATATAAATTAAGTAGGATTAAAAATTTTTTTGAAAAAAGTTAAAGTTTTAACAACAATTATGGAAACCGTCGTTAAAACTTAGTTTTAAGGATAGTTACTACGGGACATCAATGGTCAAAAAATTGTTGTTTTGTTGACATTACGACGGTGCTGAAACTGTTGTCATTCCGTGTGATAGCGACAATTTTCACACCGTCGTTGTGGCATATCATAACGACGGTGGCTTCTAGTTTTAACGATGGTGTATAAACCATCATTATGACTAGTCTTTATTGTGCCTTTCCTATAGTTGACTATAATCATTGCAATCCCACTTGTTTCATGACGGTTATATTAACTATCGTTAATAGTTTTAGCGATAGTTAGCCACTAAAAAACTATGGTTATATGTTTCTTTTCTTGTAGTGAACCAACCCTCTATGGTTAGCTAGCTAGTACTGGAGTTTTAGGATTGAGCCCTAGACGACCTCCATAGTGAGTGACCACCTATGAGAGACATTTAATATGCCATTAACTTTATACTTGGTTTTACCTTGCCTAACCTCCCTCTCTATAGGATAAATCCCATAGAATGTCAAGAGCTTAATAGACAAGTTGAGGGTTTCTTAAAGGGTTTATCTAGCCTAGTCTTAGTCTATGTGTAGTTCTGACATGATTAACCATTAAAAAAGATTGATCTTGGAGAATGTGTGTTGATAACAGGGCTACTAATAAAATCTCTAGTTCAATATAGGTTCCATATTCCTTATCTTAAGGATATGTTAGACTAGCTTGTGGGGTCCAGATGGATCTCCAAGATAGACTAACATAGTGGGTATCATCATATTAGGATTAGATCAAGAGATTAGTGGAAAACAACCTTCAAAACTCAAGATTGATTATATGAGTGGTTAGTCATGCCCTGTGGTTTGTCAAATGCATATAGTGTTTTATGCGTGTCATGACTCACATTTGGTGCCCTTTCTTAGGAAAAATTTTGGTTGTTTATTTTGATGATATCTTTATATATAGTAAATCTAAGGATGATAATTTAAACCATCTTTATGTAGTTCTCCTCATCTCAAGGTTGAACAGTTGCATGTTAACCTTAAGAAGTGTTCATTTTTTAAAAACTCAAGTGATCATCTTGGGATTCATTATATCTTCTCAGGGCTTATCTGCTGACCTTGAGAAAGTGAGAGCCATTACAAATGCCTATCCCTGCATCCATTTCTGATATTCGTAATTTTCATGGACTTGTTTCTTTTTGTAGAGATTCATTAAGGAATTTAGTACCATCATGGCTCCTATTATTGAATGCTTGAAGAAGGAAAATTTTACTTGGCCTCTTGCTACAACTAGAGCCTTTGAAGAGATTAAGAAAAAATTGACTGAGGCACTTGTCCTTCACCTCTCTGACTTTTCTAAAGTCTTTGAAGTGTCATATAATGCTTCTACTGTACGTATAGGATTTTTCCTAAGTCAATAAATATTCTACAGATGATAAAGAATTTTATGCTATTATGAGATCCCTTACCTATGGGAAATATTGTTTACTTCCCCAGGAATTTGTTTTATATTTTGATCATCAGGCTATGAAATATTTGCATTCAAAAAAGAAGTTAAATGTTCAACATTCTAATTGAATTGATTTTTTTTCAAAACTTTTTTGTTGTGATTAAACATAAATGTAGGTTCAGAAATAAAGTTGCAGATGCTCTTCGTCATGTTACTTTGATGTTGCAAACTATGAGTATTAGTGTGGTTGGATTTTATAGTGTTAAGAATGACTATTCTACTTATGCTAATTTTGCTGTTATATATCAAGACTTGCTAAATGGTAACTATCAAAATTATATTGATTTTATTCTTCCTGATGATTATTTCTCAAGAGTTAACAAGTTATGTATTCCTTCTTCTTCTTTACGTGATTTCTTGTTTTAACCCCCGCCAGGCCATTGATCTTGTCCCTTACCCATTGATTCCCCATCAATATTAGGCATAAACTTGCCATGAGTAGTACTAATTATAAACTTGCAGCTGATGTGTATCATAAGGTTCAAAATTTTAATGTAGGTGACTATGTGATGGTTCAGATTTGACTTGAACATTACCTTAAACATTCATTTAAAAAGCCCCATACTCGAGCTACAAGTCCTTTTTGCATCTTAGACAAGGATGGTCCTAATGCATATTTATTTGATTTGTGTAGTTATATGAATCTTATTCTTGTTTTTAATGTGCAAGATTTTTTTTATTTACCAAGGCACTTTTGAATCTCCTGTATTGCCCTCAATTGTGTCTACAGGTCGAAATGTTGCACAGGTACTCAAAGTTTCCCATGCTCCGCCATCTTCTTTAGATTAGATTGAAGGAGTTCTCGATGATATGTACATGGGATCTTCAACTGTCCTATTCCGCCATTACTTGAAGGGGAAGTATCTTCTTGAGTTTGATGCTACTTGGATAATGGAGGACAATTTTATTCAGCTTGATAATTCACTTTTAGAGGCTTATCTCTCTTCTCACTTTATGGAGGAGAGTTGTATTTAGAGGGGGGGATGATGCAGATGTTTCTGATTGAATTGTTTTATTTTAATTTAAAGTGAGAACCATCCCTCCCCCCCAAGGGAAATGACTTGATACCGAGCTTCGCTTTCGCAATAGTAGGCTTTGAGAGTGGCTCAAATGGTAGTAGGTAGTGAACTTGGAGAGGGTGGTGGCAGTGGTGAGCTACAAGAAAGGGGTGAGTGGGAAGGGAAGGCGGATAAGCTGGGGGTTCTGAAGTGAAGTGATTCACCTTTATTTGTTTCAATTTTTTTAATAAAATAAAATAATGTGTGAAGATGGGAAAGGGGAAATTAGACAAGAGAAAAAAATTTCATCTCGAATATTAATATTAGAGACAAGATTAAAGAAGAAAAAATTTTATCTCTAATTTAAGGGATAAAATAAAGAGATATAAAAAAATTATAGATAGATGCGAGACATTTTTTAGACGGAATAACTAGAGATGGAATAATCCATCTTAAAATGTCTCTCTAATTTGTTTTAAAAAATTATTAAATAAACAATTAAGACAAATTTGATACGGATTTAGAACAAATTTGAGATGAAAGATTTTGTCTCAAAAAATTGCTTTTCTTATAGTGCATTCCCTTAGTGCTTCAAGCCACCACTGACATGAGCCATTAGCACTGCAAGTGTTACCATCGTCATTTATTATGTATGCTCTCTTCTCTTCCCCAATTTTATCTCCAATTTGTCTTGAGATTGGTATGGTGAACAAGAACCAAAGGGATTAATATAGAATTTAAACATTGTAAGCCAATTCTATCTTTGTTAAGAAGCTATTGTACAAACCCTATTTTGCTCTCAATAAGAGTTTCAGTTTCCGATTTAGTTGTTTTCTATTTGGATTCCTGTTGATTCTTGTTCTTCAAGAATTTGTTTCAACTATATGTTAATTTAGGTGAAATCAAGCAATTTAGTCAAATATAAAGTGGCAAAACTCATAAGAATATACAATATATATACAACGAAAATAACTATCCCCTGCTAGAATTGAGGTTGTGCATTAAACAATAGAGAACCCAACCAGACTATCATGTACTAATAAAAAATCTAGTTGATGGGATCAAGAATGAGCATTCTGGAAAAAAATTACTAGGATTCTATTGCAATTGAAGAAATGCTAGCATTAATATGAACTCTACAGCTAGTTCTGGCAAGCTTCGTGATATCTTGTTGGTTTTGCATGAGAGCCTGAGAGGCTACTTAATATATAATCGTCTCTTTTCTTGCTCTTTCTATTGAAATATTGGGCATCTGTACCCTGTTTTGAGATTATTTTTGCGTTGTCTGAAATTTGTGTAGTGTGTTCCATGTTTCCGATATTAGGTAAACTAGCTAATATGTTTCTTTTCAGGTTTTATTGTTTATAGGATAAAATTTTAGAAATTGAGAGCGAAGAGACTTCATCTGAAACAGTTGGGTTACAAGATTTTCTTAGAAAAGTGCTAGAATAGAAGCATCCAGAAAGATAGGCCTGACGAAATGCAATTGAATTTTGAAGCTGATAGTTCTAGAATAGCTTGTCAATATGACATTCATATGATGGAATCATAGCTATAATCGACATAATTAGAGCTACAATCTACGCATGAACAAGTAAAGGATATGAAAGGAGCCATGATTTACATTTTTCAGAATAATTGACAATGACGAAGCTCAGAATAATTGAGGACGATAAATTATTTGATACTCAATGAATGCCCTTGTCTTCTTGCTCATGAAATTGTTAAAGAGCATTTAATTCCCTCACCAACCTTTAACGTCTTTTTCCTAACATCGGCCCTTTGTAGCACATAAAATCTTTTGGATAGGCTCCCATATAGGCATCCTTTGTTTTTCTTTTTCTTTTTTAAATAAAGGAAAGCGAAAATATATTAGTAAACAAACCAAACATACAATATATGTAGAGGATAGAGAATAATATCTGACTGCCTCCTCCCCCACCTCCTTAGGATTACAATGATAATCATAAAAGATGCTAACCAGAGTCTTGATTTTTTTTACTACTATTATATTTAACAAATATGTACTCTATCTCCAAGTGGTGTTCAGGTAAGAACTCTATTAAAGGATAAGCATCATTCCTAAACTTCCAATTGAGTAGGATCAACCTGGGCCAGAATGATGCCTTCAAAAGTCTTTGCCAATAAAAAACTGGTGAATGAGGTAAGAAGTCTCTAGATACGTCTGAAACCTTACAAACATCTTCTATAAAAGAAATAACTTCTGTAGGACACCACGTCTAGAAATTATTCTTTACTACCAGCAGGTCACAAAGTTGAATTGTCAAGTGACCACTGAAACCTAGCAGTTCCACCTCAAAACCTTCATGGCACCTGCAGAAGTTGATAAGGCTCAGCTTCCTTGACCCCCTCAGTTTTAACATCCTGAATGATATTATCTTCATCTGCACTAAAACTGGACCCTGAAGAATCTGTGTCCATAAAGCTGTCAAAATTATCAAGCACATCAAAATAAAATTCAGTATCATCATATGCATAGTCATCACCCAATATTTTTATTTTCTTTGAGGTAGATAGATCATAAGTAAATGGATCAGAAGCAAATAGATCATAAGTGGAAGTATCAAATGAAAAGGAATGCTCCCTTTCCCTTTTGCCTGTGTGCCAGAAAGAGTTATTGTCTTCTCAAAATCCCTTTACTAACTGTGAAAAACCATTTCGGATGGATTAACAACAAAGTATCAAATATCCAAAAATATAAATTAAGAATTAATTAGTGTTATTAAGATGAGTAACTCCCCTGCAAGGACACTTGAAAAAAATTCCAATTGCCCGAGCTTGATTCTTCAGGACGCACTATCAGTTTGAGCCCTTCATTCGAATTGGTTATATTTTTATTCGAACTTTGAAATTCAGTTAAAGTAGAGAGTTGGATCCATCAAAGCAGCTCTTCACTAGCAGTTTCAAAATTCCTTTGTGAACCATCTAGAATTTGGTTTTGGTATGTCCCTTTTTTAAATACATGAAAGAAGCTTGGGACTTTCTTAAACTTTATATATGTAGTATCCTCCGAATACAGGGAGCATTCTGTAAAAAATAAATAAGCGGAGTGACCAAGGAAGACTGATCTGGATGGTTTCCTGCGGATTATTCATTTATTAGCCTATCCTCACATATTTGATTATCATCATGATAGGGTACAAATGAATCAACTTCAAAATCCCTAGCTGGAATGTCTCCAGTAGTATACGTATCAACTCGACCACTGTTCGGATTTTAGTTGTCCATCTTCTTATCTTACTATGGAAAGCCCCTGCTTCATTTACAAAATGCACGCTCGTGCACTAGAGGTTAGCAAGATGGTCTGCATGACAGTGCTCCATGATAGACTTCTTCTGAAAATTTAAAACTGCCTGCACTTTTTCATTTGACCAATCACATCTATGAGGTTTATGTTTGATCCTGCCGCATTTCTTCCAGAAACATAACACTCTTTCATATCTACATTGCACCCAAACCATCTGGTGATTATCCAATCTCATAACAAATCCCATAGTAAAAGGTATATTCGAATTAACATGGACTCTGAATTACATATATCTCACATTCTTGAGAAAGACATCAATCTAATCTGTATATTGAAAGCAAATTCTGGCAATTGATGCTCCAAAGTCAAACCCCAAATTTAAACCCAAAGTGGAACATAAGGAACAAATAAATTACGTAGAACAACATTAGGTCGCTAGATATCCATACACGAAAGAGAACCATATACTGACCACGAGCTATTATGACAAACATAGTTCAAGTCCTCTTAAGCTCCAAACTTGAAGACATGAACATGAGAGTCTCGGCCAACTACCTGAACAGGGGATAGTAGTTTCCAAGCATTATTTATTGGAATAATGACGTTGGGTCTTAATCAGTTTTTCAGTTTCCTTTTAGTTTAAAGTTTTTTTAGTCATTGTCCAGCTAGAACAACTATTAATACGATTGGTCCAGCTGGAGTTAGTCTGTTTCTTTTCCTGCCTTCTGCATCTTCTATATATAGGAGTTTACGCAGTTCGTAAACTTGAGATTAATAAATAATAAAGTTCAGTTTTCAGTTCTTGATTTCAATGTGGTATTAGAGAGCAATATATTCTTGGAGTATTTTCAGTCACTTTCTCAAGAATATCTGAATCTGTGATTCATTATTTCTTGATTGAGATCAATTGAATTTTGGTGTTTTCTTTTCTCTGGTTTTCTAACTTACAGTAGAGTATTGAGAGTTGAGTTGAGTTTCATATAAGATCATCATTTTAGACCATGACTTATTCAGATGTAGTTCACGGAAAAAGGCAATTAATGTCAAATGCTACGAGACTGGAAGATAATCCATCCAATCCATACTACCTACATCCGAATGAAAATCCTTCACTAGTACTTGTATCACCATCGCTTTCTGGAACTAACTATCATTCTTGGAACCGCTCCATGAGGATGGCTCTTCTTTCAAAGAACAAGTTAGAATTTGTTGATAGAAGCATTGCAGTTCCTATCTATCTTGTATGGGAGAGATGCAATACTATGGTATACTCTTGGCTGGTATGTTCACTTTCTCCTTCGATGGCCAAGAGCATTATGTGGATTGATAATGCTGTGGATGTGTGGAATGATCTTCATGACCGTTTTCATAAGGAGGTTTGATTAGGATTTCTGATTTGCAAGATGAGATAGATGCTTATAAGCAAAATTCACTTCAGTTACAAAATGCTTTACGCAATTAAAAATATTGTGGGATGAGATTTTAAGTCTGAGACTAGTACCTACATGCACTTACCAACTTCAGTGTCACTGTGATGCACTCAAGAAAATTAAGAAAGATCAAGAAAATGATTACTCTATTATATTTTTGAAGGGACTAAATGATAACTTTTCAACCGTTCGGTCACAACTTCTAATTATGGATCCTCTTCCGGGCATAAATAGAATTTTTTTCTCTCGTGTTACAACATGAGAGGCAATTTATTGGTTTGATTGACAAGGTAGAAGATGCAACAGTTTTCCTTAGCCAAGAGGAAAATAACAGCTATATGAAGAGACGAAATAATGCACAACCACATCAGAAACAATATTCCAGTACTACAGTATCTGGTACATTACCAAGTTTTAACTCCAATTTTGCTCAAAGGAGGTTTAGTTCTGGAAATAAACTTATGTGTACTTTTTGTAATATGTTGGGACATAGGGTTGACACCTTTTATAAGAAGCACGATATCCCATTGGCTATAAAGGTCAAAAACCGCTTTAATATAGCACATGCAAATCAAGTAGGCTATAGTAGTCATTTTGAAGAAAGTACTATAACTCACTTACATCCCTCTGAAATAGTAACAGGTCAGCAATCCTCAACTGATAAACAAAACTTGGTTTCCTCTAATGATTCCATTAGAGATCTTGGTGAACACAATGAGAGTAAAGCTCCAATTACACAAAGGCAATACGCTCAGCTAATAACTATGCTACAACAAGCTAACATGACTACCAGTGGTGCCAGCGCGCAAGTAAATCACCTTACATCGTACTTTGCTCCTATAGCTAAACATCAGGTAGTATTTCTATTTCTTTCTTTGATAGGAATGAGCCTCAAAATATGTCTTGGATTTTGGATACTAGAGCCACTGATCATATTGCTTGTTCACTTTCTGTGTTTTCAACATACAAACCCATATACAATACTTTTGTTATTTGATGTGATCTTAATTAAGCATGATATTAATACCTTTAAACTTACTTTTTGTTTGATTTAAGTAAAATATAATTATGAATTAGCTTAGTTTTGTGTTTTGTGTTGTAAGAACAAAGGAAGAAGAAAAGAGAAGAAAAAGATAAGAAATTCATGAAAAAATGCTACATTGCAAGGATTTCAGACCTTTCAGTACTGTTTTGAGTATATCTCCCTCTTATGAAGTCTAATCAAAATTATTCAAGTGGCTGTGAAAAGATAACACAATCATCTACAACTTTTATGTTGAAAACTTGGTCAAATTCGGGATATTTCATGGCGTTACAGAGTTTGCAAATCAGCATCACAGTGCAGCAAGATGAATTCTGACCTTTGACAACTGATTTTAGCATATCTCCTTCAATTTAAATTGGATTAAGGTGATTTCAGTGTCTATGGAAAGAAGAGACATAAAGCTACAACTGTCTTGTTCAGCACTTTCACAAATTCTGGCGTTTGCTGGGCGCCACGGCGCTGAACAACCCAGCAAGTGAGCTCTGTGGCACCCCGTGTCCTTGTCTTCGTAGCGCCGCAGTGCCCGCCGTCGCACCAGAACAATGATTTTCGTGATTTTAGGTCTTTTTCACTCCAATTGAAGCCCGATGGACTGGGATTTGACCTAAATACATTCTTACTTCGATTAGGAGGAGTTAATCTATAAAAAGGGAGGAAAGCAAGCAGATAATTGATCGAATTCTTCATCCAAATTCTTAGTTATATTCTTCAATTCTTCTTTAGATTTTCTTATGGCCCTGCGTGGCTAGTTCTTTTTAGTTGGTTGAGGTAGATTTAAACCTCAAGGGATTTTCATACATTGTGAGATTTGAATTTGATTTTATTGTTTCAATTTGAATTGACTATTGATTATTCATCTGTTCTTCTTTTTAATGATTATTCATATGATTGCTAGGAGGCCTACTAGTATATTATCTGTCTTAATCTACCGCTAAATTGTGTTTTGAACAAAGTATTCAATTCTGCTATTCATGAGGCAAATAGGTTTGAAGATTTTGGATTATAAATCATTGAACCTATGATGAATGATTAGCTAAATTAGATATAGCCGATGTGTTTATATTTGTTTAGCTCTGTCAGTTTCTCTAGTTCTTCATGCAGTTAACAAGTTATGTTTTACCGATGTGCTGAAAGATTGCTTGTTAATTAGGGTTTAATTAGTGCGATTGTCATTAATTTACTAGACTTAAGGAGAAACAGGGTTAGAACCCTAATGATAGATATTCAATTACAGATTGATTATGTTGTAAATTATCAATGTAATCCCTTGACGGTGGATATCAACCAAAACTAACGTCTTTATCATTAATTACTTTCTCTTAATTACTTTTATTATTGTCTACTTGATTTTATTTACAATTATCAATTCTCCCCTTTTTCAATCACATAAAGTAATACTAGTCTCTGTGGAATCAACCCTTACTCCCACTACTACAGGTTAGTTTTGAGGTAAGGTATCAATTTGGGTGTACCTATAACAGTGCGCACCATTATTCTACCTAACAATCACAACATTCCAGTCACACATCTTGGTAAATTTACTTTTTCATCTAATTTTGTGTTGTTTAACATCTTGTATGTGCCTCAATTCTCTTTTAATCTCATTTTAGCCAACAAAATCACGTCCTTTTACTCCTACTCCTTAATATTTCATAAGGATCTTTGTTTTATTTAGGACATTCACTCTTGGAAGATAATTAGGTTACATAAGAAGGTTCATAACCTCTATCAGCTTTCTTTTCCTTATTCTACAGCTCTGGTATCTTTAGTTTCTTCTACTGTTTCTGGTTTTAATGATTCTGAAATTTGGCATTTTTGTTTGGGCGATTTATCTACCCCTCAATTGAAGCTTCTTAAGTTGCTAGACAATTCAAATACTATACCATCATCAAACCATTGTCACATTTTTCATTTTGCTAAACAAAGAAGAATTTCTTTTCCTGTTAGCAATTTAGTCTCTGCTTCCTGTTTTCATTTAGTCCATATAGATATTTAGAGTCCCTCTAGTGTTGTTTCTATCTTGGGACATCCATATTTTTTTACTATTGTTGATGATAAGAGTCGGTACACCTAGATTTTTCTTATGCATTCAAAGTTAGAAGCAAAGGAACTTGTTCAAAATTTTTGTTTTTTTTATACTTAGTTTGGTGCCAAAATCAAATGAATTAGAACCAATAATGGTAAAAAATTCAACATGCCTGATTTTTATGCCTCTCGCAGTATTATACATCAAACTACATATGTCCATACACCTCAACAAAACTCCATTGTTGAGAGGAAGCACCAATAATGCTAATCTTCTTACTAAGTTTTGGTCTGAATGTGTTTCTCATACATCATATTTCATTAATAGAACTCCATCCCTTGTAATTTCTAACTCTACTCCTTTTCAAATTTTATTTGGTACTCCTCCCTTATATTCTCACATCAGAGTTTTCGGATGCCTTTGTTATGCATCTACAATTTCCACTCATTGAACCAAATTTTCTACTAGGGCTGTTAGATTTGTCTTTCTCGGTTTTCCTACTGCTACTAAATTCTTTCAGGTGTATAATCTTGAAACCTCCACTATTTTTGTGTCTAGGGATGTGTATTTTATGAGCAGATTTTTCCTTTTTAATCGCAATCTGAAATTCCTTCTAGCACCTCTTCTGATTTTGTTTTTCCTTCATCCTTTCCAATTCCCTTAACTGATCCTTTTCCTTGCTTACTTTCTTCTCCAACTTCTCTTTCCTCTAGTCATGACCTTTCTTCTGACATTCCTTTTGCCGTTTCAGAGTTGCCTCCACCTCCTTGTAGAACAACCAGACAACACTATGTTCCTACTTATTTGCAAGATTATCAGTATTCCTTACCTTCTGCTAACACAAATTCTATTCTTTCTCTTTTGCATCCTCATCCTATCTCACATCACATTTCATACCATCGAATCAATGCTACTCATAAAATGTTTGTCACCCACATTTCCCAACACAAAGACCCCAAGACATATAATGAGGCCATCCAACATCAATGCTAGAAAGATGCAATGCAGTAGGAAATTGCGGCTTTATAGCAGAATAATACATGTGTCTTGACAGACTTACCTCATAACATAGTTCCCTTTGGATGTAAGTGAGTATTCAAAACTAAGTTTCGTGCTGATGGAAGTATTGAAAGGCACAAAGCTAGGTTAGTAGCTAAAGGATATACTTAGCAAAATGAAGTTGACTACCTTCATACTTTCTCCCTTGTAGCTAAAATCACCACCATCAGACTTCTACTAGCCTTGGCTTCTATTCATAATTGGTATTTACACCAACTTGACATCAATAATTCTTTTTTACATGGATATTTGCATTAGGAAGTTTATATGACTCTTCCACTCAGGTTTCATGGTTCTTCTACTTCTAAAGTTTGTAAACTTCTCAAATCTCTTTATGGTTTGAAGCAAGCAAGTAGGTAATGAAATGTAAAGTTGACAGATGCACTGCCTCTTCATGGTTTTCATCAAGTTATTTTAGATTTCTCTCTATTTACTAAGCAAGTCGAATCTTCTTTCATTCCCTTATTGATTTATGTTAATAATGTCAGCTTGACTAGTAATGATTTGGCTATGATAGCAAAGGTTAAAAGTTTTTTGCATTATACTTTTAAGATTAAAGATCTTGGGCCTTTAAAGTTTCTTCTTGGTTTTGAAATTTCCAGATCTAGTACTGGTATCAACATGAGCTAGCATAAGTATGCCCTTGATCTTCTAGATGAAACTGGGTTTTCCAATTATAAACCGATTTCCACTTTTATGGCTGCTACCTTGAAGCTTTCTGGTCATATTAAATCTTCTCCCACTGATGTTATTGCATATAGACTGCTTGTGGGGAAACTTTTATACTTAAGTAACACCATACTGATATTTCTTTTGTTGTGCATCAATTATCTCAGCATCTTGACTATCCCACTAAGTTTCATTTACATGATTTACATCGGGTTCTCAAATACATTAAAGGCACCACTAGTTAAGGTTTATTCTTCTCAGCTTCTTCTTCTTTGCACATACAAGCTTTCTCTGACTCCAATTGGGCTTCTTGTTCTCAAACTCGAAAATCAACTACTAGCTTCTGTGTGTTTCTTGGTGACAGTTTAGTTACTAGAAGTCTAAAAAATAGCAAACTGTTGCTAAGTCCTCTTTTGAAGATGAATATCGTGCTTTAGTATATTTGACTTGTGAAATTTAGTGGATTCATTATTTGCTGCAATATCTTGCATTACTCGTTCTCTCCCAACTACAGTATATTGTGACAGTCAATCAACTATTTATATTGCAAACAATCTGGTTTTTCACAAGAGAACAAAGCATATAGAGATAGATTGCCATATATCTCACGAGAAGATTTAGTCTAGCCTCATTCATCTTCTGTCTATTTCATCTTTCAATCAACTTGTGGATTGCCTAGCTAAGTCACTTGCTCCTGCTCTGTTTCATCATTCTATTTTCAAGCTGGGCATCCAAAACTTGTATGATTCAAATTGAGGGGGGGCTATTGGAATAATGACGTTGGGTTTTATTCAATTTTTCAGTTTCCTTTTAGTTTAAAGTTTGTTTAGTCATTGTCTAGCTGGAACAACTGTTAATACGGTTGATCCAGGTTGAGTTAGTCTATTTCTTTTCCTGGCTTTTGCGTCTTCTATATATAGGAGTTTACGCAGCTTGTAAACTTAGGTAGCGTTTGGTTGAAGTTAAATTTTTAACTTTCCCAAAAAAATTTAAAAAAAAACATTGCCACGTTTGTTATAAGAGATACAATTTTATTCCTGGGAGACTTTTATTCCCAGGAATACAAATTGTAAAGGGCATTGGAAACTTATTTTTGGCCAGACCTAATCCCAATCCCACAAGACCAATCTCACAAGACTATCTGTGCCGCGACATTTCTCTATTTCCTGCGAGACCATCTTTGTTGGCGTCTTCCCCCAAAACCCGGGCTCATGCTTGTCTCCTTCCTCCTTCCTCTGCACTCTCAGGCTCCTTCCTGCACTGTCAGATTTCCGCGAGACCATTGGCTGGGTAAGGACTTCAAACCATTGGCTGGGTCTGGGTTCCATACTCGTGCTCGTGACTCGGCCTCACTCAGCTACCACCGCGAAATTCCAGCTCTTTTTCCTTTGAACTGAAAAACCCTAATCGAGAACTTGTCTAGAATAGCAAAGGTTTCTCATTGAAGGCAAAATTAGGTCCAAAAACACTACATTTTGGTTTCATTGGAATCTCTAGCTTCAGTTCCTGCATCGACCCAACTCTTCTCCTGGCCCTTTAGGTTGGTGAATTTTGCTAATTTGGTCTCATGTCTTGTTTTTTAACGATGAAATATGACACAAATCTTGCTTTTTGGAAGTGGGATAAGATTTGAGTATTATAAGATTACCCTTTCTCCTTTTTTGTAGGAGGAGAGGGAAAGAAAGGTTTATGGGTTTTCAATTCTCATGGAAATGTTATTTGTGAATTGTCAATTGTGAAACCGAGACACGATTTGGGTCAGCTACGTAGTGCAAAGTGTAGTACTTATGGGCAATATTCTGAAAAGGCCCTTTTATCCAAGAAAATGAAGTTCTTAGAAATGTGTAGTTGATGTTTATTTTTGTAGCTACGATGGGCATGCATTGTTTTGAAAAAATTCCTCTAAGGTCTAACCATAGGATAGATGTATACTTTGTAGTTTGTATACTTCTATGTGATTAGAGTTTTCTTAATTCAAGGCAATGCTGGTGTCAACTCTTAACTTCCCTCACATCTGCATTTAGTAGTGTAGTAGCTTAATGGAAAATTTGCAGTGACCTTATGTACGAAAATCAACCATAAAGCTTTACATAGTGCAGGTTCAATAGTGCTGTTGTTAACTTTTTGTTAGACTACCAAATTATTTGATGTCAATCTTGATGCTTGGTTTTATACTAACTTCAGTTCATTTGTATGAAATGCTTATCTAGTTTTAATTTCGGGTTTTCATGACATGTAAATGATTTTTTTCTTCAAATTATTATTGAAGAAATTTTTTTTATAGAAGTTGAAGCTTTAATTTTAATGGGCATTTGACCAAATTTTGTGGATTGCTTTAATTTGCTTATAATGCTTCATATGACTACCCTTTTCAGGTTTGAATTTATTTATCTTCAGACTAAGGAAGTTATTCCTATCTTCTGATAGTATTAGTTTTTTTTAGATTGTTTCCCATTGTTACTAGTTGGTTGTTTTGGAAAAACCCAAATAAATTTGTACATATATTACAAGTTGCTCCTAAAGAATGTTGGTCAATGGTGATTAGATTAGTCATGTGTCGTCGTGCTGCTATTTGATAACAACTTGTAAACAGAGGAAACTTATTTTATTCAGGAAGCGCTTGAAACAGGGAAGCTTTTCATGTTAGAGTAGGTTTCCACTTCAATAACCTCTTCCAGCCTTGCTAAATTAGAATTTCTGAATAGTTCACTATGATGTAATAATTTTGAAGTTTTGTGCGAATTTTGAATTTGAAATGGTCCTTTTTGAATGTTTGATTTTAAAGTTATTATTGTTTCTGTTTAGTTTCTTATAATTGCTTGTTTTTTATGGGCAAGTATAGTATGAAAAATGGTCGTCAATCAATCAGTCTGGATTGGTAAATGCTGTGACATTTTTGAATTCATATGGGTAGATAGGAAAAATGATTAGTCTGGCTAATATAGGGATAAATTATACTGATGAATGCTTGATTGACATTTTGATAAAATTGAAGAAATTTTTCTTACCAATGCTACTTTAGTCTATGTACAACTTCACTCTCTCAATGTGTGCTTTCATTGAGTATTGGATGATATATAGAAATTGTGTAATGAATGATATACAAGAATTATAAATAGTTTTATTTGGTTGTTTTGAAACTGTTGTATTTTGGGAATGTCCATTTTATAGGGGAGACTCTGTCGAAATTTTTGGAGAACCTAAAAAATAAAAAAAATTAAATTTGTGACTATGCTAAATGAATTTAGTCTATGCTAAATGAATTTATTTCATGTTAAAATGTATTGTGAAAAGTAATTCTTTTAATGTAGATTCTAATTTAATTTTTTTCTTATGCCAGTTATTTGAGTTAACGAATCATGGATCAATTGCAAAGAACAAGGAAGATGAGGATTATTGCAATCTTAGTTTTGTATTTAGAAATGCTAAATGATTTTATCGTGGTGTTGATATCAGTTTGTGCATATATCATAATCGATTATCTTAGACATCATAATAATAGGAATTAGGATTCATATAGTCAACATCAAGTGAGGGAAGTTAATTTTGATAGATTGGTGTTTGTCTCAGATTTAGTCTGTGTAGAAAATATTAGGATGGATAGGAGGAGCTTCCATTCCTTATGCCATATGTTGAGAGTGATAGGTCAATTAGAGCCATCTAAGAATATGGGAGTGGAAGAAATGGTGGCAATCTTTTTACATATAATCTCCCATGATGCTAAAAATAGAATCATTAAAAGACAATTCATGAGTGGTGAGACCATTAGTAGGAGATTTAGTTATGTTCTGCTTGCTATCTTAAGATGCCACAAAGAACTTCTTAAAGAATCTAAGCCAATTCGGGAAAATTGCACTGATGAGAGATGGAAATGGTTTAAGGTAATTTTTTGCAACTTTTCCTTTAAAACATAAATAGAATTTGTTTTTATTTCTTTGAACTTCAGTAACTGTGCATTTTTTATATTCTAAATGTAGAATTGCTTAGGAGCATTAGATGGAACTTATATAAAGGTTAATGTATTAGAAGCTGATAAACCTAGATACAGAACAAGAAAGGGACAACTGGAAACCAATGTCTTGGGAGTTTGTTCTCAAGACATGCAATTTATTTATGTCTTGGCTAAGTGGGAGGGTTCAGCTGCAAACTCTAGAGTTTTAAGAGATGCTATCTCTTGTAGGAATGGCTTAAAAGTCCCTCAAGGTACTTTATGTACTTATATGATATTACATAATTCGTGTTAATTTTTTCTGATATATTTTAATCTAAATTTGTATATTTTACAATAGGTTATTATTACTTATGTGATGCTAGATATATGAACGATGAAGGGTTTCTAGCCCCTTATAGAGGACAAAGGTATCATTTAAATGAGTGGAGGAATGGATCGCAGCCTACAACCCCACAAGAGGATGTTAATATGAAACATTCTTCTATTAGAAATATAATTGAGAGATGCTTTGGATTGTTAAAAGTACGGTGGGCAATTTTAAGGAATAAATCATTTTACCCAGTTAAGACTCAAGTGAGGATAGTTACTGCATGCTGCTTGTTGCATAATCATATCCGACAAGAAATGTCTGTGGATCCATTGGAGAGAGAAATAATATAGACAGAAGTTGACAACAATGAGGATGTCATACTTGGAGAAATGATTAGACATGTTGAGGCAAGTAATGCTTGGAGTCTATGGAGAGACAACTTTGCAACAGAAATGTTCAATGCTTGGAGAGGAGGACAACACTGAAATATTACCTATTTTTATGCTTTTAGTTATTTCAATTGTCTATGAATCTTTGTAATGAACTTGTGTTGATTTATTCTTCTTTGACATTATTTACTTATTTGATGTAATGGATATTGATTTATTTTTGATAAACTTCAACTTTTATTTATTTGTGCATCACTATTGGCAATTTTTATCTTGTATATACTTGTATTTTTTTTATCATTTGTATGTCATAAAAGAATATGGAAGAATCAAGCCAATCAACTTTGATGGGTAAAAAGCATCAATGGACAAGAGATGAAGATGCAAAGTTTGTGGAGTGTTTGTTGGAGCTTGTGGCATGCAGAAAGTGGACTGCCGACAATGGCACATTTAGATCTGGATACCTAAAGCAGCTAGAGCAGTGGCGTCAACAAAAAATGCTGGGTTGTGGGTTGAAAGCCAATCCACATATTAAATCAAGAGTAAAGCAGCTGAAGAAACAATATTGTGCTATAGCTGAAATGCTGAGAGCCAGTGGATTTGGGTGGAACGACCAAGAAAAAATGATAGTGGTGGAAAATGACTTATTCAGAGATTGGGTAAAGGTAATGATACAATTATTTAGCTTATGTTGTAAGTATCATTTGTATTTATGTTATAGTAACTTTTGTTCTTTTGGAATACAGGTACATCCAAATGCTGTAGGTTTGTTCAAGAAGCCATTTCCTCATTTTGATGACTTGGCATTTGTGTTTGGAAAGGATAGAGCCATTGGGATGGATGCTGAAGATCCTGCTGATGTAATTGAGGTGATGGATAGAGATATGCAAGAAAATTCCTTTTTTACAAGCGATGATGTGAACATTGATGAGGCTCCAATTGATTCTGTGGCTGAGACAGCTTCCACACTCTCCTGGTCATTATTCCAGTCACACTGGAATTGGGGCTTCAAGAGGCCAAGATTCTGCATCTAGTGGCAAAGGGAAGAGGAAGAGAACCACTAGGAGTGATGTTGTTATTGCTCAACTTTCAGATACCATACAAAATTTAGGAAAAGTGTATGAGAACACCAAAGACAACATTGGTGACCTTGTTGGGTGCTTCAAGCATGAAAAAGAAGCAGCAAAAAGGAGAATGCAAGTATTTGATGAATTGAAGAAGATTGAGCTGTTGACTGATATGGAAAGAATAAAGGCTGGGTTTATAATCACAAAAGATCAAAGTGTAATAGACTTCTTCTTTACTATTGATGCAGAGTTAAAAGCTCTTTATGTACAACAAATATTAGCAACAAACAACCATTAATTGCACTGTATTGTTAATTGAGCTTTTTATGTTTTTATGTCTTATGTTGGACTTCTACTAGTAGAAGAGACAATGGTTGCACTATATTGAGAAATCATATGTTGCCTTTGATTTGTGATCCTGATTCTATATTATCCAGTATTTTGTTAGAAGTATTGGTACTGAAATTATATGTTACCTTTGATTTGTAATACCAATTCTAGCTTGTGGAGTGTTTTTTTTAGAAGCATTGGTGCTAAAATCATATATTTCCTTTGGTTTGACGATTGGATTAAAGTATATTGTTATGATTTTATTTATCTTGATTTAGATTGAGTTTGAGTATTCTATGATATACAAGAATTATGTATTGGATGATATATAGAAATTGTAAATAGTTTTATTTGATTTTTTTGAAACTGTTGTATTTTTGGGAATATCCATTTTATAGGGGAGATTTTGCAGAAATTTTTTTCGAACATAAAAAAACCACTGAAGTTGCTTGCACTAATGGTACCAAAAAATGAATAGTTAAGCGTTGAAGTCTGCAATTTTGACCATCTACACCAATATCGACAGAATACATAAATGTTAATAACACAGATATTTGAACACTGTATAGTAAGCAAAGTTCATTTGATGGTATTCGCATATCAAGTGTTGATAGGGATTCTAAGTTTGCGATATCATAATCAATATTTTTTTGGGTATTAATTTCAATCATGAACTCCCTTGTAACCTATTAAATAGTCTGGGGTTGCAAAAAGGAGCCGTAAGAAAAAAGACTAAACATTTGCAAATTATTGATATAAAATATAATTTATTGGTCAAACGAAGACTTTTTAATAGGAGAGTTTTCCATAACTTAATAAAATATCCTGGCCAATTTTATTTTTAATTTTACAATGTAATCTATTGCATTCAATTCTTAGAGCACTTATTAATAATAGCTGACGCTGCATGTTCAAAATGATAACAACAGTAAATGTTTAATACTAATTTTATATTGTCCAGAATTTTTAAAAAAATATTAGTGCTAAAATTTTATATTGATAATATAATAATTTATTTTGAATATAATAATTTTAATTAATATTCATAATTGAATAGTATAGACACGGAAAAAAAAAACCTAAGAGCAGTGAAAACACTTCCTAACAAAAATAAACACTAGGCAAAACACCTAACACAAGCAAAACCAAAAAGCAGCACCAGAAAAAAAAAAAGGACCAGACATAAGGAAAACAAAACAACAACAGCCCAAAAAAAACCAAAAGAAAAGGCCAACAAATAACCTTAATAGAGAAGAACAAATCACACTAGATAACCAAAATGCAAAACAAAGACTAAACCACAAAGATAGAAGGAAAGCAGAAACAAATAGAGCAAAAGAACGAAAAAACTGAAAGGAAGAAAAGGACTGAAAAAATTGAGAAGACAAAATGAGAAAACGATGGGCAAAACCAACGCTGATGAGAGCCACAACTACGCCAGAGAAGAATAATTCGACAAAGGAAGGAGAAACTTCATAAGACAACACATTCGAGATTCAGAATGCAAACGGTTCACGGAGCAAAATAAAGATCAAAAGACCCAACATCCATAATCCATTGCACCTATGGACGCACAGGAACATAGACAGAACACAACGACGGTCACCCTAAAAGCAAAAGGAAGGAATTAAAACGGCGGCGGACAGATATGAAATCAACGGAAATGATCAAGAACCAGCAAATCCTAGCCATAAAGGTATTTCTCTCACTAACCAGCACTTCTCTCTCTAAAGGCCCGGTTCCTGTACCTTTCTCTCATCACGTCTAACTCATACAATTGTACAAAAGTTTCCCCTTGCAAGCATCTGCTTGCTCTATCAAAAGGATTATTCGCAGTAACAGAGTTTTCAGCTTTTTTGCCTCAGGAATTTTGACTTGCCTCGGCATTCGTTCTTTGTTCCCTTTCTTTCTTTGATTTTTGAAGGAGGATTCAGCCATGCGTAAAAATGAATAGCTTGTCGGAGTGTTTAAAATTACAAGAAATAAACCTGACATGATCTATAAAGCATTGCAAGAAAGTGGTGATTTCTCCTTGGGACCTGCAATGCATCAGAAAGCTGGTCCTGCGTTATATATATATATATATATATATATATATATATATATATATATATATATTTTATCGTGATAACAATAAGATGTCAGAGACAGAAAATCGTATTTTAACACCAACTTAACCAAGTTACATTTTTTTAATAAAATTCATCAAAATGAAATTTTATCAATTTTGTTAAGAATTGAATCTCTAAAATTAATTTTATTTTTAAAAATTAAAGAATTCATTTCCATTCTAAATTACGTTCTAAAGACTACCTACATGGTTGGTCCTTGTTCTTGGATGATCCTACGTCGAGGAGGAGTACTTGCAACAATCGAAGGTAAGGTACAAACATACTCTAATATTTAAGTTAGCAAAGTGGGTGAAGATTGCATTTGTTTCGAAAAATTGAGTGATGAATAAGACAAATTTAAATAATAAATAAGATAAATTTAAGTAATTTGGTGTTGAATATAACGTGGTATTACTTTTATTTATTTTCACATTATCAAATTTTTTATTTTTTAAATTAATTTATACTTTTTTATTAAAATAATTTAAAATAAAAATATTTTTATCGAAATAAGAGTATTTTTGTTAAAATATTTCGCAACATAGTAATTTTAATTTAAATGACATAATTTCTTAATAAAAATTTTATTTTATTTCGATAATTCTGTTTCGTTTAAATAACTCTAAAAATAAAAATATTTTGGTCATTCAATGGAAGAAAAATAAAATTTAGTTTTTTGGTCGCCCAAAGAGTATTGTTCAGTATATTTAGTCATATTTGGTAATATCAAATTTCAAACAACTAAATATGGAAAAAAAATTATTTTTGGGTTCATTTGTTTTTTTATTAAAATTTTGTTATAACTGATATTAACTAAAATAAAACACTACGTTCTACTTTAAAAGGGAAGTTTTGTTAATGCCATTGTTTTGTCTACGTGGCATCAGGCGGGTCTGAGTTGGTTAAAAAATTAGTTGGCAGGTGAAGGAAGTTAGCAATACGTTGGCATAGGCATTAAATAGAGGAAGAATGTTAGATGAAGTATTTTTTTTATTACTCTATACTTGTATCCAGAACCCGAAATTGGGTATCCATCTTAGCAATAAGAGAACTCTTGTTTCAAAGTATCTTAATTTGCTGTATTTGGTTCTACTAAAATTCTTTTTTTCATTGGTATCAGAGTGGTGAACAATTTCAATCATGAGAGAAAAGGTCACTGTTAAAGATGTGCAGCAGAAGACCGTGGAGTTGGAAAAGCAGATTGACGGATTCGGAGAGGAATTCAGAGACTTAAAGCAAGATGACATTAAGGAATTGAAGGAGAATGTGCAGAAGATTCTAATATCCATGGGTAAGTTCTTGAACCATAAGTAGTCTGTTATGGAAATAAATCCAAGAGAGGAGAAGGAAAAATTAAGAAACCAATATGTTCCAGAACATTGAAAACGTCATTTCCAATCTTTGATGGTAGTAATTTTTGAGCATGGAGAGATAAATGTGAACAATAGTTTGTCTTAGAAGAATTATCAGATGATCGGAAACTGAAGTAGTTACTTATGGGCTATGGCTATGGAGGGAAAAGCTTTTGCATGGCAGAGGCATTTTCTCTGATCTATAAGTACAAATTATTCAAATTAGAAGATTTTTCTTGATGTAGTGGGCCCCCATTTTGATATCAGTACCTACAATGATCTGATGGCCGAATTGGTCAATTTGAAGCAAACATACAATTTGAAAGAATATATGGAATCCTTCGATAAATTAATAGCTAGAGTTGCTGTGAAAAAAAAGTCGCATTAAGTTGCTTCTTATGAGGATTAAAGAAACCATTAGAGAAGGCTTTAAGGTTACAAAATCCAGGCAGCGTTAATGAAGCAATGGGAATGGCACGAGTTCATGAGGAACTCTTGATTGAACTCAGTTTACGTCCATATCATTTACCCCGAGAGAAGAGTTGCTCCTACCAACATCCATTATCTGCCATTAAAAATCTCCAAACATCCTAAGTTTCTCACACTCTACCATCAACTCCATATCATATCAACTCTTACTCTACCAATTCATACACCAGGAATCTACCTTTTAAAAACCAAATATCTACTCAGAATAATGTCTGCAATTCCTATTTTAATAACTCAGCTCCATTTTCAAGTAATGGTAGCAAGAGCTCGGTTCCTTACAAGACCAATAGTATAAGTGTTAGATAGGGAAATCAATTTGAGGCTTCTATGAGAATGGCCAAGGGACTATGCAAATTCTATTGGGAGAAATTTGATTTTAACTATAAAAATAGTTGCAAGGTGTGGGGAAGGATGAATTCTATGTGGCTGGATGAGGAAGAAGAGGAGTTAGTCATAGTAAAGAAGTGTGTAGAACAAAAAGAGGAGGAAGAGCTCACTATGGGAGAAGACATTCAAATTTCGCTACATGCACTTCAGAAAATGCTAGGGGGAAATACTATGCGAATGGTTGGTAAGATTAAGTAACATAACCTATCCTTTTTAGTCGATATGGGTAGCACCCATAATTTCATTAGCCATAGATGGTTTAAGAAATTGGGGCTGAAGACTCAAAATATTAAAGGCTATTGGGTGATGGTTGCTAATGAAGATGCTATCACAGTCAAAGCTAAATGCAAGGCGTTATCTTGGGAAATGGACAATAGTTGGTTCACATTTTATTTTTTTGTTTTACCTACATCCAACCAAGAGGCAATCTTAAGAATGCAATGATTAAAATCCTTAGGAGTTATCAGATGGGATTATGCCCAATTAATTATGTCCTTCAAGCAAGAATGTTTGCTTAGCAGGAATCAAACCCAATGTACAGGTTTTGGAGGATGAGACAAAATTATTCAAGATAACTGCAGAAGTTGAGGTTTTCTTTGTCAGGCTCATAAACATAACTCAAGTAGAGAAGCATGGAGAATTATCAGTCACTCAGCTGTCAAAAACAAGTACAAAGCAGAAGATGGATTTACAGCATCATCATTTAGAAAAGTTCCTAACTGACTAAAAACAATTTTTTCAAGAGCTTGCACAGTTACCTCCTAATAGACAGTACGACTATAAGATTACTCTGGTAGAGGAAGGTAATCTTGTTAATTTGAAACCTTACAGGTATCCTTAGGTTTAAAAGGAAGTCTTTGAAAAAATTATGGATGAAATACGAAAGTTAGGTGTCATACAGCAGAGCACAAGTCCATATGCCTCCCCTATTGTACTTGTGAAGAAAAAAGATCAAACATAGATGTTCTGTATGGACTACAGGAAGTTAAATGACATTAAGGTAAAAGATATATTTCCAATACCATTGATTGAAGAACTTCTGGATAAGCTACACGGGGTGATGTACTTTAGCAAGATATATCTTGGAGCCTTATACCACTAAATCGGGATGTTTGGTCCTAATATCCTCAAGACTACCTTTAAAACTCACAACAAAAATTATGAATGGTTGGTCATGCCATTCGGATTAACAAACACCCCTGCCACTTTCCAAGCCCTCATGAATAATGCATTTAGGCCATTCTTGCAAAAATATGTGTTGGTATTTTTTGACGATATCTTAATCTATAGTCAAAACTAGTAGCTTCACATAAATCACTTAGAAATTGTACTGGACATTCTCGAAACAAACTCTTTATTTGCAAAAAAAGAGTAAATGTATGTTTGGCATCACTCAATTTGAGTATATGGGTCACATTATTTCTAGGGAAGGTGTTGCTGTGGATCCAAAGAAGATTAAAGTAGTCCAAAAAAGGTTCAAACCACGGGCAGTTAAAGAACTCAAACGCTTCTTGGGATTATCGGGGTACTATAGACGTTTTGTGGAAGGCTATGGAACTATTGTGAAGCCCCTCACTGAGTTACTTAAAAACCAATCTTTTGTATGGATAGAGTCAGCTTAAGAAGCTTTCGAGGCTTTAAAGAAGAAATTGATAGAAGCACCTTTGTTGGCTGTGCTTAATTTTGGGCAGTCGTTCATCATTGAGGCTGATGCATCCAGCTATGGTATAGGTGCTGTATTGATGCAATAAGGGAGGCTGTTGGCTTATATTAGCAAGGCTATGGGGCCTAAGTATCAAGTTCTTTCTGCTTACGAATGGGAACTTTTTGCATTGGTTTTTGCTATAAAAAAGTAGATAACTTATATTTTGGGTCACCGTTTTACAATAAGAACTGACTAGCAAGCTTTGAAGCATTTACTAAGTCAATAGCTTCAATGAATATGCAGAATTGGGGCTTATAGAAACTAATGGGCATGGATTTTGATATTGAATACAAAAAAGGAATAAATAATAGAGCTACTGATGCTTTACCTAGAAGACCAGAGGAAGGCATGCTGATGGTAATATCTATGGTAGGATTTGATTTGCAATAAAGGATTAAAGACTCTTATGTACATGATGCCAAACTTCAATCCTTGATTCAACGTCTTTAACTTCATCATAGTGATAATTTGAAATATTTATGGTTATGAGGTGTTTTGAAGAGGAAGGGAAAGATTGTGGTAGGAGGAAATGATCAACTAAAGGAGAACATATTGAAACTATATCATAGTTCTGCATGGAGAGGTCATTCAGGGGTTGCTAAAACCTATAATATGATCAAAGCTCTTTTCTATTGAAAAGGTCTGCAAAAATATGTCCATAAATTTGTTTTGAGTTGCATCATTTGCCAATGAAACAAATATGAGACCGTACCTTAACCCAACTTATTACAGCCATTACTAATACCTTGAACTGCATGGTACACAATTTCCTTAGATTTCATCACTGGGTTGCCTAGTTCCCATGAAAAAATGACCATTCTGGTAGTAGTGGATAAACTAAGTAAATACAATCATTTTATTCCCTTATCATCTCTAATCACCATGGTTACAGTGGCCAAGGCACTGCTCTCTAATGTCATCAAGTTACATGGATGGCCATCAGTTGTGATATCTGACCAGGATCCCCTGTTACTAAGTCTTTTTTGGACAGAGTTGTTCAAGGTCCAAGGCATCAAGCATCTTAATTCCACAGCTTACCACTCTGAAACAAATGGCTAGATCGAAGTTCTGAACAAGTGCTTGGAATGCTATTTGAGGTGCTCTATTGGAGAGAAACCCCACAAATGGGAGGATCAAATTCCTCTTACAGAATTTTGGTATAATTCCTTGTATCACTCTACTATCAATCTTATGCCTTTCGAAGCTCTATATGGATATAAACCTACAGTTTGCAACCCTTATGTAGCGGGACAATCAATGGTGGAAGCAGTTGACTTGAGTGAGAGGTCCCGAGAGGTTATCTCTCGTTTCTTACAAGGCAATTTAAAGAAGGCACATGAGTGAATGAAGACTCAAGAAGATAAGCATAGATCCGAACAAGAGTTTAAGGTAGGAGACTTTGTTTATCTTAAACTTTAACCTTATCATCAAGCTTTAGTGCCTAACAGATATTTTCACAAGCCGGCAGCCATCTATTATGGGCCTTTTGAAGTCATAGAAAGGATAGGCTCTGTGGCCTATAAACTAAACCTTTCCCCATAAATAAAATCCATATTATCTTCCATGTTTCACTCATCAAGAAGAATAATGAACCTAGACCAGCGTTAGTAATTTTACCTCCTTTAGATGAAAGAGGCATTATGTATTTCGTGCCACTAAAAGTGTTGGATAGATGGCTAAAGAAGAAAAAAGGAAAAGCTATTACAGAATTATTAATTTAATAGGCTCATACTAATGCGGAAGATGCCTCCTAGATTGACTTACAACAATTCCCTTCTTACACAACAATACTTGGGTTGGACATTCCCTGACAACAAGGAACATTTTTATTAGGGGGCTCTTGTTATAATATTAACTAAAATATAACGTTGCATTCTACTTTAAGAGGGAAGTGTCGTTAATATCGTTGCCTTGTCTACATGGCATCAGGCGGGTCTTAGTCGGTTAGGAAATTAGTTGGCAGCTGAAGGAAGTTAGCAATACATGGGCGTAGGTATTAAATAAAGGAAGAAGGTGTTAGATGAAGTAGTTTTTTTATTACTCTATACTTGTATCTGGAACCCCAAATTGGGTATCCATCTTAGCAATAAGAGAACCATTGTTTCAAAGTCTCTTAATTTGTTGTATTTAGTTATGCTAAAATTCTATGTTTCAAATTTAAAATTGAATTTGTAACTTTTGAGATTATTTCAGTATCAAAATTTCAATTCAATTTAATTCTTCATTGTGAATGTTTTAAACACTACATAAGGAAGGTTATCATAAACCCAATTTTGTTTTCTTAAAATAAAACAAATATTGTATGTTGGATATAACCTGAGCTTTGGGAATTGAAGTCATAGAACTTCCAAAACTATTAAAACGTCACTTTTCATATCTCCTTGCGGTGTTATGAAAACTAGATTATGTTTACCTAAACAAAAATAGAGTATGTGTGCATTATGGCAAATAAAATTTTATGCAAGCAAAAAGTAAAATGTAAAAACATTAGAGAGGAATATGATATTGAGAAAAAAGAATTTTCTTATTCAATTGCTTCATAGAAAGCCTCTATTTATTGGCCTACAATCATGAAGATAGATGACTTAAAAGTCAAAATGAATAAATGAGATTCAGTGGTCTTGAAGGAGATTCAATGACTTCAAGAGTTGGAAAAATAAATGGATATTTATAACAATAGATGCATTTATAACATTCATTATTTCAGGAGTTGAGAAAGTAAATGGACATCTACAATAATGGATGAATTCACAACACTTCTCCATGGATGTCCATTTTACAAGGAATATGCCTCATTAAAACCTTACTAGAGAAAAACACAATGAAAAAAAAATCCTAATGAAGGAAAAAGAGTACATCATTCCTTGTATACTCTCTCTATTCACAATATCATTGAAAATCTTTGAGTTGACGCATTCTAATTTTATACACTAATCTTTCAAATGTTGAAGTAAGTAAGGCCTTAGTGAACCAATATGTTAAATTATCACTTGAACAAATTTGTTGTACATTAATATCACCATTCTTTTGAAATTCATGAGTGAAAAAGAACTTTAGTGAGATATGTTTTATTTTATCTCTTTTAATATAACATTCCTTCAATTGAGCTATACATGCAGCATTATCATCATATAGTATAGTTGGAGTCCCCTTTTTAAAAGATAGTCTACATGTCTCTCAGATTTGTTGAGTCATGGATTTCAACCAAATACATTCACAACTCGATTCATGAACTACTATAATTTTTGCAATATTTGAAGAAGTAGCAACAAGTGTTCGTTTTGATAGAACACCATGATATAGTTGTATAACCACTTGTAAATAAATAGTTTGTTTAAGATCGGGCCTTGAGTAGATTAGATAAATATCCAGTATTTTCATAACTAATGAGTTATGGTCTAGATCCATTTGCCTATAGTAATTATATATCAATAGTACCTCAGAGATATTGAAAAACGTGTTTAATTCCATTCAAATATCTTCACATTGGATAAGAGCTAAATTTAGCTAAATAGCTTACAACGAAAGCTATATTAGGCCTTGTATTATTGGCAAGATACATCAGTGCACTAATTGCACTAAGATATGGTACTTCACGACCAAAAACTTTTTCATTATTATCTCAAGATCAAAAAATATCTTGTTTCACATCAAGTGAGTGAATAACCATTGGAGTACTTAATAGATGTGTTTTGTCCATGTAAAAGCTTTTAAGGACTTCTTTTGTATAAGTTGATTGATAAATAAAAATTTCATTTCTCAAATGCTCAAATTGTAAGCAAAGAAGAAATTTTGTTTTTCTAAGATATTTCATTTCAAATTCTTTCTTCAAACACTTTACTGCTTTTATAATATCTTCAAGAGTTCTAATAATATTTAAACCATCAACATACACCACAATAATAGAAAATTTTGAATTTGTTTTCTTTATAAAAACACATAGACATATATGGTCATTCTTATAACCATACTTTAACAAATATTCACTGAGACGGTTATACCACATTCGTCCAAACTGCTTTAATCCATATAAAGATTTTTGTAATTTTTGAATAAAATTCACAGGATTTCGAATTATATGTTTCAGGCATCTTAAATCTTTTTGAAATTTTCATATATATGTCACTATCAAGTAAGCCATATAAATAAGCTATAATAACATCCAAAAAATACATATCAAGTTTTTCATGTACTGCCATACTAATGACATAACGAAATGTAATTGCATCTACCACAGGAGAATATGTGAAATTATAATTAATTCTAAGTCTTTCTAAAAAATCTTGTGCAACAAGTCGTGATTTATACCTCATAATTTCATTTTTCTCATTTCTTTTACGTACAAATATCTATTTGTACTCAACGGATATTATACCTTCAAGTGTTTGAACTATAGGTTCAAAACCTTCACGTTTTTTTAGTGAATTTAATTATGCTTAAATTGCGTCTTTCTATTTTGATCAATCACATCTACGTCAATACTCATCGATAAATGTAGGATCATAATCTTCATTGTCATTCAAAATATTAAGCGCTACTGTATATACAAAAGTGTTGTCAATAACTATTTCTTTTCGATTTAATTGTTTTACCGTAGATACATAATTTATTGAGATATCTTCATTTTCATCAATTTCATATACCTGAACTTCTTTTAAAAATGCTTTCTTTGTTATGTCTCTAGACTCTTCAAGAGTATATATTTCTTTAATGGACTGATCTTGAATAATTGTTTCTTTCTTTTTGCAGGAATTTTGTCTTTTGAACCGATTAGTCTTCCATGGTTCTGACATATTTTATATTCGCTAGCAATTTTACTAACATATTGACCCTCGAAGACATCAATCCGTACAGGAGTCTTTATAGCTGGTAGATGTGACTTGGCCACTCTCTTTAGGTTAGTAAATACATCTGACAGTTGATTTGCTATACTTTATAAGTGAATTATTTTTTGAACTTCAAGTTCACATTGTTTTGTGAGAGGATCAAGATATGACGAAGTGTTCCATGTAATTTCTTTGACAAGTTGTTTTTCATTTTCTCACTCTAATGTTGGGAAGACTAATTTATCAAAATGAAAATCGACAAAACGTGCTGTAAATACATCTTCTGTCATTGGTTCAAGATATCTTATAATAGAAGAAGAATTATGTCACGTCCCGGATTTATCCAAGCACGAGACCGGCACGAAATGAGGATTTCTCCCATCTCCGTAAGCCTAACCATTCCATTTTGAATATGAAACTCATTAGATACCCTGGTTTAGCATGTGATCATATAATCACTTTGTAAAAATTTAAACACATATAAAACATAAATAAAGATCTAGCTTCATTAAGCGATGCCAAATCATTTTGCATTTCTTGCTTTACATAGGTTTTACCTTTTCTTTTCATGCATAGGAAACGGGGATCCTGCCTGTGATAATGTGGAGCAACTCTAGAGTACAAATACATAAGACAACAAGAAACTAAGCCCATCAGGACAATTTTGGGCTTACCTCGAAAATTTTACTGCTTCTGCGTATGCCTTCAATTTTTACCTATCTAGAAGAATTTAAAAGATTGGGGTGAGTCTTGCGACTCAGCAAGTAAATAACACAATTATAACATGTAGAAAAATTATATTTTATATTAGGTTACGATTAAACTTATGTTGTTTAAGTTATGAATATTTTGAAGTATTCTTGCTGGTTTTACTTACTTATACTCATTAGAAATATGTTATGAATAGTATCTTATTTATAAAATTTATTCAACATTATTGAAGATTACTAATTCATTCGTTTACCTTGGTTTAATCCATTCTCATACTTTTCCTTATCTAGTTTCATCATCTTAAACATGTAGGCCTCTAAAAGACTTCTTGACTTTTCTCAGTCACTTTCCTTTATTATTCTTCCTTTAAGTAGACATTTGAACATTTCTACGTGCAAACTTTTGCACACGCTGTATCAAATGTGCTAGATCACTTTATCATCTTTCTTAAAATTATGCCACTATATTATTATGCTCCTACGTCATATAAAATTATCCTATGTTATTTGTGTACATATAGATATGTATTTAATACTCAAGCTAAGTATATTCAAGAGTATAATTAAAGTAAAATAATTATATTAATTTATTATATATAAATAAGACTTATTCTTTTATTAATATCTTTCAATTTTATTCTTAAATTATTATTATTTTTAGCATATTTTATTTAGTTTGGAGGATCCCAATCCATAACCATTTCAACATACTCAAGCACACAGCCCGGTAAGGGAAAATCATCATTTTACCCAAGCACACAGCAAGGGTGGGTAAATCACCACATACATGTCTTATCCCAAATACATAGCAATGGGACGAGTAACATCATCATATTCTCGTCATTCATATCATAAGGTTGGGAGGAGCTCTCATCAACTCCCTAACCTTTTCATATGTTGACTGTCCTAAGCACATAGCAATAGGATGGGTAAATCACCTCATTCTCATAATAAGTAATCAAGCCAATTGTCACTGGCTATTGGAGGAGACATACTCAACTCCATACTTATACATAATTCAATCCTCATGTGCCCGTTCGCACAAGGGGCTAGCAACTCCCTTGCTAGCTAGGGTTACAAGGTGCACCAAGGCTAGCCATCTCTGTCGCTAGCTAACAGTGTTTCCGAAAAGGAATCCAATGTAATTATTATTAATCTTATTTAATTATTTCTTTGTTTTCAAGTTTTAAGATAAATTATTGTTTTAATCAATATCTAATAATAACCCATCGTGATCATATCATCATATTCATTATATCCTCAATGGATACTTTACCATCACTAAGTATCAAATTTAATAATCATCACTTTTAGTCATATCACTTTCATTCATTCCTTTTCTTTTGACTCATTTATATTTTTCAAGTGTATGTATGTATATATATCCATGTGCTTACTTGAATAAAGAAGTTTCAATTTGATAGTCATATCTCATTTCATTGTATATAACCTTATATTCTTGTATCATTATTTATTATTTCATTATCCATTAGGGTTACCATCAGTAAATATTATTTTAGATTCCATTATACATAAATATTCACATACTTATATGTATTCATAGTATAAGCATCATATATTACGGAAGATCATCATATTAAATTTTTCGGTTAGAACATTTTATACTCTTGGGATAAAATATACCCAATACATTATACATATATAGCTTATCCTAATAAATTCTCAAACCATTATGGATCATCTTCACTAATTTCTAAATTATCCTCAAATTGGCATATTTATATTCACAAGTCGATATAATTAAGAACCATAGACATAAAATAATATATACACATCCATATAAAGTAACCAACTTTTCTTATTCCAGATTTCTACCAATTCATCTTTGATTCTCACATGTCGACATCCTCCCATTAATCTCAAGCCTTTCTTACTTTCATTTCTAAAAGCATATCATTCTAGTCCCTACCAACTTCGTTTAACTAGTCCGTTCATTTTAAGACTTTCCTCAACAATTATTCATACGTCTCGACATAATTCATATCCTAAATACTAGACTCAATTTAGCATGATAATCCTACTTCCCATATTTTATTCTTCAAGAATTTCAATACCACTAATTCACTTTATTATATTCCTCAAAGCACCTTAAGACTATCAAACATCTGTTTCTTTCACTTAAAAATTTATTATACAGTTCTGTATCCAAATTCACTATTTTAAATTATGAATAGTTTAATGCCCAACTTTCTCCAAAATTTCCTCCATTGATCACTTTCAACAAATTGGAATCGCTAATCTAATTTTGTCTTACCTATCCTCAAGTAAACCTAATATGCTCAAATCTTTCTCTTGTGACATTTTTCCATCACTAGCAATCCTCAAGCAATCCTAACAAATCTTACTTTCACCATTCCTAACATGTTACCTACCTATCTCAATTCACTTCTCACACATTCATATATTTTAATGACATACTATCCAAAGATCAAACATCACCCAAGTCACAATCTCGACATACAAAAATTGTCATAAATTTATATTACATAACCATATTATACAATTTATAAATTTAGAGATAAATTATAATTCTTTTCTCCATGCCATAATTTATGTGATTTACTCACCAATTTGAAGCTTCAATTGGACTAACTTCTTCTTGCCTTTTTCCAAATGAAATTGATCACCAAAAACTCCAAATTATGCTTTTCAACTTAGCTATTTCGAAATCCAAAAATTCATTGACAGGTACTGTTCATGTAGTGTTCACGCAGGTAAAATACTGTTCATGGGATACTGTTCATACGAAATAAATTTGCATGATTTAGGCACCAAATCATGTTATCCAACCAGAAAAACATGCATACAAGGAGTATTCTACATCTTAAACATAATTTTAGGGCCAAAATCACCAGAAAACACCAAAAAATTTCAAAATCATCAAATTTACCTCGTAGTTACTGTTCACCGTCTACCGTTTTTAGAAATTTTCCGGTGAGCTTCCGGCGAAATTGATCGGTGGGTTTCAAAGATCTTATTGCCACGAGTCCAATTGTCACGGCCCCAAATCATGGAACACATGACCGGCACGGCATAAGGGTTTTCCCCTAACCGTAAGCCTAACACATAGCATGCACAAACATCCAGCACACAATCCAGAGTACATAATAAATATAACTGGCCACATACGCCACATCCAATATAAGAAAATACTGTATATATATATATATATATCTCATGAATCCAACATCCTTGATTCAACTTGGCCCATGGCCTCATAGTACAAACATTGTTGTAAAACTTAAAACCATTTTTTCAAACAACACAAGAAGCGAGGATCCTGCCTGTAAGTTCATGGAGATACACTAGACATAAACTTAAACTATACAACCAGTACAACGGAGCCTTGCCCAAACTGGGGCTCACCAATGCTATACTTAGCCTCCTATGGAGCTGTAGCTGGATCAATGTTTCTTTGACTATCTGTGGGGAGAAAACAGAAGAGGGGTGAGATTACCACATCTCAGTGAATGAGTAAATCATACTATAACAGAAACAGGGCAAACTAAGCACGAGTATTTCGCAATGAATTAAATAATTGAAATCAAGGTATAGAAAACATTAAACATTTAACCATAATTTATTGAAAGAATGCTATACAGTTCAAATGATAAATTAGGATTAAATCAATAACTGTAAGCAAATCAATTATGCATGGTAAGTAATAAATGAAAATACTTATGCAATAACAATGATGAATGAGGTATTTTAGAAATATTTAATCTTTAAGAAAAATGCACTAGTTTATTGGAGTTCTTTCCTGACAGATCATCATCTTCCCCAAGAACATAGCAAAGGAGGGGTAATCACTGTAGGAAGTCCACCTTAAATTTTCCCCAAGCACATAGCAATGGGTATAGCAATCACTGTAGGTATAGACATAAGTCTACCATAAATTTTCCACGCACATAGCAATGGGTATGGCAATCACTGTAGGCATAAACATAAATCTATCCTAAATCCCTGTGTCTTAGGCAGTCATATGCCCGTCACAATATCCTAGGCCGAAGCCTTAACATGATTATGGTGCACCAGGGCTAGCACTACCTGCGGCTAGCTAACAGTGATTTAAAAGGGTCCCTCCAATAGAAAATATTTGAAATATGCTATTCAAAGAGTTTAAAGTAAAACATTTCAATAACTTTACAATAAAGCTATAATTCTCTATCTAGCTCTTTTCATGCATAAAATTCTATTCTAAAATATATCTCATCCATGAATTCCCATGGAGACCTTTAAAATCATAAACTTTCCCTTTTAAAACATAGATCGTCCGTAGACGTTACATAGATGCTTATCATGCATCAAATCACTTCATGGCTAACTTAGTTCATTTCTATGACTAAGTTCGCATTTCTATAAATCTAGCTCAAATGGAGAATTAATAGTCTAGATTCTTGCCCTACATACCTAGGGTTCAACTAAGATTGAAATTTACAATTTCTAACATGGTTGGAACATATTGGTTTTCAAAACGGTAAAACAATTTAGCATACATTCCAACTAGTTAAAATCATATGAAAGAGTTATAAACTGAATTCATAAAAAAAATGCGCTATAGCATGAAAAACCCACTCACCTTACTAGAAGTCCAACAACGAGAATTTTACCTCGTGATGGCTCAACAACCTAGAAAACATAGACATAACATGAAAATTAGAAAACTCTAAACGTCACTATTCACGCCGAAAAACACTATTCACTCGCCGGAAACACTATTCACGCCGAAACCTAAAAATCCTATATTCTAGCATAGAAACTAATTCTAAGACTACTTATGGAAAGAAATTCGGTAAAACAAAGCCTAAAACGCGATTAAATGGAATTTATCTTGGAGGTTACTATTCATGCAATTTTCCGGCGACCTTCCGACGACTTTCCGGTGAAATTAATCTGTGGGATTTGTAGCTCTTCTTCCCACGAGTCAAACGGTACCTTATTTGCTCAAATCAGACGTTCAGATGATGAGATATCTTAGAGAGAAATTTGAGAAAAATTTTAGAGAGAGAGAGTTAGGGTTCAGATGAAAGAGAAATGAAGGAAAAGGGGGGGGGTACGGAAAAAAAAGCTATCTGACGAATCTCGCCGCCGGCGAACTCATTCTCGCTGCGGCGAGCTGCGATTTTCGCCGCGGCCAGATTCGAAACCAGAAAACTCATGCTCTCGGAAAAATACCGCATCATTCTCGCCGCGGCAAACTCCATTTCGCCGAATTTGACAAAATTTCCAACATGAAAGTTGTAGCCCTTTCTCTTAGCTTTCCGTAGCCACTTGAATCACCTAATTTGGAGTTCAGATGAAGGAGTTATGCATAAAATAGTGAACAAAGGTCCAGACCACACTATGCTTCGGTTTTTGCCTCTTCTCACTATAATATTCACGGAATTTGCAAAAGTTCCCAACATCAAAGTTGTAGATATATGTCTTATCTTTCATTAGAAATTGGAATCACTTAATTTAGATTTCATATGAGAGAGTTATGCGTATATGAGTGACGAAAGGTCAGAAGAAAAGGTCGGAAATGCTCTAAAATTTTACATTGTTCTCAACTTTCTTTGTTTCAAATGATTTATACTTAACCTTCAAAGGTTTTATTAGTTGAGGGTTATTACACCAATGGTACTTCCGGTATCTCAATTAGATGTCTAGGTTGGAAGATATCTTAGACAGAAGTTTGATTTTTTTTTAGAGAGAGAAAGGAAAAATGAATTTTTGCAGCCGACCCTCTACGCCTCTCCCTCTTCTGCTTCTGCCTTCTTTGTTTTGTTTTTTGTTTTTGTTTTAATTATTATTATTATTATTATTATTATTATTTAATAATTAAATAATAGAATTTCTTTTTATATAAATACATATAAATACTATTTTTAATCCTAAAATATCCCAATATTTTTTAAAAATTTACATTCTTATAAAACTTTAGTTGAACTCTTAAATCATGACTTTTCTTGATAAAAATTTTAATAAAAAAAATAACAAAATAAATATCTTTATGCATAATAAAAGAAATAATATTTCTAAAAATAAAATAAAAATTTATTAGAGGCCAATATAATTATTTTAAATAAAACAAAAATCATTTTAATTGGAATATATTAATTTTAGCAAAATATAATTATTTAAAAATAATACTTGTTTATAAAATAAAATAATTATTTTAAAAAAATACAGGATATTACAAATTATATCAAACATATATTCTTAATCTTCTTTGAGGACTCATCTTAGTGTGTTGTGTTGAGGTTATTGGAATATATACAACACACCAAAAACTTTTGAGATGAGAAATATTTTTTTCATGAACATAAGCCAATTGTAAAGGGGAATATTTATGATAACTTGTTGGCCTTTTACATACTAATGATGTCGCAAGTAAAATTGCATATCTCCAAACAGATATGGAGTGCTTTATTCGGATAAGTAAAAGTCTAGCTATTAATTGAAATTGTTTAATAAATGATTTAGCTAACATATTTTGTGGATGAACATGAGCTACATGATGTTCAATATTTATGACAATCGACATACAATAGTTATTGAAAGCTTGTGAAGAAAATTCACTAGCATTATCAAGGCGAATGTATTTTATTGTATAATCTGGAAATTGTGCTCTTAATCGAATTATTTTAGCAAGCAATCTTGCAAATGCCAAATTGCGGGTTGATAGCAAGCACACATATGATCATATACTGGATGCGTCTATTAATACCATAAAATATCTAAAAGGCCTACATTGAGAACAAGCAGCACATGAGAATTCTTTAGATTGAAAAATCTTTAGGTTTTTCAATGGATGCCTATGTAAATTTTCAATAATTTTTTACATCATTATTGATCCAGGATGTCCCAACTAGTCATGCCAAATAATGAAATTTTTTGAATAAATAAAGTTATGGTTTATTTTAGCAAGTATCTCAATTGTACTAATTTTTATATAGTACAATCCAGAAGCGAAAACATGTAATCTTTCTAATACATTTTTCTTACCTGAAACAATCCTTGTAAAATGAATGTATTCATTATTTTCCTCACATAAAGTCTCTATGTGATATCTATTACAACAAATATCTTTGAAACTCAACAAATTTCTTTGAGATTTAGAAGAGATTAAATCATTATTTATGATAAGTTTTGTCCCTTTTGATAGTATAATTATGGCTCTTACATAACATTCAATTAGCTTTGTACTATCATAAATTGTAGTAATATAGGCTTCACCTATTTTTATTTGAGAAAAATATTTTCTATCTTTAAGGATAGTGTTAGTTGTTGTGTAGTATTTATAAGATCATTAGCAAAGTTATCATATAGATTAACAAAATTTGTCTCAATGGCTTTCTCATTTTCTTTTATTGATGCTTGATAAAGATCAACAAAATGTTTAGCCATACGATAGGTACGTGACCAATGTTTATTCATACCGCAACGATAACATGAACTTTTTGCATGCTTCATTTTTTCACTTGTGCCTTCTTGTTTTTCTTCTTTCTTATTCCTCTTTTGGTGGTAAGGAACATATTTATGAGAAGAGGAATTATTTCTTCCTCGGCCATGTCCACAGCCTTAGCCATTATTAGTTATAGTTGCATTCACTTTAGGGAATGGAGTAGAACCAGTTGAACGAACTTCATAATTTTTCATAACTTATTATTTTGTTCAGCTATAAAAAAGCATGAAATCAATTGTGAGTATTTTTTAAATCATTTTTCTCAATACTACTGCTGCAGGAGTACATTCGATGCATGAAAGGTAGAGAAAATTTTCTCTAAAATATCCTTATCAGTAATTTATTCTCCACATAATTTTAATTGAGAGTTAATACAAAACATTGCAAAGTTATACTCATTGACTGTTTTAAAATCTTGCAATTGTAAATGTGCACATCCAGTAATAACGAGCATTTGAAATAATAACAATCTTTTTGTGGTTATACCTTTCTTTTAATTTTTTTCAAAGAACAAGTGGATCTTTTATAATAAGGTATTCAGATTTTAGTCTTTTGTGAAGGTGGTGACGAAGAAAAATCATCGCCTTAGCGCAATTTTGCATTTATTCATCATTTCCTTCTTTAATGGTGTCTCCAAAACTCATTGTATCAAGATGAATTTCAGCATCTAATATCCAAGATAAATAGTTCTTGCCCAAAATATCAAGAGCCACAAACTCAAGTTTTGTAAGATTTGACATAATTCTAAAATTAAATAAAACAAAACCAGTGAAAACTTTTCAAGTAAGATAAAAAAATCTTACCAACACAATGTCTTCCTTGTGATTTGAAAATGAATAACTAAGAGCAAACTTGTATTGATAACGTATCATAAATGAAATTTTATGCAAGGAGTAAGTAAAATGTAAAGACACTAGAGAGAAATAACATATAGAGAAGAAAGAACTTTCTTATCCAATTAGTTTATAGAAGCCTCTATTTATAGATATACAATCATGAAGATAGATAATCTAAAAGTTTAGAAGAATAAATGAGATTCAATGGTCTTGAAGGAGATTCAATGGCTTTAGAAATTAGAAAAATAAATGGATATTCATAATAATGAATGTACTTATAACATTCATTATTTTAAGAGTTGAAAAATTAAATAGACATCCACAATAATGGATGAATTCATAACTTGCATGACTCTTTTGTTTCAAAGCCTTCAATAACATCAATGAAAGAAGAAAAAAAACCTTGAATATAAAATTTTAGTAAACGCTGAAATTTACGTTATTTACAGAAGAGGTCCATTACTTGGGGGTAAGGGGTAGAGAAAAATTTGGAAGCCTCAGTCCCTCTTCATTCTAAATATTTTGTCATTAAAGAAAAAAGGAATATAGAAAAAGAGAGAGTAGAGATCAAACATTAAATAAGCTCACATCAGTAAGAAAAATATTAATGGCATGTACTCTAATAGCTCATCGACCAAACCAAACCTCCATGTATATTGCATTGGTAATTATTAAGTGTTTAGACAGTCTTTCCTCTTATCTGTACATAAAGCCTTCGACAGCATCCGAATTTTCTGAATAAATAAGAATTGGAAACTCCACGTCAGTTAGAGAATAATTAACGATCTGACTATCTAAGCAAACTCTATAACTTGTTATTTAAGGCGGAAAATAATAAAGAATAACGTTCGAACGGTTTCAACTCTACGTACATTTGCGCCTCATAATTCATTTTTTATTTATTTAAAAAAAGAGTTAGTATTTAGTACACTGGTAGTGGACTATTTTTTGTCTACTAGCAGTGTCCAGATCATGACACGTGACAAAAATAATTTAAAAAATCACTATTCTTACCACGTGTCACGATCTGAACACTGTTGGTGAACAAAAAATTATCCACCATCAGTGCACCAAATATTTTTCCTTAAAAAAAATCATAAGAATGAGAGACTTACAAGGTAATACACGGCATAGATTCAGGAGCCTCCGGGCATAGGGAGTTAGACACAAAGCCAATATACCTCGGGATTCTTGCGATACCAAGAGCAGTATGTAAGACACTCAAATAATATACCCATTTCCATCGCTTTTAGAAACTTCAAATATTCATTATGCCCACCAAGCATCAGAGGTGAAATGACATTACGCAACACCAAGTACCTAGTGACAAACCCAGAAATGCATGCAGGCAGCAGCGTCTTCTAATGAGACTCCCAGAGTGAGAATAATTTTGAAGAAAAATTTCCTTTTCTGGTTTGTTTCTTAGGAAAATAAAATTATATTGAAATACTTTCTTTAAATAATAAAATTTTCTCTTATTTTTTTTAATTAGAAAAAAATTGCATAAATTTTTTTTCTAAATGCATAATAAAATGATAAACGTGGATAATAACGGTCAACTGATGGTTGGTGACATGATAGTGAATATAATAGTAGAGATAGGATGGGTGTAATTTGGATCCTAACTCGTTAAAAATAAAATAAAAATAGAAACATTTACTCGAACTTGAGCGGAGATTGGGTTCATTTTTAAAGTCCTTGCTTGATGAGAGACAAAAATACTTAGCTTTAATTACAAGTCTGAACTCACGTCTTATTTTCAAAATTTCTATATAATAGTATGGATAAAGAATGTTTGAGCTTAATTTCTTTTTTCAATTCTTATTCAAACCCGAATATAAATTAATGTCAGTTATGCTTTTTTTTTTTGGACAAACAGTGATGCTTGGCCTAAGCGTAATTTGTTTAAAATTTCTGGGCTCAAGCTAAGTCCAAGTAGGACTCTGTATATACATGCATGTATTCTCAAAATTCTTGTTCGGCCCTGAACCAAAAATTAAAGTATAATTTGTTTTAATCCTAAGTATCTTCTTTAAATTCTTGTTATGTAAGAAAAATAAAATTAAAGTATAATTTGTTTTAAAAATTATATTTTTCTCTCAATAAAGGTTTTTGCATCTACGCCCAAGCTAAGGCCTGACTTGGTTTAATAATTTTATTTAGGCTGAGCTTAGCCACAGTGGACGACAATGGCAGCAGTCACCCATAATGGGTGATAATGATGACTAATAGTAAGTTGGTAGCCGTGGGTTGAAGCAAAAATAGAAAATAATTTCATTACTTATTTATAAAAGAAAATTTTCTTTAAAAAATTAAAAATTGAAAAAAAAAATCAAATTGGTGATTTTTTTTCTTGCATAACAAATCACAATTTTATTTTTTATTTTTTAAAAATTCTACAAAACAATCGAAGCCTTATGGTCAAATTATATTCAATTCAAGTTCCATATGTTAGAGGTTGGCTTGAATTTAAAGATTAAAGATCTTGATGTGAAGTTAGAATTATTCCATAATGACTTAAGAAAAACACTAACAGAGAACAAAAAAAAATAGTAATCAATATATATTCAACACAAAATGGCTATTTTTTGTCGCTAAATAAAACTTACTAACAGATTCATTCCTCATTCATAAGAATAATATTGTTTCTCTAGTTTATTTATTTGAATAATTTTTTAAAATTTCAACCAGATCAATTTTGAACTTCTGATTATTTGAAAAATATAATTGAAGGCAAATTTAAGTAATAGCTTTTTTGACTTAACAAAATTTAGTTATTTCCCTATTGGCTTATGCTTTAATTTAATAATTAAATTGATAGTAAAGCTTTAATTAAAATTAAAATGATTAAATTACTCTGATAAACAAATTAGAAGGAGAACGTTGCTTTAGTTGAAACTAAAGAAAATAAATAAACTATCATTAAGCTTTTTTTTTACTATTATAAATTATCTATTCTAAGAGTTTGGTTATTTAAAAGAAAAACTTTGAGAAAAATAAAACTATATAAAAACGATCGAAGCATAGCAAAAATGGATTTCTTTTGTTGAATTATTTATACCTTACTTCCATATCCTTTATTTAGTGTGTTGTGAAGTTAATTAATTAGTATGGGTATATAATGATGCACTACTCATCTTATTCCTCCATTCCGGCAATTAATCAAAGGATTTTTTAAGTCTCTTCGTTCTTATATTCAATATAGTATTTGAAACTTAACTTTGAAGATTTTAAATTTTCTTAATCGAAAATTCAATATCCCATCTTTGATTGAACAATCATTTTAAAAAAATTCAGTTCAATCATTTTGAATATATACGCCCTGAAACGAGTAAATACCAAGAAAACTTAAAGAGTAAAGAGATCAATGACAATGAAGGAAAGAAAACCTGAAGAGTAGAAGAAAGAACAGAGAGAAGGATTGAATCCATTCTTGTATTATTGCAAATTTGCAACTTGAGGAGATAGCCTTATATAAGTTCTCAGTAACTGAATGCTTGACCCATGAGATATATAAGAACACCTGTTCAATAGAGTTAAGCTACTCTGAAAAGAATAACTAATCACAATGGAAATCTCTTAACCATTTTATCTTACATTCCCCCTCAAATTCATAGTAGCATAATCTTCTACTCTTAGTTTGAATAAATCACAAATTGTTGTATTGTGAGCTAGTTGTAATAACCAAAACCATTGAAGGTTAAATACAAATCATTTGAAACAAGGAAGTTGAGAACAATGTAAACATTTTAGAGTGTTTTTGACCTTTTCTTCTGACCTTTCGTCACTCATATAAGCATAAATCTCTCATATGAAATCCACATTAAGTGATTCCAATTGTTTCTGAAATATAAGACATATATCTACAACTTTGATGTTGGACACTTTTGCAAATTCCGTGAATATTATAGTGAGAAGAGGCAAAAACCGAAACATAGTGTGGTCTGAACCTTTGCTCACTATTTTATACATAACTCCTTCATATGAACTCCAAATTAGGTGATTCAAGTGGCTACGGAAAGCTAAGAGAAAGGGCTACAACTCTAATGTTGGACATTTTGTCAAATTCGGCGAAATGAAGTTCACCGCGGCGAGAATGCTGCAACATTTTCCCTAGAGCATGAGATTTCTGGTTTCCAAACTCGCCGCGGCGAAAATATGCTCGCCGCCGGCGAAAATCGCGAACCAGCAATCTCGCCGCAGCGAGAATTAGCTCGCCGGCGGCGAGATTCGTTAGAGAGGCATTTTTTTGCGGTCCCCCCTCCCTTTTTCCTTCATTTCCTCCATAGCTGGACCTTCCTCTCTCTCTCTCGAATTTTCTCCACCTTCTCTCTAAGATATCTCATCATCCGGACGTCCGATTTGAGCAAGCAAGATACCGTTGGACTCGTGGGAAGAAGAGCTACAAATTCCACCGATCAATTTTGCTGGAAAGTCGCCGGAAAATTGCATGAATAGTAACCTCCAAGGTAAAACTCCGTTTAATCGCGTTTTAGGCTTCGTTTTACCGAATTTCTTTCCATAGATAGTCTTAGAATTAGTTTCTATACTAGAATATAGGGTTTTTAGGTTTCAGTGTGAATAGTATTTTCGGCGAGTGAATAGTATTTTTCGACATGAATAGTGCCGTTTAGAGTTTTTCAATTCTCATGTTATGTCTATGTTTTCTAGGTTGTTGAACCATCACGAGGTGAAATTCTCGTTGTTGGAATCCTAGTAAGGTGAGTGAGTTTTTCATACTATAGCGCATGTTTTAAGAATTTGATTTATAACTCTCTCGTATGATTTTAACTAGTTGGAATGTATGCTAAATTGTTTTACCGCTTTGAAAACCAATATATTCCAACCATGTTAGAAATTATAAATTTAAATCCTAGTTGAACTCTAGGTATGCAGGGCAAGCATCTAGGCTGGTAATTCTCCATTTGAGCTAGATTTATAGAAATGCGAACTTAGTCATAGAAATGAACTAAGTTAGCCATGAAATGATTTGATGCATGATGAGCATCTATGTGACGTCTACGGACGATATTTTTAAAGGGAAAGTTTATGATGATAAAGGTCTCCATGGGAATTCATGGATGAGATATATTTTAGAACGGAATTTTATGCATGAAAAGAGTTAGATGGAGAATTATAGTTTTATTGTAAAGTTATCGAAATGTTTTACTTTAAACTCTTGGAATAGCATATTTCAAATGTTTTCTATTGGAGGGACCCTTTTAGATCACTGTTAGCTAGCCGCAGATAGTGCTAGCCCTGGTGCACCATGGTCATGTGAAGGCTTCGGCCTAAGATACTGTGACGGGCATATGACTGACTAAGACACAGGGATTTAGGGTGGACTTATGTCTACGCCTACAGTGATTGCCATACCCTTGCTATGTGCTTGGGGGATTAGGGTGGACTTATGTCTACGCCTACAGTGATTACCATACCCTTGCTGTGTGCTTGGGGGATTTAGGGTAGACTTATGTCTACGCCTATAGTGAATACCCTACCCTTGCTGTGTGCTTGGGGGAGATGATAGATCTGTTAGAAAAGACCTCCAATAAACTAGTACATTTTTCTTAAAAATTAAATGTTTCTAAACATTCTCATTCATCATTGTTATTGCATAAATAACTTCATTTCTTACTTACCATGCATAATTGATTTGCTTTACGGTTATTTATTTAATCCTGTTTTATCTTTTGAAACATACATTTGAATTGTTTAGCTTTTCTTTCAATAAATTATGGTTAAATGCTTAATGTTTCAATTATTAAACACATTGCGAAACACTCGTGCTTGGTTTGCCCTGTTTCTGTTATAGTATGATTTACCCATTCACTGAGATGTGGTAATCTCACCCCTCTTCTGTTTCCTCCCCACAGATAGTCAGAGAAACTTTGATCCAGCTACAGCTCCCAAGGAGGCTGAATATAGCATTGATGAGCCCCAGTTTGGGCAAGGCTCCATTGTACTGGTTGTTTAGTTTAGTTATGTCTAGTGTATCTCCATGAACATACAGGCAGGATCCTCGCTTCTTGCATATTTTGATGTGTTGTTTGGAAAATGATTTTATGTTTTACAACGATGTTGTATTATGAGGCCAAGGGCCAAGTTGAATCAAGGATGTTGGATTCATGAGATATATATATATATACAGTATTTTCTTATATTGGATGTGGCATATGTGGCCAGTTATATTTATTATGTACACTGGATTGTGTGCTGAATGTTTGTGCATGCTATGTGTTAGGCTTACGGCTAGGGGGAAACCCTTATGCCGTGCCGGTCATGTGTTCTATCATTTGGGGCCGTGACAGAGTGGTATCAGAGGATTAGGTTTCCCTGTGTTCATGGAGTAACGGACCTTTAGGTAGGACTTTGAGTATGGGTATGAATCCGGATATGCTTATACTCACGGTGCTGCTAAAGGGGTTCGATAGGATGTTGTCTTTTTGTTCAAGTAAATCAGTTTATAGTATGCTATGTTGGCATGGTTAAGTGATGGTTGGGCTATCTCTGTTTTATAGCGAGATGCGTCTTAAAGAATTTAAGAAATTGAGACAGATACCAAATATGATGGTTTCTGAATGTGACATCCGTTGTACCCGGTTGTCTAGATATGGTAGATTGTGATGTGATATTGAGAATGAATTTGTTGGAATTATGTCATGTCATTTTGAAATGTCACTAGAAGGTGATTAAATTCAATATGCTTGGAGAATTTTCTCTCTTGATACAAAGAAATCTTAGTAAGATACCCAGTAACCTAGTCTCTGCTTTAGCAGTTCATAAGTGATTACAAAAATTGTGCCAAGAATAGTTGGCAGTGGTGAGAGACGTTGATATAAAGTATACCACTGTAAATCAAATTCCAGTGATTGGAGAATTGTCTGATATAATTCCTGAGGAATTGCCAGGATTTTCCCGAAATAATAAATAGAATTTAGTATTGATTTATTTCCTGGCCAGCATCTATATTTCCATATAGAATGGCACCCACTGAACTTAAAGAACTGAAAAAGAAGTAGTTACAAGACATGTTAGACAAGGGATCTAAAAGCCCTAGAACTTTTACTTGAAGTGCTATAGTTCTATTTGTGAAAAAGAAATATGGATCACTATGACTATACATAGATTATAGACAATTGAATAAAGTGACAATGTGGCATAAATACTCATTACCTCATATAGATTATATATTTGACTAGCTACAAGGTGCTCAACATTTAAAAAAAAAAAATTTCTCCTTTGACGAGGTTGACAAAGGAAGCAATAAAATTTGACTAGTAAGATGAATGTGAAAGAAATTGCTAGAAACTAAGAAATGTTAGATTACGGTGCCAGTAATGTCTACTTCTTTAGGCACTGAAGGATATACAGTATGTTGTGATACATAGAGAATGGGATTAAGGTATATGTTGATGCAATATGGTTGAGTCATTGCATAAGTATCTAGACAGCTTAAGCCACATGAGCAAAAATTGTCAGACTTATGATTTGGAAATAACAGCAGTAGCTTTACTCTCAAAGCTTGGAGGCATTATCTGTATGGTGATACATGTAAAATTCATACAGTTTCAATCATCTTTAGTTGAGTAGGTGAAAAAGGAACAGGACGATGATGCCTATTTATGTAAGAAGATTTAAGAGGTCAAGAATGGCAGTGATATTGAATTTAATGTAGACTCTGAAGAAATTCTGAGTTCGGGCAAGCGATTGTGTGTATTTAATAAAGAAGAACTTAAGGAAGAAATTTTAGAGGAAGCCCATAGATCCATATATACAATTCATCCTGAGGTAACTAAAATGTATAAAAATCTAAAAGAAATTCATTGGTGGGACAGTATGAGGAAAGATATAGTTGATTTTGTATCTCGATGATTAACTTGTCAACAGGTACAAGTAGAACATCAAAGACTTGCAAGATTACAATATTAGATAGAGATACCTGAATAAAAATGGGTGATTATTGATAGGTTCAAATTTGTCTTTGAATAAGATAGTAAGACTTCATAAGGTAATGATATCGATTATATCTGATCGAGAACTATAGTTCACAGATTGTTTTTAGAGAGCATTTTAAGAAGTTTTGGGCAGACGTTTTACATAAAATACCGTAAGTTTTTCTAATAGGTGAGTGAGTAAATGACTATTTCGTTTATCAAGATTGTGACTTGGGTGGTGTTTGATATTTGGATAGTATGTCATGAAAATATATGAATGTGTGAAAAGTGAATTGAAATGGATAAGAGGCAGACATGATATGAATAGTGAAAGTAATATATGTTAGGATTGCTTAAGGATTGGATAGTGGTGGAAAAATGTTATAAAAGGAGGATGTGAACATATTGGGTTTACTGGAAGATAGATAAGACAAAAGTAGGAAATTTGTGATTTCAATTGGTTAGAAGTGACTAATGAATGAAATCTTGGAAGAATATAACTTAAAATAGTGAGTTTGGACACCAAACTATATAACAATTTTTAGATGAAAGGAATAGAAAAAAAAATGATGGCCTTATGGTGCTTTGAGGAATGTAATAAAGTGAATTAGTGGTACTGAAGTTCTTGAGGGATAAAATATAGAAAGTAGGATTTAAATTGATCTTTAATTTGGAAATATGGAGAATATTATGAGAATTATGTCTGAAAATAATGTAAGTAATCAAGATATTTGTGTTAAAGGTTTATACTATGCTAAATCGAATTTAGTATTTAAGATGTGAATTATGTTGAGATTGAAAATTCACGTATGAATAATTGTTGAGAAAAGAGATTTCAGAAGAAGCCATAGATTGTGAATATGGATTACCCGAGGTAATAAGGATATACTGAGAAAAAAAATTTGTACTAGTATAATGGTAAAAAGAAGATACAAGTGAAATTTTTCATTAGCAGGTATGTTGGTAAGTACGAATTGAATATATTATCTCAAGAGAGTTATTTAGGAAGTCTAAAGATCTTTATTAGATAATAGTATGACTGTTACTAAATTTAAATAATGTGTTTATACATTAGAAGTTATGCTTTAAGTATCTTTATATTATTGTGGTGAAAGTTTGGAGAAATTAATTGTCCTTAGTTGAATTTGCTCATAGCAGTAATTAACATGCCACTATAATGGCATCATTTGAAGTTTTACATGAACATCATAGGTTTCTTAATATGTGAGTGAATTGAGAAAAGTTAAACTTTGGAAATCTAATTTGGAATAACATGCAATAGATAGCATATGAATTATCTAAATTGATGATGCTAGTTTGGAGAGCATGCTTCAAGCATATGTTTTTGAGATAGGTAGGAGATTTCTTAACAGAATTTGTCTATAATAAAATGATATTAGAAGATGTAAGCCTTATATAAGATGTGTTAAAAATGTTCTGTTAAATGACTCAGTGAAGTTAGATTTATTATAAGATGTTATTGATTAAGTGAATTTGATTAAAAAAAATATACGGGAAACTCAATACAAGTCAAAAGTTTAAAAGGACTATGAATGTTGAGCACGAGAAAGTATTAGTTAGTGACTATATATATATATTCTTAAAGGACTCACTCATAGAAGAGGTAATGAGGTTTTGAAAGAAAGGGAAGTTATCCTCTCGGTATATAGAATTATTTGAATTCTTGATAGGATCGGTTCAGTGGCTTATTGTTTGGTTTTACCACCTGCATTGGATAATGTTTATCCAGTTTTTCATGTGTCTATACTACGGAAATATTTACCGGATTCTACACATGTTATACAGTGTCCATAGATTCAGTTACAGAAAGATTTAACCTAAGAGGAACAACCAGTATGGACAGACAAGTGAAGACGTTACAGTCAAAAGAAATATTTACAGTAAAGGTGATATGGAAAAATCACTCTTTTGAGGAAGCAGATTTTAGAGGAGGCACATCAATCAGCCTATACTATCCACTCAGGAACAAATAAGATGTACAGTGACCTCAAGGACTTGTATTGGTGGAGTGGGATGAAGAAGGATGTAGCAGATTTTGTGGCTCAGTACTTGGTTTGTCAGCAAGTGAAAGCTGAACACCAGAAGCCTGCCGGTTTGCACCAAAAGATTGAGATACCGGAGTGGAAGTGGGAAAGGATCATTATGGATTTCGTTACAGGGTTACCAAGGACCCCTAAGGGTTATGACTCAGTATGGGTAATAGTGGATCGAATGACCAAGTCATCCCACTTATTACCAGTGAAGACTACCTTTAGTGCGGCTCAGTATGCAAACCTGTCTCTGCGTGAGATCGTCAGATTGTATGGAGTCCCTGTATCCATCATATCTGACCGAAGTCCACAATTTACGACAAGGTTTTGGAAAGTTTTCAAAAAGCTTTGGGGACAAGGTTGGATCTAAGCACCGCTTTTCATCCCCAAACAGATGGCCAGTCAGAACGCACGATTCAAATTCTGAAGGATATTCTTAGAGCATGTATTTTGGACTTTGGTGGCAGTCGGGAAGGATACTTGCCACTAGCTGAGTTTGTATACAACAACAGTTATTAAGCCAGTATTCAGATGGCACCTTTTGAAGCTCTTTATGGGAGAAGATGCCGATCTCCCGTTGGATGGTTTGAAGTTGGAGAAGCCAAGTTGCTAGGGCCAGACTTGGTGTAAGATGCCATAGAGAAGGTCAAGCTGATAAGGGAACGGCTTTTAACTGCACAAAGTCGTCAGAAGGCTTATGTGGACCATAAGCGTCGGGAGTTGGAGTTTTCTCTAGGCGATCACGTGTTCCTCAGAGTTTCACCCATGAAGGGAATCTTGCGGTTTGGTAAGAAAGGGAAGTTAAGCCCGAGGTATATTGGACCCTTTGAAATTCTGGATAGGGTAGGAGCAGTGGCATACCGCCTAGCCCTACCACCTGAATTGAGTGAAGTGCATCCAATCTTCCATGTCTCGATATTGAGGAAGTATCTACCCAACCCATCTCATGTGATTCAACCGTAAGAAATCCTTTTGGATGACAAGTTGTCCTACGAAGAGAAACCCGTGGCCATTGTTGATAGACAAGTGAAAAAGTTGAGGTCTAAGGATATCCCTACAGTGAAGGTGATCTGGCAGAATCATTCCCAAGAGAAAGCTATGTGGGAAGTAGAGGACGTCATGAGAGAGAAGTATCCACAGCTGCTCAAAGAGTAGTCTTATGTTTTCATGTTGTGGGTTTTTGTAAAATTTGGGGACCGAATTTTTATAAGGAGGGGAGAATGTAATAACTCAAACCTTTGAAGGTTAAATACAAATCATTTGAAACAAGGAAGTTGAGAACAATGTAAACATTTTAGAGCATTTTTGACATTTTCTTCTGACCTTTCGTCACTCATATAAGAATAAATCTCTCATATGAAATCCAAATTAAGTGATTCCAATTGTTTCTGAAAGATAAGATATATATCTACAACTTTGATGTTGGACACTTTTGCAAATTCTGTGAATATTATAGTCAGAAGAGGCAAAACCCGAAACATAGTGTGGTCTAGACCTTTGCTCACTATTTTATGCATAACTCCTTCATATGAACTCCAAATTAGGTGATTCAAGTGGCTACGGAAAGCTAAGAGAAAGGGATACAACTTTAATGTTGGACAATTTGTCAAATTCGGCGAAATGAAGTTCGCCGCAGCGAGAATGCTGCAGCATTTTCCCGAGAGCATGAGATTTCTGGTTTCCAAACTCGCCGCGGCGAAAATATGCTTGCCGCCGACGAAAATCGCGGACTAGCAATCTCGCCGCAGCGAGAATTAGCTCGCCGACGGCGAGATTCGTCAGAGAGGCATTTTTTTGCGGTCCCCCCTCCCTTTTTCCTTCATTTCTTCCATAGCTGGACCTTCCTCTCTCTCTCTCTAGAATTTTGTCCACCTTCTCTCTAAGATATCTCATCATCCGGACGTTCGATTTGAGCAAGCAAGGTACCGTTGGACTCGTGGGAAGAAGATCTACAAATCTCACCGATCAATTTTGCTGGAAAGTCGCTGGATTGTCGCCGGAAAATCGCATGAATAGTAACCTCCAAGGTAAAACTCCGTTTAATCGCGTTTTAGGCTTCGTTTTACCGAATTTCTTTCCATAGATAGTCTTAGAATTAGTTTCTATACTAGAATATAGGGTTTTTAGGTTTCAGCGTGAATAGTATTTCCGACGAGTGAATAGTGTTTTCCGGCATGAATAGTGCCGTTTAGAGTTTTTCAATTATCATGTTATGTCTATGTTTTCTAGGTTGTTGAACCATCACGAGGTGAAATTCTCGTTGTTGGAATCCTAGTAAGGTGAGTGGGTTTTTCATACTATAGCGCATGTTTTAGGAATTTGATTTATAACTCTCTCGTATGATTTTAACTAGTTGGAATGTATGCTAAATTGTTTTACTGCTTTGAAAACCAATATATTCCAACCATGTTAAAATTATAAATTTAAATCCTAGTTGAACTCTAGGTATACAGGGCAAGCATCTAGGCTGATAATTCTCCATTTGAGCTAGATTTATAGAAATGCGAACTTAGTCATAGAAATGAACTAAGTTAGCCATGAAATGATTTGATGCATGATGAGCATCTATGTGACGTCTACGGACGATATGTTTAAAGGGAAAGTTTATGATGATAAAGGTCTCCATGGGAATTCATGGATGAGATATATTTTAAAATGGAATTTTATGCATGAAAAGAGCTAGATGGAGAATTATAGCTTTATTGTAAAGTTATTGAAATGTTTTACTTTAAACTCTTTGAATAGCATATTTCAAATGTTTTTTTTTTAGGGACCCTTTTAGATCACTGTTAGCTAACCGCAGGTAGTGCTAGCCCTGGTGCACCATGGTCATGTGAAGGCTTCGGCCTAGGATACTGTGATGGGCATATGACTGCCTAAGACACAGGGATTTAGGGTGGACTTATGTCTACGCCTACAGTGATTGCCATACCCTTGCTATGTGCTTGGGGGATTAGGGTGGACTTATGTCTACGCCTACAGTGATTACCATACCCTTGCTGTGTGCTTGGGGGATTTAGGGTGGACTTATGTTTACGCCTACAGTGATTACCCTACCCTTGCTGTGTGCTTGGGGGAGATGATAGATCTGTTAGGAAAGACCTCTAATAAACTAGTGCATTTTTCTTAAAAATTAAATGTTTCTAAACATTATCATTCATTATTGTTATTGTATATATAACTTCATTTCTTACTTACCATGCATAATTGATTTGCTTTACGGTTATTTATTTAATCCTGTTTTATCTTTTGAAACATACATTTGAATTGTTTAGCTTTTCTTTCAATAAATTATGGTTAAATGCTTAATGTTTCAATTATTAAACTCATTGCGAAACACTCGTGCTTGGTTTGCCCTGTTTCTGTTATAGTATGATTTACCCATTCACTGAGATGTGGTAATCTCACCCCTCTTCTGTTTCCTCCCCACAGATAGTCAGAGAAACTTTGATCCAGCTACAGCTCCCAAGGAGGCTGAATATAGCATTGATGAGCCCCAGTTTGGGCAAGGCTCCATTGTACTGGTTGTTTAGTTTAGTTATGTCTAGTGTATCTCCATGAACATACAGGCAGGATCCTCGCTTCTTGCATATTTTGATGTGTTGTTTGGAAAATGATTTTATGTTTTACAACGATGTTGTATTATGAGGCCAAGGGCCAAGTTGAATCAAGGATGTTGGATTCATGATATATATATATATATATATATATATATATATATATATATATATATATATATACAATATTTTCTTATATTGGATGTGGCATATGTGGCCAGTTATATTTATTATGTACACTGGATTGTGTGCTGAATGTTTGTGCATGCTATGTGTTAGGCTTACGGCTAGGGAAAAACCCTTATACCGTGCCGGTCATGTGTTCCATCATTTGGGGCCGTGACACTAGTAAAGGAGGACGTAAATCATTACAATGGAATAAGGTTTTGAGTGTTATTTTTGATAGAAAAACGACGCTCAAAGTTAAAGAAAAATTATACTGTACAGTTATAAGACCTGCAATATTTTATGGTACTGAATGTTATGTAATTCAAAGATAATATGGAGATAAACTCAATGTTGCAGAGATGAAAATGTTGCGCTAAATATGTAAACACACAAGAAGAGATATAATTAAAAATGAGTGCATTAAAGAGAAAGTTGGGGTAGCACCTATAGTGGAGAAGATGATAGAATCTCACTTAAAATGATTTAGCCATGTGTGGAAAAGACTTGCAGAAGTACTATTAAGAAGAGTAGATCAGATGGAAAGTAGCCTGATAGTTAGAGATAAAGGGAGATCAAAGAAAAAAATATGTAAAACTTTTAAGAAAGATTTGACAATTAATAATATCTCTATTGATATCATTTATAATAGGTCACTGTAACATCGTTTGATTTATGTAATCGACCCCATCTAATAGAAAAATACTTAGTCGTTGTTATTTGTCGTATTGTGAGCTTGAAACTGCTTTATTAAATATATCTACCATTAATTTGCTTAGAGATGGGATGTGGTGTACTGCAACTTCCTTCTTTGATACTTTCCTTGAAAAAAATAAAAATCAAGCTCTATATGTTTCGTCTAGAGTGCAACATTGTATTAGCATAGACTAATACTACATTCAAGTTGTCACAATATACAATATGAATTTTAGGGCTCGGCAACTTCAGTTCATTTAGTAAGGACCTTTTCTGTTTTTTTTTTATTTGTTGGTACAGAGAGTAAGGACCTTTTCTAAAACCACATTTAGCTAGTACTATGGTATTGAGCTTTGGTGCTTGATCATCCTACTACACTTTGTTTCTCCGAAACTCAAGAAATTAGGGATATTTGATTATGTTTTTGTTTATATGTTCTTAAAAATAGTTTTATAAAATCTTTTTAAAACAACGTTTGCAGACAAAAAAATCTATTTGAAAATTTGTTTTAAAAAAATGGGTTTGAACAATTATTCTGGAAATGAGTTTTTAAAATAAGAAAACAAAATATTCGTTCAATTCCTAAGATAAATTGTTAATGAATTTTAAATAATGAAATTATTATTAACGTCTTCTTTTATACCGTAATATTTGTTTAACATCCAGATAGTATTAATAGACCAATATACCAAAAACGCTAATTAGATTTCTTTGCCCAACATAAGATTTTGAAATTGCCAGAAGTGTCTCAACTTTTTCCTAGTTAGGGCTTGTTTTTTGTCTTCACAGATGCAACCTGCAACATAACAAGTAGAGTGATAAGCAGAGTCAAATACATAAATTTGAAGATTCAAGAATCGCCTCGATGGTAAGAATGATAGAAAGATACCATATAAGCAGTAGACATCAACTCAACAAATTAAAATGCTATGCATGAGTTCAAAATTCTTTGCAGAAAGATGTCAAGAACAAAGGCCAACCATTATCTAAAACAAGCACACCATCAACATGAAAAAAAAAAATTCAAATAAGAAAATTTAAGTTGTTGAATGAATGTCAATCAATAATTTTATTATAATCTCTAATATAACAAAGCTCCAAAGTTCAAATCATTGTTGTTTCCTCTTTCGAATCTTGTTAAAGTGAAAATACAGCTCTGAAAATATGAGAGCTTATAATTGCCAATATAAAATTCTAAAACCATTCTGAAATGGAATTAATACTTACAACCCATCAACGATTGGTGTCAAAATGACACCATAATTCTCATATAGATATAACAATCCACATCTTCAGTGCAAATAAAAGAAAATATTTATAATTTTTCAGCTCCCTCATGCATACTCCTAAAAGGGCAATATAAAGAGCGCAAAATGACAAATCTCTCGTTGTATTCTAGTTCTTTTAAGGAATAAATGGCAAGGACCTATTATATAATTATTGAAAAAATAATGGAAGAAACAATTTTGGACTCTGCAGCAAGAGATTCCGTACATAGATATCAACCAAAGGGAAATAAAATCATAAGCCTGAAGAATAACAAATCATTGCAAGATAATCTGAAACTTATTGACATTTTTAACAATGCGGAGATTTCACACTACCACATATAACACCCTGCGAAAAAGCACCAAAAATTCAAGCAGGAGGAGGCCAAAAATACTTGGAAAAATCAGGTATACTGCTAATCATAGTGGTTTTGAAAAAGGATTGCGGGTTTAAACACAGAAAGGTCCAAAGAGCAAGGAAGTTAAGAGAGTCATCCTAAGAGAGAGGGAAAAAGAAATCCTAACTTAGCTTTGCATATTTACAATAAATCCATTAGTGAAAGCTGTTGTTATAATATATTCTTCATTTTTTATATTTGTTTAGAAAACAAGAGATATAAAAGTTGTTCTGCATTTTTAATTTCCTAAGATACTGTTCTCATTTTTTGGTTTTTTTTTCAACAACTTTTCTTCTCTACAAGCATTTTCAGCCCTCTCCATAATGGTATCTATTAAGATTTGAATATTTGATCTTCGAAATTGTAAATTGCTAACTACTTCGAGCAATCAGTTTGCGAGTTTTAGAACAACTTTTGAAAATAACACTTTCAAACAGTTTCTATTTCCTTTTTAAAAAAAAAATCGAATTTTATTTCTAAAAATCATAATCAAATGAGCACTCAATTAGCACAAAGATACAGAGAAAATACTAACAAGTCAAGGTTTTGGATTTTCTCAAAGTAAACCGAATTCCATAATATCGAGGTATCTTAGAATTTTTTCACTTTTCTCCAAAGCACCTCTAAGGATTTATGCACGAACTAACAAACTTTATTAATACAAAATGCTATTTTTGGTCTTTTAGATTACTTATTTAACTATCGGTTATCCTTCTCTTCCCATACATATGCAGAACGTTTGGTTTAATTCATTTTAAAAAAAATATGCTTCTTTTTTTTTGTTTTTCATCCTAGGAATGTCGAGACTCAATCTGAGCACATGGCCAAAACGAGGACAAAGTAGATCCTTGACCCCGTAAGCCTTAAACACACACATACCTAATACTTGAATTCAAACCTTTCAAAATAAAATACCCAACAGTTAGATAAAAACATTTACTTAGACTTCATTGAAAACGCAAGTTTGCAACAAGTCGCAAAAATCAAAATATCCATACAATAGCTCTACTCTCGAAAAACATAAACTATCTGACAAGAAAACATAACATCCAAAAATACACAAACCCACAAACTAACATAATCCTAAGTGACTGCAAATACAAACAACGACCAGCTGGTAAGCTTGCTTCCTTGAAAGACATGCTTACCTCGTGGTGTTGGGTTCAAGCTTAAGGTTTAGGTGTAGGTTGGCTGAAAAATAAGATAAATGGGATGAGTCACAGAGACACAGTGAGTAAATACAAAAATATACGTACATATACATGTAACTACGAAATTTTATGAGAGCAATTCAAAATATAGTCACATGATAAAGAATGTTCAAACCATGCGTTTGATGCACTGTCAAAATCACGATTTAGTACCATTAATTCATTGAAACTATAATTCCATGCATCATGATACAGTGTTCTAAATATTTAAATATTCGATAGTTCAAAACGTGCATTTTGGGATTAGTAAATGTTTATCAAGGTGAACTTAAGCCAATTTTCATAACAGAAGTCAAAACGATTCTCCAACTGACTAAATAGGAGTTAGAATACTATTACTTAACGTAACTAAATAGGAGTTAAGGTATCAATTATCCTAATTGAATAGAAGCCAGAGTATTAATCGTCCTGACAAAACAAAAGTCAAGGGATTTGCACTCAACTAAACAAGCATATGCCTAGGACTTCTATTCATAAAAAAGATATATCAAGCATTCATATATATTGGCATTTTACGAGTTCAGCTGAATAATTTTCTTTTTCAAAGGTATACGAAGATATTCATCCTCCTGAAGCAATTAAGATCCCAAGAAAATCTCATTTCAAATAGTGACATGCATTTTCACCTTAACATTTACATTGCTTTCACAATAGAAATCATGCACAATTTAAAATAAATTTATAATTAATATGTAATGGAATTTTCAGTAAAATGAGGCAATTTCTTACATATGCAGGAATTGGACAAAATAATTGTCTTAATAAAATTTGAAACATACATACATATATATATATATATATATATATATATATATATATATATATCTATATGTGTATACATATGTATATATACATATATGTGTATACATATGTAAATATACATATATGTGTATATACATATATACATGTAATAACCGTAAAATTTAACAAAAAAATTCAAATTAAAGGAAATTTAGAATAAAAGAGAGAATTTTGAAAATAGAGATAAGAACCGGTGAAAATAAGTTTATTTATTACATGGATTAAAGAATTACAAAAGAAATATGAGAATTTATGTTTTGGCGCGCTATAAGCAAATATATTTTTATTTATGTAGAAATGATTATGATTTGTTAAAATTTAGTGGACTTTTAAGTAAAAGAAGTATTGTGTTGCTTAAAATAATTATATCGGCCTCTATTGAATTTTTATGGTATTTTTAGAAATATTCTTTCTTTTAATATGAATAAAGATATTTGTTTTGAAATTTGTTTTAATATGATTTTTATCAAGAAAAAATTATGATTTAAGAGTTTAACTAAAGATTTATGAGGAAGGAAATTTTTAGAAATTTTTGGGATATTTTATGATGAAAAATGGAATTTCTATGAATTTTTATAAAAGAAAATCCTATTATTAATTATTTAATAAATATTATTATTATAAAAAAAAAAAAAAAAAAAAAAAAAAAAAAAAACAGAATGTTAAAATGGATGCCGGGAGAGAAATCGAGAAAAAAAAAAAAAAAAAAAAAAAAAAAAAAAAACAGAATGTTAAAATGGATGCCGGGAGAGAAATCGAGAAAGAAGAAAAAAAAAAACGAAGAAATGCACAGTAGTGAATAGTGAGTGAATAGTAATCTCAAATTTTATCTGTCGATTTGGGGTGTTTAAGGGTTTCCAATCTCAAAACCGAAATTGTTATTGGATTCAGGACGAAGAGTACTTCAATTTTGACCGATCAGTTTTTCAAATCAACCGTTGAATCGCCGTAGATCTGAAGTAGAAAATCTCGGTAAAAGGTAAGTTCTGAAAAACCTTACTTAGAGACCTCAAATTAGAAATCTGACACCGTAGATGGGTTCAGAAGCTTGATAAACATTAGGATATGAATTCATTTTATTGATTTGGTAAAAAATTTTATGACGGTGAATAGTGTTTTCCGGCGGTGAATAGTGGCGGTGAATAGTGTTTTCCGGCGTGAATAGTATTTTCCGGCGGTGAACAGTAACCGAGCTCATTTAAGGTTTTTGGACCCTCCGGACACGTTTTTGAAGCTTATTTGGTCAAATTCAGACCAGAAACGAGGATTTTAGGGCTGTCCAATCTGGAGCCCTTACCTGTGAGTAGATAATTCTTCCTATAACTTGTTTTTACTCTTCTTGAACTTTCCATTGATAAATGAGTATGATTACATGTTATTTATATGTTCATATGTTTCTGAAATGGTTTGAAATATTTGAAATGATTGAGAAATGATATCTAGTTCAAGAAGAGTATGATTTTTGAAATGCTTTGGATATGTTATTTCTAAATGCATTTCGCATTACATGGCAAAGAAAATATGATATGCTTATGACATTGATTTATAGAGATATATGATTGCCTAGAGAAAGGGCATATATATGTGATAAACCCTGAATGGGTAATTTATAACAGATGAATTTTGAAATACATTGAACATGTGATTTTTACATGTATTTCGCATTACATGTCAAAGAAAGTATGTTATACATGTGACATTGATTTTACAGTGATATGATTGCCTTGGATATGGGCATGATTATATGATTTCTCTGATTGAAAAATTTATAATAAAAGATTTTGTACTGAGACTGAAAGCTCTGTTTGAAATGATATGTAAAGTGATAAGTTGTTGAATATGATTGTATGGCGAATTATTTGATAATGATGCATTGCATATGATGGATATGCACTTTTATACATGTTTATATATTCATAAAAAAATATATATGTATTGATGAGAAATGACGAGATTATATGGCTTGAGACGGTATTGTGAAGGTGGTATTAGTGGTAATGTGAGGAGGCAGTAGGGTGATGAACTCACATTCGCTAATTACCTATTGTGATGATGACAGTGGTAATGTGAGGAGGCAGAAGGGTGATGAACTCACATTCCCTGTTGATCTATTGAAGTTGTAGTCAGTGGTAATGTGAGGAGGCAGTAGGGTGATGAACTCACATTCCCTGATTACCTATTGTGATTGTGACTATGGTAATGTGAGGAGGCAGAAGGGTGATGAACTCACATTCCATGTTTATCTATTGAGTATATTGAAAGTTATGACATACTTGAGCATTATATAAAAGAATTGATTTTTATTGCATATCAAATTCGATTTAAGATAAATTTGTATCATATGTGGTTACAGATATTTGTATGTGATTTGAATTGAGATGTTTTGAAATGCGGGTCCCATATGAATGTACTCCTGAATGTAACTTTTCAATATGAGAAACTTTGAAATGAAAAGTACATCCATATGTTGACCTAAGAGGTTATAGGGGGTGTTATCTGCTCACTGAGTTGTAAAACTCACTACACGATGTGGATCTATTTTTCAGATAAAGACATAGAGTTTGGTCCAGCAACCAAGTGATCGACTAGAGGTTGTACTCCAGTGGTGAGCCTACATTGTTTTTAGGCTCTCAATGTTTTATAAATGCAAAATATTTGTACTCTAGAGTTGCTCTGAACGTCACAGGCAGGATCCTTGCTTCTACTGTTACTCTGGTGTTTATAGACGTAAACTGTAGATTGTATATGTGTATGGGCACTTATATGTATTGGTTTATATGATAAAGAATGACATTATGTACATTTATGAAAAATATATGTGTATGGTATATGGATTTCACGTGCCCTAAAATTAGGGTCGTGACAAGTTGGTATCAGAGCATTAGGTTTCCCTGTGACAATCAGAGCAAAGGATTCTTTAGTAGGACCTTTAGTATCGATATGAGCCGGACATATTTATACTTCAGGTGCTGCTGAGGGATTCTATAGGATTTCAAATTCCTTTCTATTCGAAGTTGTTAAAGTTTATAGTATAAGATAGATTGAATATTGTGACATCTTAAAAGGTATCAATGGATCAATTACAGCTTGAAAGTAAAAGAGATATGCGTCTTAAAGAATTTAAAGAATTGAGACAGATATTAAATATGATGGTTTTTGAATGTGACATCCGTTGTACCGGTTGTCTAGATATGGTAGACTGTGACGTGATATTGAGAATAAATTTGTTGGCATTATGTCATGTCATTTTGAAATGTCATTATATGGTGATTAAATTCAATTATTGAGGAATTTTCTTTATTGATACAAGGGGATCGTAATAAGATACCCAGTAATCTAATTTCTGCTTTAGCAGTCCATAAGTGACTACAAAATGGTGCCAAGGATAGTTGGCAGTAGTGAGAGATGTTGATATAAAGTATACCACTGTAAATTAAGTTTTTGTGGTTAGAAAATTTCCTGATGTAATTCTTGAAGAATTGTCAGGATTACCTCGAAACGTAAAATATAATTTGGTGTTGATTTACTTCCTGGAACCCAACCAGTGTCTATACCTCTATATATAAGAGCACCGACTGAACTCAAGGAATTGATGGATCAGTTGAGACACTTGTTAGACTAGGGATTTATATACCCTAGTACTATTACTTGAAATGCTTCAGTTCTATCTATGAAAAAGAAAGATGGATCACTATGACTATGCATAGATTAAAGTGACAATGTGAAATAAATACTCATTACCTCATATAGATGATATGTTTGACCAGTTACAAGGTGCTCAACATTTAAAAAAAAAGTTGAATTGATTTGATATCTGGATCTCATCAATTAAGAATAAGGGAAGAGGAAAGTCAAAAAAAAAAAAAAAAATTCTTTTAGGACTCGTTTTGACATTATGAGTTCTTGGTGATGTTATTTAGTCTAACAAATGCCCAGTTGCAAAAAGGGTATTGAATCCATCCCTGGAGTAATTTGTTATTATAATTATTGATAATATATTAGAATATTTTAAGAGTACAGAGGATCATAAGCAACATTTAAAGATAGTATTACAAACTCCAAGGGAGTATCAGCTATATGCTAAGTTCTCAAAATATATGAATTTTGACTTAGTAATAGTACTTTCTTAAGGTATGTGGCTAGCAAGATGGTATATAAGATAACCCTAAGAAAGTAAAAGTGGTACAGCAATGTCCACATCTTGCTACAGTTACAGATGAAGATCCAAGTCCAATTTGCGCTTTCTGCTATGGTCTGTTGTCCATTCTATTTGAGCTGTGATTGGATCAGGTACATGAACATATGCTTGTAAAGCATCAATTAACTCCTCAGCATCTGAAGCTAAGATGAGAATTCGTCGTGCTGAGTGTGGGATAAACCTTTGTTCCACAGCATGATCAAGGAAAGATAACAAACCATCAAAGAAGTGATTAACATTTAATAAACCTATTGGTTTGTGATGCATATTTAGTTGTGCCCAAGAGAGTATTTGGAAAATCTCCTCTAAAGTACCAAAACCACCTGGTAAGGCAATGAAGGCGTCAGCATTGCTCATCATTCTAGCCATGCGTTCATGCATGGAAGCTACTCTATATTCTTCCCCAATTGTTTTCCCTATGTTGCTAGATGCAGCTAGAGATGTAGGAATAATACCTAGAACTTGGCATCCTCCTACATGTGCAGCTGTAGCCACACACCCCATTAACCCACAGTTACCTCCACCATAGACTAGATGAATTTTTCTTCTGGCCAGCACCATACCCAGGTTTTGTGCTGCTTTCACATATTCTCCATCTTTTCCAGGACTGGAACCACAAAAGACACAGATATTTCGAAACTGACGGAATGCGGTTCCTTCCATAATTTTTATCACCTTAACTCTGAGTATGAAAATAAAGATACTAATGTAGAACTCATAGAAGGGCATATTTATAATAGCTATGCGAATAGGCCGGATATTATTAGAACAGCTATGTGAGTGATTGGTGGATATCAGCTAAATTAAAGGTAAAAAAAAACGGCAAGCATGTATATGTACAGTAGTTATGACTGTGACCCATATTAAGCACATAAAGAGCATAAGATAAGATATCACCAGAAATCTGTCTTTTTCTTGTTGTCTTTGATGAAGCATTGATGTCTTGAAAGGTTGTAGGTGATAGCCATCATTGTAAAAAAAAAAAAAAAGTGAAAATGCAAACCAATTAATTGTTGAAGAGGAACAATCAAATGGTTTATTTTGTTTTCTCAATATTTTTACCAGTCGACTATTGGTTTATAAGTTGACTAGCTATTATGAGAAATTTTAATTTGGACTGGTTATTTACAGTTGATTGATTATATATATTTTGAAACAACCAACTGCATCCTACCAGTTAACTATGTGCTCTTGTTATTCACAGACTTTATAGGCTCAGAGATATTTTTTTTCATATGATATGCTTCCGCCGAATAACAATATCTTTGTATTAAATATTGGCACATATATTCAAAATTTGCGGCCACCGATTTTTGCCGAAATCATAGATAGATTTTGTTTATAGATTTTCAAGAATTACGGCCACCGATTTTAATGCTTTTCAATGTTTGTTTAAATTTTTGACTTTCTATTTTGGCACCATTCTCTATTGTGCTTTTCGTCTGTTTCACTGCATTCTCCCTCATTAACGGTTGGTATTAAATGCAAGGTTGTTTTTCCTCATTTCAAGGAAAGATAATTTCTAATATTTGGAACTCAGTTATTATGGTGTTCAACTGATTATTGGATTAAAGTAATAAAAATTTTGAAAAGACTAGATGGATGATGATGTAATGGTGTTTTGACGAATGTAATCAAAGGAATTAACGGTGTTGATGTTTTTGAGGAGTAAAGTATGGAAAGTAAGATTTAAGTTAATCTCGAAATTTTTTTTTAATTTGAAAACATGGAGAATATTTTGATTATCATCTTCGAGAATTATATAAGTGATTAAGATATTTGTGTTAAGGATTTATACCCTACTAAATTGAGACTCATGTTGAGATTGGAAATTCACGTATGAATAATTGTTGAGAAAAGAGATTTCTGAAGAAGCCATAGATTGTAAATATGGATAACCCGAGGTAATAAAGATATACTGAGATATAAAAAAAAATGGTACTAGTATAATGGTAAAAAAAAAAAAAGATACAAGTGAAATTTTTCATTGGCAGGTATGTTGGCAAGTACGAAGTGAATATATTATCTCAAGGGAGATATTCAGGAAGTCTAAGGATCTTTATTAAATTATAGTATGACTGATACTAAAATTAAATGATGTGTTTATACATTAGAAGTTATGACTTATGTATCTTTATCTTATTATGGTGGAAGTTGGGAGAAATTAATTGTCCTTAGTTGAACTTGCTCATAGTAGTAATTATCATACCAATATACAATGGCATCATTTGAAGTTTTACATGAACATCATAGGTTTCTTAATATGTGAGTGAATTGAGAAAAGTTAAACTTTGGAAATCTAATTTGGAATAACATGCAATAGATAAAATATACCTTATCGAAATTGATGATGCTAGCTTGGAGAGCATGCTTCAAGCATATGTTTTTGAGATTGGTAGGAGATTTCTTAGCAGAATTTGTCTATAATAAAATGATATTAGAAGATTTAAACCTTATGTAAGAGGTGTTACAAATATTCTGTTAAATGACTCAGTGGAGTTATATTTATTATAAGATGTCATTGATAAAGTGAAATTGATTAGAAAAAGAATACTGGAAACTCAATACAAGTCAAAAGTTTACAAGGACTCTGAATGTTGAGCACTAGGAATTTTCAGTTGGTGATCATATATTCTTTAATGACTCACCATGAAAGAGGTAATGAGATTTGGAAAGAAAGGGAAGTTACCCTCTCGGTATATAGAGTTATTTGAATTCTTGATAAGATCGGTTCAGTGGCTTATTGTTTGGTTTTATCACTTGCATTAGATAATGTTTATTCAGTTTTTTTCATGTGTCTATACTACGAAAATATTTACTGAATTCTACACATGTTATACAATGTCCATAGATTCAGTTACAAAAAGATTAACCTATGAGGAACAACCAGTAGCAATAGCGGGCAGATAAATAAAGAAGTTACGGTAAAAAAAAAAAAAAGAAATACCTACAGTAAAGGTGATATGGAAAAATCACTCTTCTGATGAAGCTACTTGAAAAAGGAAAAATGATATATGTGTCAGATATCTGTATTTGTTTGAATAATGAGGTTAGTGTTTATCTGCAACTGTGGTGATGAAATTCGGGGACCGAATTTCTTTAAGGGGGGAAGAATGTAATAACCGTAAAATTTAACAAAAAAATTCAAATTAAAGGAAATTTAGAATAAAAGAGAGAATTTTGAAAATAGAGATAAGAACCGGTGAAAATAAGTTTATTTATTACATGGATTAAAGAATTACAAAAGAAATATGAGAATTTATGTTTTGGCGCGCTATAAGCAAATATATTTTTATTTATGTAGAAATGATTATGATTTGTTAAAATTTAGTGGACTTTTAAGTAAAAGAAGTATTGTGTTGCTTAAAATAATTATATCGGCCTCTATTGAATTTTTATGGTATTTTTAGAAATATTCTTTCTTTTAATATGAATAAAGATATTTGTTTTGAAATTTGTTTTAATATGATTTTTATCAAGAAAAAATTATGATTTAAGAGTTTAACTAAAGATTTATGAGGAAGGAAATTTTTAGAAATTTTTGGGATATTTTATGATGAAAAATGGAATTTCTATGAATTTTTATAAAAGAAAATCCTATTATTAATTATTTAATAAATATTATTATTATAAAAAAAAAAAAAAAAAAAAAAAAAAAAAAAAAACAGAATGTTAAAATGGATGCCGGGAGAGAAATCGAGAAAGAAGAAAAAAAAAAACGAAGAAATGCACAGTAGTGAATAGTGAGTGAATAGTAATCTCAAATTTTATCTGTCGATTTGGGGTGTTTAAGGGTTTCCAATCTCAAAACCGAAATTGTTATTGGATTCAGGACGAAGAGTACTTCAATTTTGACCGATCAGTTTTTCAAATCAACCGTTGAATCGCCGTAGATCTGAAGTAGAAAATCTCGGTAAAAGGTAAGTTCTGAAAAACCTTACTTAGAGACCTCAAATTAGAAATCTGACACCGTAGATGGGTTCAGAAGCTTGATAAACATTAGGATATGAATTCATTTTATTGATTTGGTAAAAAATTTTATGACGGTGAATAGTGTTTTCCGGCGGTGAATA
>CM073469.1:25057500-25070000 GCA_037074535.1 Gleditsia sinensis
CATATATATATATATATGTGTGTCACGGCCCCAAATGATGGAAGACATAACCGGTACGGCATAAGGGTTTCCCCCTAACCGCAAGCCTAACACATAGCATGCATAAACATCCAGCAAACAATCCAGAGTACATAATAAATATAACTGGCCACATATGTCAAATCCAATATAAGAAAATACTATATATATATATATATATATATATATATAAAATATCTCATGAATCCAACATCTGTGATTCATCTTGCCCCATGGCCTCATAATACAAACATCGTTGTAAAACATAAAACCATTTTTTCAAACAACACAAAATAATACGCAAGAAGCGAGGATCCTGCCTATATGTTCATGGAGGTACGCTAGACATAATCTAAACTAAACAAATAGTACAAAAGAGCCTTGCCCAAACTGGGGCTCACCAACACTATCTTCAGCCTCCTAGGAAGCTGTAGTTGGATCAAGTCTCTGTGATTATCTGTGGGGAGGAAACAGAAGAGGGGTGAGATCACCACATCTCAGTGAATGGATAAATCACACTATAACAAAAACAGGGCAAACCAAGCACGAATGTTTCGCAATGAGTTTAATAATTGAAATCAAAGTGTAAAGATAATAATAGAAACATTAAGCATTTAACCATAATTTATTGAAAGAAAAGCTAAACAGTTCAAATGTATGTTCAAAAGATAAAACAGGATTAAATCAGTAACAGTAGAGCAAATCAATTATGCATGGTAAGTAATAAATGAAGTTATTTATGCAATAACAATGATGAATGAGATTGTTTAGAAATATTTAATCTTTAAGAAAAATGCACTAGTTTATTGGAGGTCTTTCCTAACAGATCTATCATCTCCCTCAAGCACATAGCAAGGGTAGGGTAATAATTGTAGTCGTAGACATAAATCCACCCTAAATCCCCCAAGCACACAGTAAGGGTATGGTAATCACTGTAGGCGTAGACATAAGTCCACCCTAAATCCCCCAAGCACACAGCAAGGGTATGGTAATCACTGTAGGCGTAGACATAAGTCCAACCTAAATCCCTGTGTCTTAGGCAGTCATATGCCCGTCATAATATCCTAGAACGAAGCCTTCGCATGACCATGGTGCACCAGGGCTAGCACTCCCTACGGCTAGCTAACAGTGATCTAAAAAGTTCCCTCCAATAGAAAACATTTGAAATATACTATTCAAAGAGTTTAAAGTAAAACATTTCAATAACATTACAATAAAGCTATAATTCTCCATTTAGCTCTTTTCATGCATAAAATTATGTTCTAAAATATATCTCATCCATGAATTCCCATGGAGACCTTTATAATCATAAACTTTCCCTTTTAAACATAGATCGTCTGTAGACGTCACATAGATGCTCATCATGCATCAAATCATTTCATGGCTAACTTAGTTCATTTCTATGACTAAGTTCGCATTTCTATAAATCTAACTCAAATGGAGAATTATTAGCCTAGATGCTTGCCCTGCATACCTAGAGTTCAACTAGGATTTAAATTTATAATTTCTAACATGGTTGGAACATATTGGTTTTCAAAGCGGTAAAATAATTTAGCATACATTCCAACTAGTTAAAATCATACGAGAGAAAGTTATAAACCGAATTCGTACAACATGCGCTACAGTATGAAAAACCCACTCACAGGTAAGGGTTCCAGATTGGACAGTCCTAAAATCCTAGTTCCTGGTCTGAATTCGCTAAAACAGACCCCAAAATCGAGTTCGGAAGGACCAAAAACCTTAAATGAGCTTGATTACTGTTCACCGCCGGAAAACACTATTTACTACCACTATTCATCGCCGAAAAACACTATTTACTGTCACAAAAATTTTACCGAATCAACAAAACAATTTCATATTCTAATATTTGTCTAGTTTCTGAATCCATCTACAGAGTTAGATTTCTAATTAGAAGTCCCTAAGTAAGGTTTTTTAGAATTTACCTTTTACCGAGATTTTCTACTTCAGATCTACGGCGATTCAACGGTTGATTTGAAAAACTGATCGGTCAAAACTGAAGTACTCTTCGTCCTGAATCCAATACTACTTTCAGTTTTGATACCGGAAGCCAATCGATACTCCATATTGAAAGATAAAATTTGAGGTCACTATTCACTCACTATGCAGTACTATTCCACTCCGTTTTTTTTCCTTTCTTCTTTTTGAAATTTCGCCTCCGGTTTCGTTTTATGATTTTGCTGCTTTCGTTTTTTTTTAAATATAATAATAATTATTAAATAATTAATAATAGGATTTTCTTTTATAAAAATTCATATAAATTCCATTTTTCATCATAAAATATCCTAAAAATTTCTAAAAATCTCCTTTCTCATAAATCTTTAGTTAAAATCTTAAATAATAATTTTTCTTAATAAAAATTGTTATAAAACAAATTTTAAAATAAATATCTTTATTCATATTAAAAGAAAGAATACTTCTAAAAATACCATACAAATTCATTAGAGGCCGATATAATTATTTTAAGCAACACAATACTTCTTTTACTAAAAAGTCCACTTACTTTTAACAAATCATAATCATTTCTACATAAATAAAAATATATTTGCTTATAGCAAAATACTATCATTTTTTAAAAAAAAAGTACGCACCAAAACATAAATTCTCATATTTTCAAAATTTTCTCTTTTATTCTAAATTTCCTTTAATTGGAATTTTCGTTAAATTTTACAGTTATTACATTCTTCCCCCTTAAAGAAATTCGGTCCCCGAATTTCATCACTATAGTTGCAGATCAATACTAATCTCATTGTTCAAATAAACGCAGATATCTAGCGCGTATATCCTTCTCTCTTTCCCAAGTAGCTTCCTCAAAAGATTGATTTTTCCATATCATCTTTACTGTAAATATTTCTTTTGACCGTAACTTCTTTACTTGTCTGTCCATACTGGTTGTTCCTCTTAGGTTAAATCTTTCTGTAACTGAATCTATGAACACTATATAACATGTGTAGAATTCGGTAAATATTTTCGTAGTATAAACACATGAAAAAACTGGATAAACATTATCCAATGCAGGTGGTAAAACTAAACAATAAGCCACTGAACCGATCCTATCAAGAATTCAAATAATTCTATATACCGAGAGGGTAACTTCCCTTTCTTTCAAAACCTCATTGCCTCTCCTATGGGTGAGTCCTTCAAGAATATATATATAGTCACCAACTAATACTTTCTCGTGCTCCACATTCATAGTCCTTGTCACGGCCCCAAATGATGGAACACATGACCGGCACGGCATAAGGGTTTCCCCCTAGCCGCAAGCCTAACACATAGCATGCACAAACATCCAGCACACAATCCAGAGTACATAATAAATATAACTGACCACATATGCCACATCCAATATCAGAAAAATACTGTATCTATATATATATATATATATCTCATGAATCCAACATCTGTGATTTAACTTGGCCCATGGCCTCATAATATTCATGTGATTCAACTTGGCCTAAGGCCTCATAATACCAACATTGTTGTAAAATATAAAACCGTTTTCCAAACAACACATCAAAATACGCAAGAAAGCGAGGATCCTGCCTGTATGTTCATGGAGATACATTAGACATAACTAAACTAAACAAACAGTACAAAAGAGCCTTGCCCAAACTGGGGCTCACCAACACTATCTTCATCCTCCTACGAAGCTGTAGCTGGATCAAAGTCTCTTTGACTATCTGTGGGGAGGAAACAAAAGAGGGGTGAGATTACCACATCTCAGTGAATGAGTAAATCATACTATAACTGAAACAGGGCAAACCAAGCACGAGTGTTTCGCAATGGGTTTAATAATTGAAATCCAAATGTAAAGATAATAATAGAAACATTAAGCATTTAATCATAATTTATTGAAAGAATGCTAAACAGTTCAAATGTATGTTTAAAAGATAAAACAGGATTAAATCAATAACCGTAAGCAAATCAATTATGCATGGTAAGTAATAAATGAAGATATTTATGCAATAACAATGATGAATGAGCTTGTTTAGAAATATTTAATCTTTAAGAAAAATGCATCAGTTTATTGGAGGTCTTTCCTAACAGATCTATCATCTCCCCCAAGCACACAGCAAGGGTAGGGTAATCACTGTAGGCGTAGACATAAGTCCACCCTAAATCCCCCAAGCACACAGCAAGGGCATGGTAATCACTGTAGGCGTAGACATAAGTCCACTAAGTCCACCCTAATTTTCCCAAGCACATAGCAAGGGTATGGCAATCACTGTAGGCGTAGACATAAGTCCACCCTAAATCCCTGTGTCTTAGGCAGTCACATGCCCGTCACAGTATCCTAGGCCGAAGCCTTCATATGACCATGGTGCACCAGGGCTAGCACTACATGCGGCTAGCTAACAGTGATCTAAAAGGGTCCCTCCAATAGAAAACATTTGAAATATGCTATTCAAAGAGTTTAAAGTAAAACATTTCAATAACTTTACAATAAAGCTATAATTCTCCATCTAGCTCTTTTCATGCATAAAATTCCGTTCTAAAATATATCTCATCCATGAATTCCCATGGAGATCTTTATCATCATAAACTTTCCCTTTAAACATATCGTCCGTAGACGTCACATAGATGCTTATCATGCATCAAATCATTTCATGGCTAACTTAGTTCATTTCTATGACTAAGTTCGCATTTCTATAAATCTAGCTCAAATGGAGAATTATCAGCCTAGATGCTTGCCTTGCATACCTAGAGTTCAACAAGGATTTAAATTTATAATTTCTAACATGGTTGGAATATATTGGTTTCCAAAGCGGTAAAACAATTTAGCATACATTCCAACTAGTTAAAATCATACTAGAGAGTTATAAATAAAATTCTTAAAACATGCGCTATAGTATGAAAAACCCACTCACCTTACTAGGAGTCCAACAACGAGAATTTCACCTCGTGATGGCTCAACAACCTCGAAAACATAGACATAACATGAAAATTAGAAAACTCTAAAAGTCACTATTCACGCCGAAAAATACTATTCACTCGTCCGAACACTATTCATTCCGAAACCTAAAAACCCTATATTCTAGTATAGAAACTAATTCTAAGACTATCAATGGAAAGAAGTTCGGTAAAACGGAGCCTAAAACGCGATTAAACGGAGTTTTATCTTTGAGGTTACTATTCATGCACTTTTCTGGCGATAATCCAGCTACTTTCCGGTGAAATTGATCGGTGAGATTTGTAGCTCTTCTTCCCACGAGTTCAACGGTACCTTACTTGTTCAAATCGGACGTCTGGATGATGAGATATCTTAGAGAGAAGTTTGAGAAAAAATTTAGAGAGAGAGAGGAAGGTCCAGCAATGGAGGAAATGAAGGAAAAAGGAGGGGGACCGCCAAAAAAATGCCTCTCTGACGAATCTCGCCACCGGCGAGCTAATTCTCGCCGCGGCGAGTTTGCTGGTCCGCAATTTTCGCCGGCACCGAGCATATTTTCGCCACGGCGAGTTTGGAAACCAGAAATCTCATGCTCTCGGGAAAATGCTGCAGCATTCTCGCCGCGGTGAACTTCATTTCGCCGAATTTGACAAACTGTCTAACATGAAAGTTGTAGCCCTTTCTCTTAGCTTTCCGTAGCCACTTGAATCACCTAATTTGGAGTTCATATGAAGGAGTTATACATAAAATAGTGAGCAAAGGTCTAGACCACACTATGCTGCGGTTTTTGCCTCTTATCACTATAATATTCAAGGAATTAGCAAAAGTTCCCAACATCAAAGTTGTAGATATATATCTTATAGTTCATTATAAATTGGAATCAATTAATTTGGATTTCATATGAGAGAGTTATGCTTATATGATTGACGAAAGGTCAGAAGAAAAGATCAGAAACGCTCTAAAATTTTACATTGTTCTCAACTTCCTTGTTTCAAATGATTTGTACTTAACCTTTAAATGTTTGGGTTATTACAGTCCTTATAAACTTTTGACTTGTATTGAATTTCCAGTATTTTTTTTTAATCAAGTTCACTTAATTAATAACATCTTATAATAAATCTAACTCCACTGAGTCATTTAACATAACATTTGTAACACCTCTTACATAAGGCTTACATCTTCTAATATCATTTTATTATAGACAAATTGTGCTAAGAAATCTCCTACCAATCTAAAAAAAAATATGCTTGTAGCATGCTCTCCAAACTAGCATCATCAATTTAATAATTCATATGCTATCTATTGCATGTTATTCTAAATTAGATTTCCAAAGTTTAACTTTTCTCAATTCACTCACATATTAAGAAACCTATGATGTTCATGTAAAACTTCAAATGATTGCCATTGTATATTGGCATGATAATTACTGCTATGAGCAAGTTCAACTAAAGACAATTAATTTCTCCAAACTTTCACCACAATAATATAAAGATACTTAAAGCATAACTTCTAATGTATAAACACATTATTTAAATTTAGTATCAGTCATACTATAATCTAATAAAGATCTTTAACCTTCCTGACTAATTCTCTTGAGATAATATATTCAATTCGTACTTGCCAACATACCCGCCAATGAAAAATTTCACTTGTATCTTCTTTTTACCATTATACTAGTACCATTTTTTTTTATCTCAGTATATCCTTATTACCTCGGGTAATCCATATTTACAATCTATGGCTTCTTCTGAAATCTCTTTTCTCAACAATTATCCATACGTGAATTTCCAATCTCAATATAATTTACATTCTAGATATTAGTCTCAATTTAGCAAGGTATAAATCCTTAACACAAATATCTTAATCACTTACATTATTCTCAAAGATGATTCTCAAAATATTCTCCATGTTTCCAAATTAAAAATTTCGAGATTAGCTTAAATCTTACTTTCCATACTTTACTCCTCAAAAACTTCAACACCGTTAACTCATTTGATTACATTCGTCAAAACACCATTACATCATCATCCATCTATTCTTTTTAAAATCTCTATTACTTTAATCTACTAATCAGTTGAACACCATAATAACTGAGTTCCAAATATTAGAAATTATCTTTCCTTGCAATGAGGGAAAACAACCTTGCATTTAATGCCAACCGTTAATGAGGGAGAATGTAGTGAAACAGACGAAAAGCACAATAGAGAATGGTGCCAAAATAGAAAGTCAAAAATTTGGACAAACATTGAAAAGCATTAAAATCGGTGGCCGTAATTCTTGAAAATCGATAAACAAAATCTATCTACGATTTCAGCAAAAATTGGTGGCCGCAAATTTTGAATATATGTGCCAAAATTTAATTCAAAGATATTGTTATTCGGAGGAAGCATATCATATGGAAAAGAAATATTTCTGAGCCTATAAAGTCTGTGAATAACAAGAGCACATAGTTAACTGGTAGGATGCAGTTGGTTGCTTCAAAATATATATAATCAATCAACTGTAAATAACCAGTCCAAATTAAAATTTCTCAAAATAGCTAGTCGACTTATAAACCAATAGTCGACTGGTAAAAACATTGAGAAAACAAAATAAATCATTTGATTTTTCCTCTTCAACAATTAATTGGTTTGCATTTTCACTCTTTCTTTTTTTTTTTACAATGACGGCTTTCACCTACAACCTTTCAAGACATCAATGCTTCATCAAAGACAACAAGAAAAAGACAGATTTCTGGTTATATCTTATCTTATGCTCTTTATGTGCTTAATATGGGTCACAGTCATAACTACTGTACATATACATGTTTGCCATTTTTTTTACCTTTAATTTAGCTGATATCCACCAATCACTCACATAGCTGTTCTAATAATATCCGGCCTATTCGCATAGCTATTATAAATATACCCTTCTCTGAGTTCAATAAATACTTACATTAGTATCTTTGTCTATACTCAAAGTTAAGGTAAGAACAATTATGGAGGGAACAGCATTCCGTCAGTTTTGAAATATCTGTGTCTTTTGTGGTTCCAGTCCTTGAAAAGATGGGGAGTATGTTAAAGCAGCACAAAATCTGGGTATGTTGCTGGCTAGAAGAAAAATTCATCTAGTCTATGGTGGAGGTAACTATGGGTTAATGGGGTGTGTGGCTACAGCTGCACATGTAGGAGGATGCCAAGTTCTAGGTATTATTCCTACAGCTCTAACTGCATCCATCAACATAGGGAAAACAATTGGGGAAGAATATAGAGTAGCTTCCATGCATGAACGCATGGCTAAAATGATGAGTAATACTGACGCCTTCATTGCCTTACCAGGTGGTTTTGGTACTTTAGAGGAGATTTTCCAAATAGTCTCTTGGGCACAACTGAATATGCATCACAAACTGATAGGTTTGTTAAATGTTAATCACTTCTTTGATGGTTTGTTGTCTTTTCTAGATCAAACTATGGAACAGAAGTTTATCTCACACTCAGCACGACGAATTCTCATCTCGGCTTCAAATGCTGAGGAGTTGATTGATGCCTTACAAGCATATGTTCATGTACCTGATCCAACTATTGCTCAAATAGAATTGACGACAGACAATAGAAGAAAGCGCAAATTGGACTTGGATCTTCATCTGTAACTGTAGCAAGATGTGGACCCACTTTTACTTTCTTAGGGTTATCTTGGATACCATCTTGCTAGCCACATACCTTAAGAAAGTACTATTACTAAGTCAAAATTCATATTTTGAGAACTTAGCATATAGCTGATACTCCCTTGGAGTTTGTAATACTATCTTTAAATATTGCTTATGATCCTCTGAACTCTTGAAATATTCTAGTATACTATCAATAAATATAATAACAACTTGATTTAGGGATGGCTTAATTACTTATTCATTAACTCTATGAATGTAGCTGGGGCATTTGTCAATCCAAATGACATAACTATAAACTCATAGTGTCCATGCCGAATCCTGAAAGCAAATTTTTTTTAATATCCTCTTCTCTTATCCTTAATTGATGATATCTAAATATCAAATCAAGTTAATTTTTTTTTAAATGTTGAGCACTTTCTAACTGATCAAATAGATCATCTATACGAGGTAATGAGTATTTATTCCACATTGTCACTTTATTCAATTATCTATAATCTATGTATAATCATAGTGATCCATATACTGGAGCACTCCAAGTAAAAGTACTAGGGCTTTTAAATCCCTTGTCTAACATGTCTTGTAACTATTTCTTTTTCAGTTCTTTAAGTTCAGTGGGTGCCATTCTATATGGAAATATAGACGCTGGCCAGGAAATAAATCAATACCAAATTCTATTTATTATTTCGGGGTAATCCTGACAATTCTTCAGGAATTATATCAGAAAATTCTCTAATCACTGGAACTTGATTTACAGTGGTATACTTTATATTAGCATCTCTCACCACTGCCAACTATCCTTGGCACCTTTTTGTAATCACTTATGGACTGCTAAAGTAGAGATTAGGTTACTGGGTATCTCACTAAGATTTCTTTGTATCAAGAGAGAAAATTCTCCAAGAATATTGAATTTAATCACCTTCTAGTGACATTTCAAAATAACATAACATAAGCCAACAAATTCATTCTCAATATCACATCACAATCTACCATATCTAGACAACCGAGTACAACGGATGTCACATTCAGAAACCATCATGATGTCACATTCAGAAACCATCATATTTGGTATCTGTCTCAATTTCTTAAATTCTTTAAGACGCATCTCGCTATAAAACAGAGATAGCCTAACCGTCACTTAACCATGCCAACATAGCATACTATAAACTGACTTACTTGAACAAAAGAACAAAATCCTATCGAACCCCTTTAGCAGCACCGTGAGTATAAGCATGTTCGGATTCAAACCCATACTCAAAGTCTTACCTAAAGGTCTGTTACTCCATGAACACAGGAAAACCTAAAGCTCTGATACCACTCTGTCAATTTCTTCTGGTGGCAACAGGGGTACCTATCAAAGCACTGCATCCCATACTGCAGCTCCTGGGCGGAGAGCCATGCTTCGCCACATCGTTCACGCGTGAGAGTTCCCAGGACTCGGCTTTTCAACCTCGGCTCTGATACCACTCTGTCACGGCCGCAAATGATGGAACACATGACCGGCACGGCATAAGGGTTTCCCCCTAGCCGCAAGCCTAACACATAGCATGCACAAACATCCAGCATACAATCCAGAGTACAAAATAAATATAACTGGCTACATATGCCACATCTAATATAAGAAAATATTGTATATATATATAAAATATATCTCATGAATCCAACATCTATGATTCATCTTGGCCCATGGCCTCATAATACAAACATCGTTGTAAAACATAAAACCATTTTTTCAAACAACACATCAAAATACGCAAGAAGCGAGGATCCTACCTGTATGTTCATGGAGGTACACTAGACATAAACTAAACTAAAAAAACAGTACAAAAGAGCCTTGTCCAAACTGGGGCTCACCAACACTATCTTCAGCCTCCTAGGAAGCTGTAGCTGGATCAAAGTCTCTGTGATTATCTGTGGGGAGGAAACAGAAGAGGGGCGAGATCACCACATCTCAGTGAATGGATAAATCACACTATAACAAAAATAGGGCAAACCAAGCACGAATGTTTTGCAATGAGTTTAATAATTGAAATCAAAGTGTAAAGATAATAATATAAACATTAAGCATTTAACCATAATTTATTGAAAGAAAAGCTAAACAGTTCAAATGTATGTTCAAAAGATAAAACAGGATTAAATCAGTAACAGTAGAGCAAATCAATTATGCATGGTAAGTAATAAATGAAGTTATTTATGCAATAACAATGATGAATGAGATTGTTTAGAAATATTTAATCTTTAAGAAAAATGCACTAGTTTATTAGAGGTCTTTCCTAACAGATCTATCATCTCCCCCAAGCACACAGCAAGGGTAGGGTAATCACTGTAGGCGTAGACATAAGTCCACCCTAAATCCCCCAAGCACACAGCAAGGGTATGGTAATCACTGTAGGCGTAGACATAAGTCCAACCTAAATCTCCCAAGTACACAACAAGGGTATGGTAATCACTGTAGGCGTAGACATAAGTCCACCCTAAATCCCTGTGTCTTAGGCAGTCATATGCCCGTCATAGTATCCTAGGACAAAACCTTCGCATGACCATGGTGCACCAGGGCTAGCACTCCCTGCGGCTAGCTAACAGTGATCTAAAAGGGTCCCTCCAATAGAAAACATTTGAAATATACTATTCAAAGAGTTTAAAGTAAAACATTTCAATAACATTACAATAAAGCTATAATTCTCCATTTAGCTCTTTTCATGCATAAAATTCCGTTCTAAAATATATCTCATCCATGAATTCCCATGGAGACCTTTATAATCATAAACTTTCCCTTTTAAACATAGATCGTCCGTAGACGTCACATAGATGCTCATCATGCATCAAATCATTTCATGGCTAACTTAGTTCATTTCTATGACTAAGTTCGCATTTCTATAAATTTAGCTTAAATAGAGAATTATTAGCCTAGATGCTTGCCCTGCATACCTAGAATTCAACTAGGATTTAAATTTATAATTTCTAACATGGTTGGAACATATTGGTTTTCAAAGTGGTAAAATAATTTAGCATACATTCCAACTAGTTAAAATCATACGAGAGAGAGTTATAAACTGAATTCGTACAACATGCGCTACAGTATGAAAAACCCACTCATAGGTAACAGTTCCAGATTGGACAGCCCTAAAATCTTAGTTCCTGGTCTGAATTCGCTAAAACAGACACCAAAATCGAGTTCGGAAGGATCAAAAACCTAAAATGAGCTTGATTACTGTTCACCGCCGGAAAATACTATTTACCGCCACTATTCATCGCCGAAAAATACTATTCACTGTCACAAAAATTTTACCGAATCAACAAAATAATTTCATATCTTAATATTTATCTAGTTTCTGAATCCATCTACAGAGTCAGATTTCTAATTAGAAGTCCCTAAGTAAGGTTTTTTCGAATTTACCTTTTACCAAGATTTTCTACTTCAGATCTACGGCAATTCAACGGTTGATTTGAAAAACTGATCGGTCAAAATTGAAGTACTCTTCGTCCTGAATCCAATAACACTTTCAATTTTGATACCGGAAGCCAATCGATACTCCAGATTGAAAGATAAAATTTGAGGTCACTATTCACTCACTATGCAGTACTATTCCACTCCGTTTTTTTTCCTTTCTCATTTCTGAAATTTCGCCCCCGGTTTCGTTTTATGATTTTGCCGCTTTCGTTTTTTTTTTAAATATAATAATAATTATTAAATAATTAATAATAGGATTTTCTTTTATAAAAATTCATATAAATTCCATTTTTCATCATAAAATATCCTAAAAATTTCTAAAAATTTCCTTTCTCATAAATCTTTAGTTAAAATCTTAAATAATAATTTTTCTTAATAAAAATTTTTATAAAACAAATTTTAAAATAAATATCTTTATTCATATTAAAAGAAAGAATACTTCTAAAAATACCATACAAATTCATTAGAGGCCGATATAATTA
>CM073469.1:25075000-25147500 GCA_037074535.1 Gleditsia sinensis
AAATTTTGCCTCTAGGAGCTTGGTCAATGCAGGTCAACGCTATGGTGTACTATTCACCACCGAAAAATACTATTTACCGTTGGAAAATACTATTCACCGCCGGAAAATACTATTCACCACCACTATTCATCTCCAAAAATCACTATTCACCGCCACCAAAAGTTACCAAATGACCAAAACGAATTCATATCCTAATGTTTATCTAGCTTCTGAATCCATCTACGGAGTCAGATTTCTAATTTGAGATCTTTAAGTAAGAGTTTCAGAATTTACCTTTTACCGAGATTTTCTACTTCAAATCTACGGCGATTCAACAGCTGATTTGGAAAATTGATCGGTCAAAACTGTAGTACTCTTCGTCCTGAATCCAGTAGCACCTTCAATTTTGAGATTAGAAGCCAATCGGTACTCCAGATCGTGAGAAAATGTTGGAGGTTACTATTTATGTACCATTCACTCACTATACATCTTTCTCGATTTTTCTTTCTAAACTGATTACTCGTTTCCCCTCTCTTGGTTTCGTTTTATCATTTCTTTTTTTTTTTAATATAATAATAATTATTAAATAATTAATAATTAGATTTTCTTTTATATAAATTCATATAAATTCCGTATTTCACCATAAAATATCCCAAAAATTTATAAAAATTTCCATTCTCATAAATCTTTAGTTAAACTCTTAAATCATAATTTTTCTTGATAAAAATAGTTATAAAATAAATCTCGAAATGAATATCTTTATTCATATTAAAAGAAAGAATATTTCTAAAAATACAACAAAAATTCATTAGAAGCCAATATAATTATTTTAAGCAAAACAATACTTATTTTAATTAAAAGTATACTTACTTTTAGTAAAACATAATCATTTTCAAACAAATAAAAATATATTTGCTTATAACAAACTACTATCATTTAAAAATAAAAATTACACGCCAAAATATAAATTCTCATATTCCTTTTGTAATTCTTTAATCCATGTAAGAATTAAATTTATTTCCACCAGTTCTTATTTTCATTTTCAAAATTCTCTTTATTATTCAAAATTTTCTTTACTTTGGACTTTATTAAATTTATGGCTATTACATTCTTCCCCCCTTAAAGAAATTCGGTTCCCGAATTTCATCATCGTAATGACAGATAAACACTAACCTCATTGATCAAACAAAAGTGGGTATCTGGCGAGCATATAATCTTTTCTTTCCCAGGTAGCCTCCTCAGAAGAGTGATTTTGCCATATCACTTTAACCATAAGAATTTCTCTTGACCGTAACTTTTTCACTTGCCGATCTGCAATGTACATCGGTCTTTCCTCAGAGGTTAAATTCTTATCCAAATGAATTTCTTGGGATTGGATGACATGAGTAGGATCCGGTAAGTATTTCCGTAGCATAGACACATGAAATACTGGATGAACATCACTCAATTCTGGTGGCAGAGCTATGCGATATGCCACTGCACCTACTTTATCCAATATTTCAAAAGGGCATATATACCGAGGGCTTAACTTCCCTTTCTTTCTAAATCTCATCACTCCTTTCATGGGTGAGACTTTCAGGAACACTTGTTCACCCTCTAAAAATTCCAACTCCCTTCGTCTATTGTCAGCATACGCCTTTTGTCTACTCTGAGTTGCCTGCAGCTTTTCTCTAATAAGTTTTACCTTGTTCAAAGCATCTTGTACAAGATCTGGCCCTATAAGTTTAGCTTCGCCCACTTTGAACCATCCAATGGGGGATCTGCACCATCTACCATACAAAGCTTCGAATGGAGCCATCTGTATACTAGTCTAGTAACTATTATTATACGTAAACTCTGCCAAAGATAAGTACGTATCCCAACTTCCACCAAAATAAAAAATGCAGGCCCGAAGCATATCTTCTAAAATCTGAATCGTTCGCTCAGACTGACCATCAGTTTGAGAATGGAAAGCTGTGCTTAAATCCAATCTCGTTCCTAATGCTTCTTGAAAAGCTTTTCAAAATCGTGCTGTGAACTGCGGCCCTCGATCCGATATAATAGATATAGGAACTCCATGTAGCCTAACTATTTCATTTAATTAAAGCCTTGCATACTGAGCTACGTTGTAAGTAGTTTTCACAGGCAGAAAATGTGCTGACTTCGTCATGCGGTCAATAATAACCCAGATAGAATCGTATCCTTTGGAAGTCCTTGGTAATCCCGTGATGAAATTCATAGTAATTCTCTCCCACTTCCATTCTGGTATTTCTATTCGCTGATGTAACCCTGCAGGTCATTGATGTTCAGCTTTTACCTATTGGCATGTCAGACAATAAGAAACAAACTCTGCGATATCCTTTTTTATACCATCCCACCAATATAATTCCTTCATGTCTTGATACATCTTTGTCGTTCCTGGGTGTATGGTATATGTAGATCCATGTGCTTCCTCCAGAACTTGTTTCCTCAAATCATTAACATTTGGGACACATAATCGTCTACCGTATCTTAATACCCCTTCAGTATCCACTGAAAATTCAGAATCCTTGCTATCTTTCAATTTTCTCTTAATCTTGAGCAAACTAGCATCCTTGTCTTGATCGGCTTTGATTTGCTCAACTAAAGAAGATTGGAGCTGCACATAAGCCAATAATATTCCTGGTTCTTTTACTTCAAACTTTATCCCCTTACTTTCTAACTTATGGATTTCTTCTAACAATGGTCGTTGCACCTCTGATGTATGAGTCAAACTTTCCATGGACTTTCTGCTTAGAGCATCAGCTACTACATTTGTTTTGCCAGGATGATACAAAATCGTACAGTCATAATCTTTCAGTAGTTCTATCCATCTTCTTTGCCTCAAATTAAGATCCTTCTGTTGAAAAATATACTTGAGGCTCTTGTGATCTGTATAAATCTCACAATTTCTTCCATACATGTAATGTCTCCAAATCTTTAAAGCAAATATTACAGCTGCCATTTCTAAATCATGGGTGGGATAATTCTGTTCATGTTTCTTCAACTGTCTAGATGCATAAGCAACTACTCTTCCATTTTGCATTAACACACAGCCTAAGCCCACTCTAGATGCATCACAATATACTACATAGTCTCTAGTATCCATAGAAATGGTAAGGACTAGATCTGTAGTTAAGCACTCTTTTAATTTCTAAAAACTCTCTTCACAAGCATCAAACCACTCAAATTTTATCCCTTTCCTAGTCAACCTAGTCAAAGGAGCAGCTATCTTTGAAAAATCTTTAACAAATCTACAGTAATAGCCTGCTGACCCAAGAAAACTACGAATTTCAGTTACTGTCGTAGGGCGTGGCCATTGCTGTACTGCTTCTATATTTTTGGGATCAACATGAATACCATCTTTGGTAACCACATGCCCTAAGAACGTAACACTACTAAGCCAAAATTCACACTTTGAAAACTTAGCATATAACTGGTGTTCTCTTAGGGTTTGCAAAGCTATCCTTAGATGTCGCTCATGCTCCTCTGAACTCTTTGAATACACCAAAATATCATCGATAAATACAATAATAAACTGGTCCAGGAAAGGTTTAAATACCCTATTCATTAAATCCATAAATGCAGCTGGGGCATTCGTTAAACCAAATGGCATTACTAAGAACTCGTAGTGCCCATACCGAGTCCTAAAAGCAGTTTTCAAAATATCTTCCTTCTTGATTTCCAATTGATGATACCCTGATCTCAGATCAATTTTTGAAAAATATTGAGCACCTTGTAACTGGTCAAACAAATCATCTATTCTGGGTAGAGGATATTTATTTCGTATAGTCACTTTGTTCAATTGCCTATAGTCAATACATAAGCATAGAGATCCATCCTTTTTCTTCACAAATAGAACAGGAGCACCCCAAGGAGATGTGCTAGGTCGAATAAAACCTTTATCTAGTAAATCTTGCAGTTGTTCCTTCAATTCTTTAAGTTCTGCAGGTGCCATCCTATAAGGAGGTATGGATATTGGTTGTGTTCCAAGGAGAAGGTCAATACCAAACTCAATCTCTCGGTCTGGTGGTAATCCTGGCAACTCTTCAGGAAACACATCAAGAAATTCTTTAACTACTGGAACATGTTCTACACTTGTATACTTCATATCAACATCATTGACTACTGCTAAATACCCCTGGCATCCCTTTGTAATAGTTTATAAGCTGTCAGTGCAGATATTAAATTACTAGGCACCTTATTACAGTCTCCTTGTATTGAGAAAGAAGGTTCTCCAGGGACATTAAACTTAATCACCTTATGGTGACAGTCTAGAATGGCATGACATGATGACAACCAATCCATTACTAGAATCACATCAAAGTCTACCATATCTAGAACTATCAAATCTATAAGAGTTTCCTTATCCTCTATCGAAATTTTACATGATCTATACACATCATTTACCAACAAGAATTCTCCCATTGGAGTAACAACCATAAAAGAACAATGCAAACTAGTGGGATCTCTACTCAATTTCTTAGCAAAGCATGGTGATATATAAGAATGTGTAAAGCCAGGATCGAACAGAACATATGCTTTATGGGAACATACTGATAATGTACCTGTCATAACTGCATTTGAATCCTGAGCATCCTGTCATGTCAAGGCAAAAACTCGAGCTGGTTCTCGCCCTTGATTTCCTGATCCTCTACCAGTACCACCACTACTTGCTTGGACTGAGGCTGCTCTACTAGGTCGTGCTGGTGCAGATGCAGGAGGTGAAGCTAGTTGTACTGATGCTTGACTAAAACTTCGCATTTGTGGACAATTCCTCATCAAATGACCTACTTGTCCACACTAATAATAGGCAACAATTTCTCTGCGGCACTGTTCAGTATGAGGCCTGCTGCAGATGGGACATAATGGAATTAATCTTGATTCTTGTTGACTAGGGGGCCTCATATCTCTTTGGAACATTCTCTGCTTATTGATGTTAACTGATGGTTGGTTAGAACTGCCAACTCCTGTTTGAGTAAAACACTGTGGTTTTTGAAATCTTGATCCATTGACAGTAGGATTATATCTAGTCTGGACATTACTATCTCGATCTCTTTTTCTTCTTTTTAAACCTTCTATTTCAGCTTTCTCCCGTGTTTCCATCATTCTAGCACAATCCACAGCTGCAAAATAGGTTGAAAAATGATTCATCTGAGGGCCCACCGATTTGAATAGTGGACATATTAATCCCGAAACAAACCTCTTAATTCTTTCTTTTTCAGTAGGGACCAGATAAGGTGCATATTTGGACAACCGAGTGAAACGAATGTCATATTCAGTGTCTGTCTTAATTCTTCAAATTCTCTGGCCCTCTTGTCTTTTTCACTCATTGGCAGGAACCGATTCATAAATGCTTCCTTAAATTCATCCCACTCCATTGGGGGTAAAGTATTAGATCTTCCTAGTACCAGAGTTTCAAACCAAACTTGGGCCACATCTGATAATTGAAAGGCCACTAGTTCAACAGATCTTCTAAGAACTCGTTCCACAGCATCGATGAATATCTGTGGGTCTTCTTGAACATCTGACCCAGAAAAAGTCAGAGGTTTTAGCTTAAGAAATTGCGATAATGACACCTCAATCCCTGTAGTCTTGTCCTCTTGCTCAGCTCTTCTTCCTAATTCTTGTACTTTAGGAGCATTTTTTGGTGGCTGGCCATCTTTTCTGCCTTGATTTACTATAAATCCAGCCAACGTCTCTAAACTCCTATGTATACCCGTTATCATATCAACTGTCCTATCATGTGGCTCCTGAGGAGGTTCTATTCTTTCCTCAGAAACTCTGTCAGGCACAGGAACTTGTTCGTCTTGTCTTGGGGTTCTCATATCCCGTGCACATCCTCTACCTCTTCCACGACCTCTTTATACTGGAATTGTAGATTGTGCAGACTCTTCAATAGAGGGTGCACGATCTACAGCTTCTTCTCTAGCAACCGCTCTAGTTCTTGGTGGCATCATTTACTATACAGAATAAAACACTTTTTAAGATACTATCACATTCGATCAACATTATACTATGAACTTTAACAGACTTAGAATAGAACGGAAGATGATATCCTATAAAATCCCTCAGCAGCACCTAAAGTATAAATATGTCCAGCTCATATCGATACTAAAGGTCCTACTAAAGAATCCTTTGCTCTGATTGTCACAGGGAAACATAATGCTCTGATACTAACTCGTCACGCCCCTACTTTAGGAATGCGAATTTCTCTAATATCCGATAAACTTTATCATTATGCATTTGTAAATAATCTCACAATATCACATATATGAGTAACATCACACGTTTACAAGCCAATATTGATAATTATACATGCCAGGTCTATAAAGATCAGATTTACAGTGGAAACAAGGATCCTGCCTGTGACGTTCAGAGCAACTCTAGGGTACAAATATATTACAAATATAAAACATTGAGAGCCTAGAAACAATGTAGGCTCACCACTGGAGTACGACCCTTAGTCGATCACGTGGCTGTTGGACCAAACTCTATGTCTTTATCTGAAAAATAGATCCATATTGTGTAGTGAGTTTTATAACTCAGTGAGCAAATAACACCCCCTATAACCTCTTAGGTCAACATATGGATGTACTTTCCAGTTCAAAGTTTCTCATATTGAAAAGTTACATTCAGAAGTATATTCATATGGGACCCGCATTTCAAAACATTTCTGTTAACAATTCATATTCATATTCATTCAAATCATATACAAAACTATAAAATCATTAATCAAATAATGTTATGCATCAAATATTTCTCATATAACTTAGTCGGAGGATCCCATATTAAAACCACCATACGAGAGTTTGACCTCTTCCGTACTATGGTGGTATAGGATTTGCCTAAACTCAGCATCCCGTTGAGATTTGCCCTACTACCATTCAAGAGGATACACGAAGGGACTATGTATGGGTCTTTCCCAAGCACACAGCAAGGGAAGGCAAATAACATCTCATATAACTGGCATCTCGCCCATATATAGGAAACATTCTGCTCTCCTTCACATATAATCTCCCGTGTGTTGGCCCTCACACGAGACTAGCACCACCTCCCCTGCTAGCTGAGACAATCAAGGTGCGCACCAGGGCTAACATCACCTGTTGTTAGCAGACAGTGTTTCCAATAGGATTCCTCCACAAAAATACCATATGCACATATGCCATATAATCCAGTATAAAATTCTCAATATAAAATAGACTTTTCAGTCTTAGTATATTCATCTGTCAAAACTTCCCAATCAGGGGAAACATATATTCATGCCCATATCCGAGGCAAACGTATCACTTTATAAATCAACGTCACATGCATAACATAATTTTTTTGCCGTGTAATGTGAAATATATTTAAATATCACATGTTCAATGTGTATCAAAATTCATTTCAAAATTCATACTTTTGACCTAAATATCATATTTCAACCATTTCAGATATTGCAAACCATTTCAGAAACATATGAAAGTATAAATAACATGTAAACATACTCATTTAGCAATGTAAAGTTCAAGAAGAGTAAAAACAAGCCATAAGAAGAATTATCTACTCACAGGTAAGGGTTTCAGATTGGACAGCCCTAAAATCCTCGTTTTTGGTTCGAATTCGGTAAAATAAACTCTAAAATCGTGTCCGAAAGGTCGAAAAACCTTGAAAATGACTCTGGATTTGCTAAATTTGCCTCTAGGAGCTTGGTCAACGCAGGTCAACACTATGGGTACTATGCATCTTTCTCGATTTTTCTTTCAAAATTGATTACTCGTTTCCCCTCCCCTGGTTTCGTTTTATAATTTCTTTTTTTTAATATAATAATAATTATTAAATAATTAATAATTAGATTTTCTTTTATATAAATTCATATAAATTCCGTATTTCACCATAAAATATCTCAAAAATTTCTAAAAATTTCCATTCTCATAAATCTTTAGTTAAACACTTAAATCACATTTTTTCTTGATAAAAATAGTTATAAAATAAATCTCGAAATGAATATCTTTATTCATATTAAAAGAAAGAATATTTCTAAAAATACAACAAAAATTCATTAGAAGCCAATATAATTATTTTAAGCAAAACAATACTTATTTTAATTAAAAGTATACTTACTTTTAGCAAAACATAATCATTTTCAAACAAATAAAAATATATTTGCTTATAACAAACTACTATCATTTAAAAATAAAAATTACACGCCAAAATATAAATTATTATATTCCTTTTGTAATTCTTTAATCCATGTAATAATTAAATTTATTTCCACCGGTTCTTACTTTCATTTTCAAAATTCTCTCTATTATTCAAAATTTTCTTTACTTTGGACTTTATTAAATTTACTGCTATTACAATATGTATATATGTATACATATGTATACGTATACATATACGTATATGTATACGTATACATATACGTATACGTATACGTATACATGTGTATACGTATACGTATACATATACGTATATGTATACGTATACATATGTATACATATATATATATATATATATATATATATATATATATATATATATATATATAGCTGGAATGAAATGAAGTTGGGAAGGTTTGTTAGATGAATTGGACATTGAAGTTGATCATCTTGTTTAACCAAGTTAGAAAATAACAAAGGGAGATGGACTAATAGGGTTGGATGATTCTTTAATATCAACAGTGACTCCTAATCAGTCCTGCCGATGGCCATGATAACGTTATCTTGAAACTGCCGAGGGCTTGGGAACCCTCGGGTACTCCAATCTCTGAGGTTAATTCTCAACAAGCTCCCAATAGTGCTTTCGTTTGTGAGAAAAAACTGACTTCAAGGGAAGCTGCAATGATGAAGGGAAGACTAGGATTCACTTGTGGTGTTTCTATGGCTTGTAAAGGTAGAAGAGGAGGAACTCATGTTAATATGGGGTCATAAATTTGCATAAGTGCAATAAACTAAAAGCGGAAGCCTAAAGAATATACTTCAAGCGATAGGAATTAGATTCCTCATAAATACAATCACCAAATATAAATCAGAATAGAGAAAATTTGTCTTAGTCTATCTAAGATCTTGATACGTGTACCACAAGTTTTTCTTGTAGACTAAAGACTCCTATATCAGAAAAATATTTTCTGAATGTTTCATTATATACTTCTTCCCATCAAAGAAGGGGTATTTATAATTGATGAATGATTGCTATAATCACCATGTACCTTTTTGTAATAACCCTCAACTAATAAAACCTTTGAAGGTTATGTATAAATAATTTGAAACAAAGAAAGTTGAGAATAATGTAAAATTTTAGAGCGTTTTTGACCTTTTCTTCTGACCTTTCGTCACTCATATAATTATAACTCTCTCATATTAAATCTAAATTAAGTAATTCCAATTTCTAATGAAAGATAAGACATATATATACAACTTTGATGTTGGGAACTTTTGCAAATTCCGTGAATATCATAGTGAGACGAGGCAAAAACCGAAGTGTAGTGTGGTCTGGACCTTTGCTCACTATTTTATGCATAAATCCTTCATATGAACTCCAAATTAGGTGATTCAAGTGGCTATGGAAAGCTAAGAGAAAGGGGTACAACTTGCATGTTGGACATTTTGTCAAATTCGGCGAAATGGAGTTCGCCGCGGCGAGAATGATGCGGTATTTTTCCCGAGAGCATGAATTTCTGGTTTCGAATCTGGCCGCGGCGAAAATAAGTTCGCCGGCGGCGAAAATCGAGGCTCGCCGCGGCGAGAATTAGTTCGCCGGCGGCGAGATTCGTCTGATAATTATTTTGGGCGGACCCCCCCCCCTTTTCTTCATTTTTTCTTTCATCTGAACCCTAATTCTCTCTCTCTAAAATTTTCCTCAAACTTCTCTCTAAGATATCTCATCATCCGGACGTCCGATTTGAGCAAGTAAGGTATCGTTGGACTCGTGGGAAGAAGAGCTACAAATCCCACCGATCAATTTTGCCGGAAATTCGCCGGAAGTTCGCCGGAAAACTGTGTGAATAGTACCTCCAAAGGTAAAACTCCGTTTAATCGCGTTTTAGGCTTCGTTTTACCGAATTTCTTTCCATAGATAGTCTTAGAATTAGTTTCTATACAACATATAGGGTTTTTAGGTTTCGGCATGAATAGTGTTCCGGCGAGTGAATAGTGTTTTTCGGCGTGAATAGTGACTTTTAGAGTTTTCTAATTTTCATGTTATGGCTATGTTTTCTAGGTTGTTGAGCCATCACGAGGTGAAATTCTCGTTGTTGGACTCCTAGTAAGGTGAGTGGGTTTTTCATACTATAGCGCATGTTTTAGGAATTTGATTTATAACTCTCTCGTATGATTTTAACTAGTTGGAATATATGTTAAATTGTTTTACTGCTTTGAAAACCAATATGTTCCAACCATGTTAGAAATTGTAAATTTCAATCCTAGTTGAACCCTAGGTATGCAGGGCAAGCATATAGACAATTAATTCTCCATTTGAGCTAGATTTATAGAAATGCGAACTTAGTCATAGAAATGAACTAAGTTAGCCATGAAATGATTTGATGCATGATGAGCATCTATGTGACGTCTACGGACGATCTATGTTTAAAAGGGAAAATTTATGATTGTAAAGGTCTCCATGGAAATTCATGGATGAGATATATTTTAGAACGAAATTTTATGCATGAAAAGAGCTAGATGGAGAATTATAGCTGTATTGTAAAGTTATTGAAATGTTTTACTTTAAACTCTTTGAATAGCATATTTAACATGTTTTCTATTGGAGGGACCCTTTTAGATCACTGTTAGCTAGCCGCAGGTAGTGCTAGCCCTGGTGCACCATGATCATGTTAAGGCTTCGGCCTAGGATATTGTGACGGGCATATGACAGCCTAAGACACAAAATTTAGGATAGACTTATGTCTATGCCTACAGTGATTGCCATACCCATTGCTATGTGCTTGGGGAAAATTTAGGGTGGACTTATGTCTACGCCTACAGTGATTACCTTACCCTTGCTATGTGCTTGGGATAGATGATAGATCTGTTAGGAAAGACCTCCAATAAACTAGTGCATTTTTCTTAAAGATTAAATATTTTTAAAATACCACATGCATCATTGTTATTGCATAAATATCTTCATTTATTATTTACCATGCATAATTGATTTGCTTACAGTTATTGATTTAATCCTGTTTTATCATTTGAACTGTTTAGCATTCTTTCAATAAATTATGATTAGATGTTTAATGTTTTCTATACTTTGACTTCAATTATTTAATTAATTGCGAAATATTCGTGCTTAGTTTGCCCTGTTTCTGTTATAGTATGATTTATCCATTCACTGAGATGTGGTAATCTCACCCCTCTTCTGTTTTCTCCCCACAGATAATCAAAGAAACACTGATCCAGCTACAACTCCATAGGAGGCTAAATATAGTATTGGTGAGCCCCAGTTTGGGCACTCTGTTGTATTGGTTGTATAGTTTAAGTGTATGTCTAGTATATCTCCATGAACATACAGGCAGGATCCTCGCTTCTTGTGTTGTTTGAAAATGGTTTTACGTTTTACAATAATGTTTGTACTATGAGGCCATGGGCCAAGTTGAATCAAGGATGTTGGATTCATGAAATATATATATATATATATATATATACAGTATTTTCTGATATTGGATGTGGCGTATGTGGCCAGTTATATTTATTATGTACTGGATTGTGTGCTGAATGGTTGTGCATGCTATTTGTTAGGCTTACGGCTAGGGGGAAACCCTTATTCCGTGCCAGTCATGTGTTCCATCATTTGGAGCCGTGACACTTTTCACATAGGGACATCTTTTTACATAGAGATACATTTTCATATAGCGATACATTTTTACATAAGGATACTTTTTCATATAGGGACACCTTTTCACATAGGATCACATCTTTACATAAGGTCACCTCTTCTCATAAGGTCACCTATTCACATAGGAAGATAACTGTCATATAAAATGGGCCACATATATTTTTTAATTAATATAATTAACATTCTCTCATTTGGCCTATTGACCACTTTATATGTACTAATTCAATATGGATACATCTTTAAATCTTCCATGGACACAATATCCCTATACCCAAACAAAAGAATTTAAATTACATGAATAATAGCGGTAAGTCCTTTTAGAATAAGTATTACCTTTCATGTATCATAATGCAACTAAATTCCCTTAAATGAGAACCATATATGGTACATATCTTTATGAATGAACTTCTAAATGTTCATTCAGGGTCACCAAAACATACATTGCCATTTTCTTCAACTTTATGTATACAATTAATATAATATCCCGTAATTTTTTTAAATAATAATATTTTACTATAAAAAATATATTTTTATTGTTTTTTTAAATGATTATGTTTTGCTAAAAGCAAGTATATTTTTAATTAAAATAATTTTTGTTTTGCTTAAAATAATTATATTTGCCTTTAATAAATTTTTATTTATTTTTAGAAATATTTTTTTATTATGTAGAAAGATATTTATTTTGTGATTTGTTTTTTTTTAAATTTTTATCAAGAAAAGTCATGATTTAAGAGTGCAACTAAAGTTTTGCAATAATATAAGTTTTTACAAATTTTTGGGATATTTTAAGATGAAAAATAATTTTATATGTATATATATATATAAATGAATTTCATTATTCAATTATTAAATAATAATAATAATTTAAAAAAAGAAAGGAGAAAGGAAACGGGAGACAAAGGAGAAAGAAAACGGATGGTAGAGGCAACATTTTTTTCTTCTCTTTCTCTCTCTAAGCTTCTCAACTTCTCTATAAGATTTCTCTCATTCTAAATATTCAATTGAAATACTGGAGTTATCGTTGGACTCGTGGTGACAAGAGTTTCAAAACCCACCGATCAATTTCGTTGGAAGTTTACTGGAATTTTGCCAAAAAAATTATGAATAGTAAATTATAGGTAATTTTTCTAAAATGCTGGATTTTTTTATGGTTTTTCAAGCTCTCAAGTTAGGGGTTTTGTTAAGGATGTAGAGTATTAGTTGTATGATAAAATTCACGATCAAACAATGTTATTTGGTGCTTTACTTTTTCAAATTGTTCTTCAATGAATAGTTACTGTGAACAGTATCCCTGAATAGTGCATTAACAGTATTTTTCGGCATGAATAGTGATTTTGGTTGGCGAGAATAGTATTTTTCGGCCGTGAACAGTGACCATGTTGACCAAGCTCTCGTGATCATTTCTTAGGTTTTTGGACCCTCCAAACTCATTTTTGAGATCTATTTGATCAAATTGAGATTGAAAAAAATACATTTTAAGACTGTCTAATCTGGGGCCCTTACCCTCTGAGTATATGATTCTTTCTATGACTTGTCTTATACTCTTCTTGATCTTTAAACATATATTTGATTATGTTTATATGATATTTACACTTTTAAATGTTTCTGAGATGCGTTAAAAAGTAATTGAATTGCTTACAATTTGAAATACAGTTCAAGAAAAGTATAGTTTTGAAAATGAATTTCTGAGCTCATGGTATATCTGATTTTACATGTATTTCTCATTAAATGATAAAGTGAATATTTGTGCATGTGGCATTGATTTATAAAGCTATATGATTACCTCAAAAAAGGGCATGTATATGTGGTAAACTATGTATGGGTAATTTATGACAGATGATCTGTATTGAGACTGAGATTATGTATTATATTGAAAGCTCTATTTTGTGGAGGAATCCTATTAGAAATACTGTCTGCTTATAGCAGGTGATGTTAGCCCTAGTGCACCTTAATACCTCAGCTAGTAGAGATAGTGCTAGCCTCGTGTGAGGGTCAATACACGAGATATGATATGTGATGGAGAGCGGGATGCCTCCTATCTGGGAGAGATGCAAGTTATATGAGATGTGATTTGCCTTCCTTTACTTTGTGCTTGGGGAAATTACCCATATTAGAGTCCCTTCGCGTGTCTTCTTGAATGGTGGTAGGGTAAACCTTAGCTGAAATGCTAAGTATTGGAAAATCTTGTACCAACAAAGTACAAAAGGGATTGAACTCTGATATGGTGGTTCTGATATGGGATCCTCCTAATATTTTTATAAGAAATGTTTTTAATGTATATCAATGTTTGATTAATGATCATATTGTATCATATATGGTTACAAATATCTGAATGTAATTTGAACTAAGAATATTTGAAATGCGGGTTCCATATGGATGTACTTCCGAACTGTATTTCCTATGTGATAAATTTTAAAATATGAGTACATCCATATGTTGATCTAAGAGGTCATAGGAGGTATTATCTGCTCACTGAGTTGTCAAACTCACTACACAATGCTTACATTTTTTTAGATAAAGATACAGAGTATGGCCCTGCAGCTACGTAATCAGCTAGGTATCATATTCTCTGGGTGAGCCTAAGTTGCTTCCAAGGCTCGATGTTTAAAATATTATGTCATTATAATCTAGAGTATGCTCTGAATGCCATAGGCACGATCTTTGCTTCTACTGTTACTCTGAAGTTTATGGACTTGGTCTGTATATGGTATATGTATGAGAGAACCTATATGTATCTGTTTCCTTGATAAAGGATTAGTATATTCATGTTTATGGAAAATATATGTTCATGGTATACGTGTTTTATGTGCCTTAAAATTAGGGGCATGTCAAGTTGGTATCAGAGCATTAGGTTTTCCTGTGGCTATCGAAGCAAAGGATTCTTTAGTAGGACCTTTAGTATGGATATGAGCCGGACATATATATACTTCAGGTGTTGCTGAGGGATTGTATAGGGGTTCAAATTCCTTTCCATTCCAAGTTGCTAAAGTTTCTAGTATAAGATAGGTTGAATATTGTGGCATCTTAAAAAGGTATCTATGGGTCAATTTCTGCCTGAAAGTGGTAGGGATAGACGTGTCAAAGAATTTAAAAAATTGAAATAGATGCCTAATATAACCGTTTCTGAATGTGACATTCGTTTTACATGGTTGTCTAGATATAATAGTCTTTGATATGATATTGAGAATGAATTGGTTGGTATCATGTCATGCCATTTTGGAATTTCACTTTAAGGTAATTAAATTTAATATTCCTGGAGAATTTTTTTTCTTGATACAAGGAGACTGTAGTGAGATATCCAGTAATCTAATCTCTACTTTAGCAGCCCATAAGTTATTACAAAATGGTGCCAAGGATATTTGGCAGTGGTCAAAGATATAGATATGAAATACATTAATGTAGATCAAGTTCTAGTGGTTAGAGAATTTCTTGATGTGTTCCTTAAGGAATTTTTAGGATTACCCCGAAACGATAAATAGGATTTGGTATTAATTTATTTCCTGGAACCTAACCGGTGTTTATATTCCCATATAGAATGCCACCCACTAAACTTAAGGAAGTGAAAAAGAATTAATTACATGACGTGTTAGAAAAGAGATTTAAATGCCCTAGTACTTTTTCTTGGAGTGCTCTAGTTCTATCCATGAAAAGAAAAAAAATAGATCGCTGCAATTGTGCATAAATTATAGACAGTTGAATAAGGCAACAGTATAGAATAAATACCCATTACCTCATATAGATGATTTGTTTGACCAGCTACATGGTGCTCAACGTTTTTTTAAAAAATTGAATTGATTTGAGATCTAGATATCATCAATTAAGGATAAGGGAAGAGGCTATTTCAAAAAAAATTACTTTTAAGACTTGGTGTGGGCATTATAAGTTCTTAGTGATGACATTTGGATTGACAAATGCCTAGCTGCATTCATAGATTTAATGAATAGTAATTAAGTCATCCTTGGATCAATTTGTTATTATATATATGTTGATGGTATACTAGAATATTTTAAGAGTTTAGAGGGTCATAAACAACATTTAAAGATAGTTTTACAAACTCTAAGGGAGTATATTCAGCAAGGATGGTATCCGAATAGACCCTAAGAAAGTAAAAGTGATATAGCAATGGTTATGTTCTACTATAGTTAAAGATGAATATCTAACTCCAATTCGCGCTTTCTACGATTGTCTGTTGTCCATTTTATTTGAGCTGTAATTGGACCAGGTACATGAACATATGCTTGTAAAGCATCAATCAACTCCTCAGCATTTGAAGCTGAGATGAGAATTCGTTGTACTAAGTGTGAGATGAACCTTTGTTCCACAGCTTGATAAAAAAAAGACAACAGACCATCAAAGAAATGGTTAACATTTAACAAACCTATCGATTTGTAATGCATATTTAGTTGTGCCCAAGAGACTATTTGAAAAATCTCCTTTAGAGTACCAAAACCACCTGGTAAGACAATGAAGGCATCAGGATTGCTCATCATTTTAGCCATGCGCTCATGCATGGAAGCTACCTTAAATTCTTTCCTAATTGTCTTTCCTATGATGTTTGATGTAGCTAAAGTTGTAAGAATAATACCTAGAAGTTGACATCCTCCTACATGTGCAGCTATAGACATGCATCCTATTAACCCATAGTTACCTCCACCATACACTAAATGAAGTTTTCTTCTGGCCAGTATCATACCCAAATTTTGTGCTGCTTTCACATACTTTCCATCTTTTCCACGACTGGAACCACAAAAGACACAAATATTTCGAAGCTGACAGAATGCGATTTTCTCCATAGCTACACACACCCTAACTTTGAGTATGAAGGTAAAGATATCAATGTGAGAATTTATAAAACTCATATAAGAACATACTTATAATAGCTATGCGAATAAACCGAGCATTATTAGAACAGCTATGTGAGTGATTAGTGGATATCACCTAAATTAAATGTGAAAAATTTCAAAAATGACGGCACACATGTATATGTACAGTAGTTGTGACTGTGACTTATATTAAGCACATAAAGAAAATAAGGTTAAGATATTACCAGAAATGTATCTTTTTCTTGTTGTCCTTGATGAAGCATTGATGTCTTGATTCTTGTAGGAAAGTTGCAGATGATAGGCGAAATTATAAAAAAAGAGAAAGAGTGAAAATGCAAACAAGTTAATTGTTGAAGAAGGACAATCAAATGGTTTATTTTGTTTTCCAATTGTTCTTGCCAGTCGAATATCGGTATTATTAAGTCGACTAGCTATTTTGAGAATTTTTAACTTCGAATGGTTTATTTTATAGTTGATTGATTACATCTATTTTGAAGCAATCAACTGCATCATACCAGTTAACTACGTAATCTTTGTTTTTCACAGACTTTTATAAAATCAGAAATGTTTCTTTTCTATGTGCTATTTTTCTACCGAATATCAACAGCTTTATAGTAGATTTTGGCACATATATTCAAAACTTGCAGCCACTGATTTTTGCCGAAATAGCAGCTAGATTTTATTTATAGATTTTCAAGAATTACGGCCACCGATTTTAATTTTCTTTCAATGCTTTGTCCAAACTTCTGACTTCCTATTTTGGCACCGTTCTCTATTATGTTTTTCATTTGTTCTACTGCATTCTCCCTTATTAATGTTTGGCATTAAATGCAAAGTTCTTTTCCCACATTATAAGAAAAGTTAATTTCTTTTCTTTGAAACTCAGCTATTATGGTATCCAAGTAGTTATTAGGTTAAAGTATGGAGATTTTGAAATAATTTATATAACAAAGAACGTATTTAAAAAAAATCTTTATATCAAGTATGTATAACTGTGTAAGTTGGCAGATTATGTGCAAATTAGAAAGAATAATGAGTTTACAGTATATACTAATTGAGTATTAAGGTATGAAGAACACCTAAATTTACCTAATGTGGTTGAGAAGGGAAAGGAGAATAATTTGAGAATAATGTTCAAAAATAATGTAAGTGATTAAGATATTTGTGTTTATACCATGTTAAATTGAGTCTAGTATCTAGGATGTGAATTATGTTGAATTTAGAAATTCATGTATGAGTAATTGTTGGGAAAAATCTTCTTAAAATGATTGGGTGAATTAAACAGGATTGATATAAGCTACAATGAGCTGCTTTTAGATATGATAGAAGAAAGGCTTGAAAATTTTAATAATGAATTTATTGGTGTTAATAAGAGGGTATAGAGTTATTGTGATGAGGTAAGTTGGAATTGTTAGACATGTGTCAATGGTACATAAATGTTATACAAAGTTTGGTGGATTTATTGTTATGTATGTTTAACATATTGATTAATGGATTTTAGGATAAAAATAGATGATAGATTAAGATGATGATATTCATGGGAGGATGTTGATATGTGAAAATCAAAGATGACTTGATAGAAGTCTGGAATAAGAAAAGATAGTTACCCAATATGGATATGAATATGTTCTTTTATGTTTGTGTTTCCTAATATCGACTTATAGATTTATGCATGCAAGCTTGAGGATATAAAGGAATGAGATACATAATGATTTAAGAGTTCCTTATATGTATATATATAATATGTTGAGTATTTTGTATAAAATGAAGTAGATTAAAAAATGAATACAAACAATTCAATACAGGCCAAAAGTCTATAAGGACCATGAATGTTGAGCACTAGAAATTATCAGTTGGTGACCACATATCCTTGAATGACTCACCAATGAAAGAGGTAATGAGGTTTGGAAAGAAAGAAAAAGTTAACCTTTAGTATATAGACTCTTTTGAAAACTTGAACAAAGTAGGCATAGTAGTACATTGCCTAGCCTTGCCATCAAAATTAAATAATGTAGATACAGTCTTTCTTGCATCAATGTTAAGGAAGTACCTATCAAATTCTTCTCATGTTATCGAATTTCCAAAAATTGAATTGAACATAAACTTGGCTTAATTATGAGGAAAGACTGATGATTATTGTTGATTGATAAGTGAAGAATTTATGGTTGAAGGAAATATCTATAGTTAAGGTTATATGACAAAATCACACAAGTGAAGAGATTTCTTAGAAAGTAAAAAATGATATACAGAGAAAATACCCCCAATTATTTGAGTAATAAGGTTGGCAACTCCGAATTATGCCTTGATTTCATTCCCTACATGTTGAAGGATGGGTTGAAATTCGAGGATCGAATTTCTTAAGGGGGAAAGAATGTAATATCCCGTAATTTTTATTTTTAAATAATAATATTTTGCTATAAACAAATATACTTTTTTTTAAAAAAATGAATATGTTTTGCTAAAAGCAAGTATACTTTTAATTAAAATGATTTTTGTTTTGCTTAATTCTTTTATTATGTATAAATATATTTATTTTGTGATTTGTTTTATTAAATTTTTTACCAAGAAAAGTCATGATTTAAGAGTGCAACTAAAGTTTTGCAAGAATATAAATTTAAAAAAAATTTGAAATATTTTAAGATGAAAAATAATATTTATATGTATATATAAAAAAATAAATCCCATTATTCAATTATTAAATAATAATAATAATTTTAAAAAAAGAAAGGAGAAAGGAAACAGATGGCAGAGACAACATTTTTTTTCTTCTCTTTCTCTCTATAAGCTTCTCAACTTCTTTCAAAGATTTCTCTCATTCTAGACATCCAATTAAGAAGCCAGAGGTACCATTGGACTCGTAGCGACGAGGGCTTCAAAATCCATCGATCAATTTCATTGGAAGTTCATCGAAATTTTGTCGAAAAATCATGAATAGTACCTTATATGTAATTTTTTAAAATATTTGATTTTTTATGGTTTTTCAAGATTTCAAGTTAAGGGTTTTGTTAAAGATGTAGAGTACTGGTTGTATGATAAATTTTACAGTCAAATAATATGATTTGGTGTTTTAATTTTGTAAATTGTTCTTCAGTGAACAGTAACTGTGAACAGTACCCCCCCGAACAGTGCATGAACAATATTTTTCGGCATGAACAGTTTTTTTCGTCATGAATAGTTTTTTTCGGTTGTGAATAGTGACCATCATTGACCAAAATTCCAAGATCATTTCTTAGGTTTTTGGACACTCCAGACTCATTTTTAAGAACTATTTGACCAAATTGAGATTGAAAAACTGCTTTTTAGGGCTGTCCAATTTAGGGTCCTTACCCTATGAGTAGATGATTCTTTCTATGATTTGCATTATACTCTTTTTGATCTTTAAACGTATATTTGATTATGTTTATAAGATATTTAAACTTTTAAATGTTTCTGAAATGCATTAAAAATTATCTGAATTGCTTACAATTTGGAATATAGTTCGAGAAGAGTATAGTTTTGAAAATAGATTTCTAAACTCATGGTATATCTAATTTCACATGTATTTCTCATTAAATGATAAAGTGAATATTTATGCACGTGGCATTGATTTATAATGCTATATGATTGCTTCAAGAAATGACATGTATATGTGGTAAACTATGTATGGGTAATTTCTGACAGATGATCTGTATTGAGTCTGAGATTATGTATTATATTAAAAGCTCTGTTTTAAATTATATGGAATATGTGCATATGATAATTTTGTGGAGGAATCCTATTAGAAATACTGTCTGCTAACAGCAGGTGATGTTAGCCTTGGTGCACCTTGATACCTCAGCTAGCAGGGGTGGTGCTAGCCTCGTGTGAGGGCTAACACACGGGATATGATATGTGATGGAGAGCGAAATGCCTCTTATCTAGGCGAGATGCCAATTATATGAGATGTAATTTGCCTTCCCTTGCTTTGTGCTTGGGGAAATTACCCATATTAGAGTCCCTTTGCGTGTCTTCTTGAATGGTGGTAGGGCAAACCTTAGTTGAAATGCTAAGTATAGGAAAATCTTATACCAATAAAGTACGGAAGGGATTGAACTCTAATATGGTGGTTTTGATATAAGATCCTCCTAAAATTTTTATAAGAAATGTTTTTAATGCATATCAATGTTTGATTAATGATCATATTGTATCATATATGGTTACAGATATCTGAATGTAATTTGAACTAAGAATATTTGAAATGCGGGTCCCATAGGGATGTACTTCCGAACTGTATTTCCTAGGTGACAAATTTTAAAATATGAGTACATCCATATGTTGACCTAAGAGGTCATAGGAGGTGTTATTTGCTCACTGAGTTGTCAAACTCACTACACGATGCTTACATTTTTTTAGATAAAGATACAGAGTGTGGCCCTGCAGCTACGTAATCTGCTAGGTATCATATTCTCTGGGTGAGTCTACATTGCTTCCAAGGCTCGATGTTTAAAATATTATGTCATTATAATCTAGAGTATGCTCTGAACGCCATAGGCAAGATCCCTGCTTCTGCTGTTACTATGAAGTTTATAGACTTGGTCTGTATATGGTATATGTATGGGAGAACCTATATGTATCTGTTTCCTTGATAAAGGATTGGAATATTCATGTTTATGGAAAATATATGTTCATGGTATACGTGTTTTATATGCCCTAAAATTAGGAGTGTGTCAAGTTGGTATCAGAGCATTAGGTTTTCCTATGGCTATCAGAGCAAAGGATTCTTTAGTAGGACCTTTAGTATGGATATGAGCCGGACATATATATATTTTAGGTACTGCTGAGGGATTGTATAGGGTTTCAAATTCCTTTCCATTCCAAGTTGCTAAAGTTTCTAGTATAAGATAGATTGAATATTGTGGCATCTTAAAAGGGTATCTATGGGTCAATTTCTGCATGAAAGTGGTAGGGATAAACGTGCCAGAGAATTTAAAAAATTGAAACAGATGCCTAATATAACCGTTTCTAAATGTGACATTCATTTTACCCGGTTGTCTAGATATGGTAGACTTTGATATGATGTTGAGAATGAATTGGTTGGTATCATGTCATGCCATTTTGGAGAACCTATATGTATATGTTTCCTTGATAAATGATAGGAATATTCATGTTTATGGAAAATATATGTTTATGTAATATGTGTTTCACGTGCCCTAAAATTAGGGTTGTGTCATAATTAAAAGAAGACATATATAACTCAATGGAGTTTTCATATCAACAAAATGTGATACCAAAACATAAGGGTACCTCAATTACATAGGATTACATAATAGAATTGAGTCTCATATACTCAAGATGTTCCTCATAAGCAACAGGTGGTAAACCTTTTATCAAGAGATCTGCAATCATCAGTTTAGTGCTGATGCATTTCATATCCACATTATTTGCTTTAACATGTTCTTAAATAGCTAGATATCTAATGTCGATATGCATACTACGACTTCCTCTCTTATTATATTTTGCCAAAACACTAATGTGAAATCATCGTAGTAAATCTTTAATGGCTTGGAAATTGTGTCAACAATTACTAACCAAAAACTCCTCAACCATATAGTTTGTGATGTTGCTTCAAAGCATGATACAAACTCTGTTCAGTAATAGAAGTAGCAATTAAACATTGCTTTACACTTTTCCATGAAATGGATCCTTAAGTAATAAAGAAAACATATCTTGATGTTAACTTTCTTAAGTTCAGGTAGCCAACAAAATTAGAGTTTAAATATCCAATTACTTCTAAATAGTCATATTATCTATATGTAAGCTTGTAATATTTAGTTTCTTAAAGGTATCACATAAATTTCTTTGCAGTTCTCTATTAGTCTAAACTAGGATTACTTTAATATCTTCTAAACATTTCAACTGCATATGCAATGTTAGGTCTTTTGCAAACCTGAGTATACATTAAGCTTCATATTGCAAAAGCACAAAGAATGTTTTTCATTTGTTCCCTTTCTAAAACATTTCTTGGGCTTTGTTCTAAACTAAATTTGTCACTTTTGACTATAGGTGTAGCATTGGATGAACAATCTTTCATGCAAAATCTCCCAAAAACGTTATTGATATAGGCCTTTTGAGACAAACTAATATCCCTCGGGATCTATCTCTCTCAATCTTTATGTCTATGACATAAAAGGCTTCACCCATATCTTTCATGTCAAATTACTGTGAGAGAAATTTCTTAACCTTATGAAGTAAGCCCAAATCACTTGAAGCAAGTAAAATATCATTTACATATAGGACCAGAAAATTTATTTTACTCCTACTGACTTTATGGTATATATATTGATTCATAATATTCTCTGTCAAACTAAATGAGGAAATAACATTATGGAATTTTAAATACTACTAATAGGAAGCTTGTTTCAGTGCATATATAGATTTCTTAAGCGTGCAAACTAACTGATCATTGCCCATTGAAATGAAATGTTTTGGTTGTTTTATGTAAACCTTTTGCTTTAAATCTCCAGTTGATGTAAAGCTTTTGCAAACTAAGTGATCAATAGAGATTTAAGTGAGGAAATAACATTATGAAATTTTAAATACCTACAGAGGCCAATGATCACTTAAACCTTTTGGTTTCATTTTCACATCTATTTGATGTAGCTCCATATCAAAATGAGCTACTAATACCATGATTATATGAAATGAATCCTTTTTAAAAATGGGAGAGAAGGTATTATGATAATTAATTCCTTCTTGTTTTGTGAATCCTTTGGCTATAGTCTTACCTTATGCTTCAATATTGCCTAAAAAGTCTATTTTGGTTTTAAAAACCTACTTGCACTCAATAACCTTTCCCTTTTTAGGCAATTCAACAAGATCCCATACTTGATTGTTAGCCATTGAATTCATCTCATCCTTCATGGCATAATATCACAATGTGGATTTATTTCCAATCTTAATATATGAAAATGTGACAAGGCCATCTTTAACACCAATGTCCTTGTCAGATTCTTGTAGTTACACTACATAATCTGAAGAAATTATAGGCTTCTTGACTTTTGAAGATCTTCTTAATATTACATCAACATCCTCAGTTTAAGAATTTTAAGTAACTGGATCTACAAGGGTATCCTTATGATGAAATAATTCTTCAAACATTGGTTGTTTCTAAGTAATTGAATCCTAATAATTATCATGAAAAACAACCAATCGATTCGAAAATGTAGGAATAGATTTAACTCTATTATGTTCCTCAAGGACTAAGTTTTAAGGAATGACTACTCCCACTAATCTCATCATTCTCAAAGAACTGTGCATTCTTAGATTCTACAATTCTTGTTGTACGAGATGGACAATAAAATCTAGATCCATTTTATACTTTTCTGTATAGCTAATGAAATATCCACTAACTATTCTTGAGTCTAACTTTGTCTTATGTGGATCACAAACCTTAAATTTCGTTGGACATCCCCAAACATGTACATGTCTTAAACTAAGTTTCTAACATTTCCATAACTCAAATGGAATTTTTTGAACTGCATTGGTTAGAACCCTATTTAGTATATATGCTGCATTTTTTATTGCTTTACTCCACAAAGAAAATGGGAGATTGGAGTTACTAATCATACTCTTCACCATGTCTATCAATATTTGGTTCCTCTTTTCAGCCACACCTTTTTGTTATGGTAAGTCGGGCATTGTGTATTGTGTCACAATACGTTGTTCTTCATGGAACTTTGGATATGGTAACTATCTTTTTTTAGTGTAACTTTCATAAAATTCACCATCTCTATATGTCTTCATGATCTTAATTTGTTTACCTAATTATTTCTCTACTTCTGCTTTATAGAACTTAAAAGCATCTAGTGTTTCACTCTTATCATAAAGCAAGTAGAGATACATATATTATGAGTAGTCATCCATAAAGGTCATGAAATATTTATGATCATTAAAGTACATATCATAAGACCCTGAAATATTAGTGCGTATAATTTCTGATACATCAGAACTCCTCCTAGCACCTTTCTTGGACTTATTAGTTTGCTTTCCTTTAATGCAATCTAAACAAGTACCAAAATTAGTAAAGTCAAGAGCCTCAAGGACTCCATCATTTACTAATATTAATTGTCACGGCCCCAAATGATGGAACACATGACCGGCACGGCATAAGGGTTTCCCCCTAACCGTAAGCCTAACACAGCATGCACAAACATCCAGCACACAATCCAGAGTACATAATAAATATAACTGGCCACATACGCCACATCCAATATAAGAAAATACTGTATATATATATATATATATCTCATGAATCCAACATCCTTGATTTAACTTGGCCCATGGCCTCATAGTACAAACATTGTTGTAAAACTTAAAACCATTTTTCAAATAACACAAGAAGCGAGGATCCTGCCTGTAAGTTCATGGAGATACACTAGACATAAACTTAAACTATACAACCAATACAACGGAATCTTGCCCAAACTAGGGCTCACCAATGCTATATTTAGCCTCCTATGGAGCTGTAGCTGGATCAATGTTTCTTTGACTATCTGTGGGGAGAAAACAGAAGAGGGGTGAGATTACCACATCTCAGTGAATGGGTAAATCATACTATAACAGAAACAGGGCAAACTAAGCACGAATGTTTCGCAATGAATTAAATAATTGAAATCAAGGAATAGAAAACATTAAACATTTAACTATAATTTATTGAAAGAATGTTAAACAGTTCAAATGATAAAACAGGATTAAATCAATAACTGAAAGCAAATCAATTATGCATGGTAAGTAATAAATGAAGATACTTATGCAAGAACAATGATGAATGAGGTATTTTAGAAATAATTAATCTTTAAGAAAAATGTACTAGTTTATCGGAGTTCTTTCCTGACAGATCATCATTTTCCCCAAGCACATAGCAAGGGAGGGGTAATCACTGTAGGAAGTTCACCTTAAATTTTCCCCAAGCACATAGCAATGGGTATGGCAATCACTGTAGGCATAGACATAAGTCTACCCTAAATCCCTGTGTCTTAGGCAGTCATATGCCCGTCACAGTATCCTAGGCCGAAGCCTTAACATGATCATGGTGTACTAGGGCTAGCACTACTTGCGGCTAGCTAACAATGATCTAAAAGGGTCCCTCCAATAGAAAACATTTGAAATATGCTATTCAAAGAGTTTAAAGTAAAACATTTCAATAACTTTACAATAAAGCTATAATTCTCCATCTAGCTCTTTTCATGCATAAAATTCTATTCTAAATATATCTCATCCATGAATTCCCATGGAGACCTTTAAAATCATAAACTTTCCATTTTTAAACATAGATCGTCCGTAGACGTTACATAGATACTTATCATGCATCAAATTACTTCATGGCTAACTTAGTTCATTTCTATGACTAAGTTCGCATTTCTATAAATCTAGCTCAAATGGAGAATTAATAGTCTAGATGCTTGCCCTGCATACCTAGGGTTCAACTAGGATTGAAATTTACAATTTCTAACATGGTTGGAACATATTGGTTTTCAAAGCGGTAAAACAATTCAGCATACATTCCAACTAGTTAAAATCATATGAAAGAGTTGTAAACTGAATTTGTAAAAAAAAATGCGCTATAGCATGAAAAACCCACTCACCTTACTAGGAGTCCAACAACGAGAATTTCACCTCGTGATGGCTCAACAACCTACAAAACATAGACATAACATGAAAATTAGAAAACTCTAAACGTCACTATTCACTCGCCGAAAACACTATTCACGCCGAAACCTAAAAACCCTATATTCTAGTATAGCAACTAATTCTAAGACTATCTATGGAAAGAAGTTCGGTAAAACGAAGCCTAAAACGCGATTAAACAGAGTTTTTCCTTTGGAGGTACTATTCACGCAATTTTCTGGCGACCTTCCAGTGACTTTCTGATGAAATTTATTGGTGGGATTTGTAGCTCTTCTTCCCACGAGTCCAACGATACCTTGCTTGCTCTAATCGAACGTCCGGATGATGAGATATCTTAGAGAGAAGTTTGAGAAAAATTTTAGAGAGAGAGAGTTAGGGTTCAGATGAAAGAGAAATGAAGGAAAAAGGGTGGCCCACAAAAAAAAAGCTATCTGACGAATCTCGCCGCCGGCGAACTCATTCTCGCCGCGGCGAGCCGCTATTTTCGCCGCGGCCAGATTCGCAACTAGAAAACTCATGCTCTCGGGAAAATGCCGCATCATTCTCGCCGTGGCGAACTCCATTTCACCAAATTTGACAAATTGTCCAACATGAAAGTTGTAGCCTTTCTCTTAGCTTTCCGTAGCCACTTGAATCACCTAATTTGGAGTTCATATTAAGGAGTTATGCATAAAATAGTGAGCAAAGGTCCAGACCACACTACGCTTCGGTTTTTTCCTCTTCTCACTATCATATTCACGGAATTTGCAAAAGTTCCCAACATGAAAGTTGTAGATATATGTCTTATCTTTCATTAGAAATTGGAATCACTTAATTTAGATTTCATATGAGAGAGTTATGATTATATGAGTGACGAACGGTCAGAAGAAAAGGTCGGAAACGCTCTAAAATGTTACATTGTTCTCAACTTTCTTTGTTTCAAATGATTTATACTTAACCTTCAAAGGTTTTATTAGTTGAGGGTTATTACATTCTCCCCTCCTTATAAAAAATTCGGTCCCCAAATTTTACAAAAACCAACAACATGAAAACATAAAACTACTCTTGGAACAGCTGTGGATACTTCTCTCTCATGACGTCCTCTACTTCCCACGTAGCTTCCTCTTTAGAATGATTCTGCTAGATCACCTTCACTGTAGGGATATCCTTAGACCTCAACTTTTTCACTTGTCTATCAACAATGGCCACGGGTTTCTCTTCGTAGGCCAACTTGTCATCCAAAAGGATTTCCTGCGGTTGAATCACATGAGATGGGTCGAGTAGATACTTCCTCAACATCGAGACATGGAAGACTGGATGCACTTCACTCAATCCAGGTGGTAGGGCTAGGCGGTATGCCACTACTCCTACCCTATCCAGAACTTCAAAGGGTCCAATATACCTCGGGCTTAACTTCCCTTTCTTACCAAACCGCATGATTCCCTTCATGGGTGAAACTCTGAGGAACACGTGATCGCCTAGAGAAAACTCCAACTCCCGTTGCCTACAGTCCACATAAGCCTTCTGACGACTTTGTGCAGTTAAAAGTCGTTCCCTTATCAGCTTGACCTTCTCTATGGCATCTTGCACCAAATCTGGCCCTAGCAGCTTGGCTTCTCCAACTTCAAACCATCCAACGGGAGATCGGCATCTTCTCCCATAAAGAGTTTCAAAAGGTGCCATCTGAATACTGGCTTGATAACTGTTGTTGTATGCGAATTCAGCTAAGGGCAGGTATCCTTCCCAACTGCCACCAAAATCCAATATACATGCTCTAAGCATATCCTCCAAAATCTGAATCGTGCGTTCTGACTGGCCATCTGTTTAGGGATGAAAAGCGGTGCATAGATCCAACCTCGTTCCCAAAGCTTCTTGAAAAGTTTTCCAAAACCTTGCCGTAAACTGTGGACCTCGATCAGATATGATGGATATAGGGACTCCATGCAATCTGACAATTTCACTCAGATACAGGCTTGCATACTGATCCGCATTAAAGGTAGTCTTCACTGGTAAGAAGTGGGATGACTTGGTCATTCGATCCACTATCACCCATACTGAGTCATAACCCTTAGGGGTCCTTGGTAACCCTGTAACGAAGTCTATAGTAATCCTTTCCCACTTCCACTCCGGTATCTCAATCTGTTGGTGCAAACCGGCAGGCTTCTGGTGTTCAGCTTTCACCTACTGACAAACCAAGCACTGAGCCACAAAGTTTGCTACATCCTTCTTCATCCCATTCCACCAATACAAGTCATTGAGGTCACTGTACATCTTATTCGTTTCTGGGTGGATAGTATAGGCTGATTAATGTGCCTCCTCCAAAATCTGCTTCCTCAAGCTATCCACATCGGGTACACACAAGCGCTTCCCACATCTTAACACTCCTTCAGCATCCATGCTGAATTCAGAAGCCTGATTTTTCCTAGCTTCATCCTTGAGCTTGCACAGCTTAGGATCCTTGTCCTGATCTGCCTTAATCTGCTCAACCAGTGGAGAGTGTAGTTGCTTGTGGGCTAACAACACCCCTGGCTCCTTCACTTCAAAGCGCATCCTCTCACCTTCTAGCCGATGAATATCCCTTACCAACGGCCTCCGGAGTAGGGTGATATGGGCTAGACTCCCCTTTGAATTTCTGCTCAAAGCATCTGCTACCACATTGGCCTTGCCTAGATGGTACAAGATAGTGCAGTCATAGTCCTTCACCAACTCTATCCACCTCCTCTGTCTCAAGTTAAGATCCCTTTGTTGAAAGATGTACTTGAGGCTCTTGTGGTCCGTGTAAATCTCACAGGGTTCACCATAGAGATAGTGCCTCCAAATCTTCAAGGCAAAGACCACTGCCGCCATCTCCAGATCATGTGTAGGATAGTTCTGTTCGTGCTTCTTAAGCTGCCTAGATGCATAGGCTACAACATGCCCATTCTGCATTAACACACAAGCCAAGCCCACCCTTGAGGCGTCACAGTATACTGAGTATCCTCCAGTGCCCGTTGGGATAGTAAGAACTGGGGTTGTGGTTAGACACTTCTTCAAGGTCTGGAAACTTTCTTCGCATACATCTGACCACTCAAACTTAACTCCTTTCCTGGTTAATCTGGTTAAAGGAGCAGCAATTCTGGAGAAATCCTTGATGAACCTCCGGTAATACCCTGCTAGACCCAAGAAACTTCGGATCTCCGTCACACTAACTAGGCGAGGCCACTGCTATACTGCCTCTACCTTCTCGGGGTCTACTTGAATGCCGTCCTTTGTGACTACATGCCCCAGAAACATAACGTTGTCCAACCAGAACTCACACTTAGAGAGCTTGGCATACAACTGCTGATCCCTCAAAATCTACAGAATGACCCGTAGGTGCTGTTCATGCTCCTCATGGTCTTTAGAATAAACCAAGATGTCATCAATGAACACAATGACAAACTGATCTAAGAATTGCTTGAACACCCTGTTCATCAAGTCCATAAAAGCAGCTAGTGCGTTAGTTAATTCAAACGACATAACCAAAAACTCATAATGACCATAACGGGTCCTAAAAGCTGTCTTGGAAATATCCTCCTTCCTGATCTTTAACTGATGATACCCTGACCTCAGATCAATCTTGGAAAAACATTTCGCTCCTTGAAGTTGATCGAACGGATCATCAATCCTGGGCAAAGGGTAATTATTGCGCACCGTTATCTTATTCAATTGCCGATAGTCAATGCAAAGTCGCAAAGACCCGTCTTTCTTCTTCACAAAAAGGACTGGAGCACCCCATGGAGAAGTACTCGGCCTGATGAAGCCCTTATCCAACAAATCCTGCAACTGACTCTTTAGCTCCTTAAGCTCTGTGGGTGCCATCCTGTAAGGCGGTATAGAAATTGGTCGAGCCTCTGGAATAAGGTCAATACCAAACTCTATCTCCCGTTCAGGAGGTAATCCTGGCAACTCTTCTGGGAAAACATCCAGGAATTCTCTTACCACTGCCATCTTGTCTACATCCGGTACCTTCCCATCCACATCTCTAACATATGCCAAGTATCCCTGGCATCCCTTCTTCAACATCTTCTGAACACCCAAGACTGAAATCAGGTTACTTGGAGCTTTACTTCGATCACACTGGAACCGGAAAGGAACTTCACTTGGAAAGTTGAACTTGATTGCCTTCTCATAGCAATCCAAGGTAGCATAGCATGCTGTCAACCAATCCATTCCTAGGATTACATCAAAGTCGACCATGTCTAGGATGATCAAATCAGCAGATGTCTCCCTATCACCCACTGACACTTTACATGACTTGCATATATGCTCTACTGGCAAACAATCACCGACCGGGGTGGTTACAAAGAAAGGGGCATCCATCCCAATCGGATCTTTACCCAAACTCTTAGCAAAACTAGGGGAGACATAGGAATATGTAGACCCGGGGTTAAGCAAAACATATGCTTCATGTAGGCAAACCGAAAGAGTACCTGTCATGACCGCATTTGAAGCTTGTGCATCTTGTCTGGTAAGAGCAAAAATCCTCGGTTGACCTCGGCCTGCTTGACTTTGACCTCGGCCCATCATCCCTCTACCAGTACCTCTGCTACTTGCTTGGCCCAGTATAGTCCTTATAGGCTGAGCTGCCACTGGGGTTGGTAGTAAAGCCGGTCGAGTTGGCCCTTGGCTTAAGCCATACAACTGGGGACACTCCCTCTTCATGTGTCCAGGTTGGTTGCAATGATAGCAAACAACCATCTCCCTGCGGCATTGACCAAAGTGATGGTTGCCACAAATAGGGCATTGTGGCCTGTTCTACTGAAGGGCTCTTGGTCCTGGTTAACCTGGATACCTAGTGTTTCCTTGGCTAAGACCTAGCCTACCACTCACATCTGGTCTTTGGTTGGGGTTCCCAACATTCTGTGGTGCTGGGCGTTGCTGGCCCTGAAATCGTGGTCCTTGGGAATGAGAACTTTGCCCTCTTTTGGAGCTCCCGTCCCTATCCCTCTTTCTCAGCTTGGCACTCTCGACATCGGCCAAATGCCTAGTCTCCATCATTCTTGCACAGTCTACAGCCTATGCATAGTTATGAAATTATTTCATCTGGGGTGCCACTGATTTAAACAATGCTGGTATCAACCCCTGGATAAATTTCTTGATCATGTCCCTTTCAGTAGGGACCATGTGCAGTGCATACGGCAACAGCTGTGTGAAGCGATAGTCATACTCCGTGACTGTCATACCGGGAGTCTGCTTCAACTCCACAAATTCCTGACACTTGGCATCTTGGATACTCTGAGGTACAAACCTCTCCATGAAGACTTCCTTGAACTCTGGCCATCTCAAAGGTGGCGCTGTAGCTCCCCTTCCGCGCATCATGGTCTTGAACCATACTTGCGCTACACCAGACAACTGGAAGGATGCCAACTCTACTGAGCGGATCTCTGGACACTTAAGAACCTCACAGATCTTCTCAGTATCCTCTATAAACTCCTGGGGATCTTCACTAGCCAACAACCCCTTGAAGGTTGGCGGTTTCAGCTTCAGGAACTCAGATAGTTCTACTTCCCTCTCAGCAGGTCTCACATACCGCTCCACGGACCTAACTGGTTCTGGAACGGAGGTAGCAGTTTCGGGCTGTTGTGGGTCCCTTCTATCTTGCCCATCCCTTCTCTCGGCTAGATTTTCTATCGCTCGCTGCATACCCTGCATGGTTACCAGCATCTGGGCTATCACATCATCCTGGGGGTGAGAAGACATTTCCACCGTCCTGGAGTCTCAGCTTGCTCACTGCTCAACTCAGCTTGTTCGACTGCTTCAGCAGCTCTTACACCCCTGCCACTGCCACTTGCACTGGCTCTAGGTCGGCCTCTGCCACGACCTCTACCTTGGCCTCTAGGCACGGGTACTGCAGACTGAGCAGACTCTTCAGCCATCTGCTCTTGAGCCACGGGTTGCCTAACCTTTAATCTCGTTCTTGGTGGCATCTCGCTATAAAACAGCAATAGCCCAACCGTCACTTAACCATGCCAACATAGCATACTATAAACTGACTTACTTAAACAAATAGACAACATCCTATCGAACCACTTTAGCAGCACCGTGAGTATAAGCATGTCCGGATTCATACCCATACTCAAAGTCCTACCTAAAGGTCTGTTACTCCATGAATACAGGGAAACTTAATCCTCTGATACCATATTGTCACGGCCCCAAATGATGGAACACATGACCGGCACGGCATAAGGGTTTCCCCCTAACCGTAAGCCTAACACATAGCATGCACAAACATCCAGCACACAATCCAGAGTACATAATAAATATAACTGGCCACATACGCCACATCCAATATAAGAAAATACTGTATATATATATATATATATATCTCATGAATCCAACATCCATGATTCAACTTGGCCCATGGCCTCATAGTACAAACATTGTTGTAAAACTTAAAACCATTTTTCAAACAACACAAGAAGCGAGGATCTTGCCTGTAAGTTCATGGAGATACACTAGACATAAACTTAAACTATACAACCAATACAACGGAATCTTGCCCAAACTGGGGCTCACCAATGCTATATTTAGCCTCCTATGGAGCTGTAGCTGGATCAATGTTTCTTTGACTATCTGTGGGGAGAAAACAGAAGAGGGGTGAGATTACCACACCTCAGTGAATGGGTAAATCATACTATAACAGAAACAGGGCAAACTAAGCACAAATGTTTCGCAATGAATTAAATAATTGAAATCAAGGTATAGAAAACATTAAACATTTAACCGTAATTTATTGAAAGAATGCTAAACAGTTCAAATGATAAAACAGGATTAAATCAATAACTATAAGCAAATTAATTATGCATGGTAAGTAATAAATGAAGATACTTATGCAAGAACAATGATGAATGAGGTATTTTAGAAATATTTAATCTTTAAGAAAAATGCACTAGTTTATTGGAGTTCTTTCCTGACAGATCATCATTTTTCCCAAGCACATAGCAAAGGAGGGGTAATCACTGTAGTAAGTCCACCTTAAATTTTCTCCAAGCACATAGCAATGGGTATGGCAATCACTGTAGGCATAGACATAAGTCTACTCTAAATTTCTCAAGCACATAGCAATGGGTATGGCAATCACTGTAGGCATAGACATAAGTCTACCCTAAATCCCTGTGTCTTAGGCAGTCATATGCCCGTCACAGTATCCTAGGCCGAAGCCTTAACATGATCATGGTGCACCAGGGCTAGCACTACTTGTGGCTAGCTAATAGTGATCTAAAAGGGTCCCTCCAATAGAAAACATTTGAAATATGCTATTCAAAGAGTTTAAAGTAAAACATTTCAATAACTTTACAATAAAGCTATAATTCTCCATCTAGCTCTTTTCATGCATAAAATTCTATTCTAAATATATCTCATCCATGAATTCCCATGGAGACCTTTAAAATCATAAACTTTCCATTTTTAAACATAGATCGTCCGTAGACGTTACATAGATACTTATCATGCATCAAATTACTTCATGGCTAACTTAGTTCATTTCTATGACTAAGTTCGCATTTCTATAAATCTAGCTCAAATGGAGAATTAATAGTCTAGATGCTTGCCCTGCATACCTAGGGTTCAACTAGGATTGAAATTTACAATTTCTAACATGGTTGGAACATATTGGTTTTCAAAGCGGTAAAACAATTCAGCATACATTCCAACTAGTTAAAATCATATGAAAGAGTTGTAAACTGAATTCGTAAAAAAAAATGCGCTATAGCATGAAAAACCCACTCACCTTACTAGGAGTCCAACAACAAGAATTTCACCTCGTGATGGCTCAACAACCTAGAAAACATAGACATAACATGAAAATTAGAAAACTCTAAACGTCACTATTCATGCCGAAACCTAAAAACCCTATATTCTAGTATAGAAACTAATTCTAAAACTATCTATGGAAAGAAGTTCGGTAAAACGAAGCCTAAAACGCGATTAAACGGAGTTTTACCTTTGGAGGTACTATTCATGCAATTTTTTGGTGACCTTCCAGCGACTTTCCTGCGAAATTGATAAGTGGGATTTGTAGCTCTTCTTCCCACGAGTCCAACGATACCTTGCTTGCTCAAATCGAACGTCCGGATGATGAGATATCTTAGAGAGAAGTTTGAAAAAAATTTTAGAGAGAGAGAGTTAGGGTTCAGATGAAAGAGAAATGAAGGAAAAAGGGGGGTCCGCCAAAAAAAAGCTATCTGACGAATCTCGCCGTGGCGAGCCGCGATTTTCGCCGCGGCCAGATTCGAAACCAGAAAACTCATGCTCTCGGGAAAATGCCGCATCATTCTCGCCGTGGCGAACATATTCTCGCCGCGACGAACTCCATTTCGCCGAATTTGACAAAATGTCTAACATCAGAGTTGTATCCCTTTCTCTTAGCTTTCCGTAGTCACTTGAATCACCTAATTTGGAGTTCATATGAAGGAGTTATGCATAAAATAGTGAGCAAAGTTCAAGACCACACTACGCTTTGGTGTTTGCCTCTTCTCACCATCATATTCAAGGAATTTGCAAAAGTTCCCAACATCCAAGTTGTAGATATATGTCTTATCGTTCATTAGAAATTGGAATCACTTAATTTAGATTTCATATGAGAGAGTTATGCTTATATGAGTGACGAAAGGTCAGAAGAAAAGGTCGAAAATGCTCTAAAATGTTACATTGTTCTCAACTTTCTTTGTTTCAAATGATTTATACTTAACCTTCAAAAGTTTTATTAGTTGAGGGTTATTACATTAATTCTGTCAATGGAGATATGACATAATCTTCTTTGCCATAACATAGAGGATTTTTCATTTATAACACTATGATTAATGCCAATATTATTAACATGCACAGTTGTAAGACTACAATCAATAGTAGAATTTAAATGAAGTTTAAACAACCCATCATCCATAATACCATTACCACTTAGAACATTGTCTTTATACAAACATAAGGTATTATCATTGAAATTAAAACTAAAACCACAAAGTACAAGTCGTGAAATTAAAATAAGGTTTCTTGAAAAAAAAAGGAACATAAAAGGTTCTTTCAAGGTCTAATACAATGCCAGAATCAAGAATAAGTCTATAGGTTCTAACCATATCTACATGTGAACACATCTTATTTCTTGAATAGATGGAACATTCACTTTTAGTCTATTTCTGTGGTTTACAAAGCCCTACGTGGTATTGGTGACATGAATTGTAGATCCAGAATTAATCCACTTAGTGTTATATGAAATATGAATAATATTAGATTCAAAACACACTAAGGAAATGAGATTACATTTCTTTTCAAGCCAATGATTGAATTTAGGATATGTATTCCTTTATATATCATTTTTTCTTACAAAAGAAGCATTTGATATTGTCCTTATTAACTTGATTAAGGGTTATTTTACCTTTCTCTTTCTTATATAATTTCTTATCATGAGTTACCAAATGTGCACTTTCAATCTTTTCTTCATTTAGTCTTCCTTCCTCTTGTACATATATAATCAAAATTTCATTAATTGACCATTTCCTATGTGTGTTATAAGATATTTTAAAAGATCCAAGATGAGGAGGGATTGAGTTAAAGATAAAGTGAACAAAAAATGACTCATAAATCTCAATCTTCAAAGACTTTAGTTGAGATGCTATGTTCCACATCTTTATAATGTGCTCACGCACAACATTGGTGCCATTGAATCTCATGAAACACAATTTTTATCATCGGGGTGTTCGCTAATGCCTTGTCAAAAGTCTCAAACTGATCCTGAATAGCTTTAAGATATTTCTTTACTTTAGCATTTTCAGGGATAGATCCACAGATACTTTTCCCAATATGAGATTTAATAAACATCAAACTCAAGTGATTGGATTGCTCCCAAACATTACATGATGTTTTCTCAACTTGGTTGCTTGATTATGTGGGCTTTAGTGGTTCATCCACCCAAAGTGCTAAATCAAGGTCTATTCACCCCAATACAAGGAGAATTATCTCCTTCCAATCAGAATAGTTATCACCACTTAGAGGAACAAAATTGGAGGAAACAAAATTTGGGATAGGTAAAGTTTGAACTATTGCAAAAGTAAACTATAAGCTAACTACACATGCAATAAAACCAAATATGGAATATTTACCCATGTAAATGATTCCAAACAAATAAATCAACACGTCATTATAATATTTCCTGTGGGCTTAGATTATAACATGCAAATGATTTAATTTCTTTATGATGGGACTAAAATATGATATATAAATAATTATCTAGGCCTGTGGGTAACAAGAATTTAAATATGTCAATTTTTTTATCCCATCCTAATTAATCACTTAATTATAATAATTACCCTGCGGGGTTAAATTATTATATATCCATGATTAATTACATTATTGACGTCATTAACGTTATATGACTAAACTTAATGTCACTTGACATATTTGTAATTAAGAATGCTTTGTCTATTAAACTATTCAAATGTCAGCTTAAATATAACATCAATATTATTGACTAAACTTTATGTGAATAATCAATTCTTTATATTTAGAAAAACCAATTATATGCATAAAATCCTAAATAAACCAGAAGGGTTAACTAAATTGCAAAATCAAAAACAAATTTCCAAACAAAATATCATAAAAATGTCAACTATAGGCTATAAATATAATTATAGCATGCATACTTAAGAATATATTGATAGTTGACATGGCAAAAGATGCCTTTTACTTCCATAAGGCATGGGTTCAAATATGAATGAATGTGACTTTTATGCATTTTTTTATATTCTACATATTTGCTCACAACAATACTATTTTTCTCACAAATGGTGCAATTCCATAATACACATAAAAATCAATTGTACTAATGATGAGAAAAACCATGTAGAGTATTATAAGGAACATAAACATCATCATCATGTATAATGTATAGTTTGAAATCTTAAATTGAAGTTTCTATGGAATAGAAAACTAGACTAAAACCAGGCTCTAAAACAAAATGTAAACCATAAATTTGCATAAGTGCAATAAACTAAAAGCGGAAGTCTAAAGAATATACCTCTAGCCATAATAATTAGATTCCTCATAAACACAATCACAAGATATAAATCAAAATAGAGAAAATTTGTCTAGTCTATCCAAGATCTTAATCCGTGTACTTGATGGAGAATCATAGACTAGAAACCTTTATATCAAAAATATATTTTAAAAGTGTTTCACTGCATACTTCTTCCCATCAAAGAAGGTGTATTTATAATTGATGAATGATTGTCATAACCACCATGTACCTTTTCACATAAGGACATCTTTTTACATAAGGATACCTTTTCATATAGAGACACATTTTCACATAGAGACACTTTTTCATATAAGGATACCTTTTCACATAGGGATACCTCTTCACATAGAGTTACCTATTTACATAGGGAGATAACTACCATATAAAATGGGCCACATATTTTTTTATTAATATAATTAACATATGTTTCTTTGTGCTTGGTGTCGAAGTACTATATTAATGTTGTGCAAAATAAAGGGAACGATGATGAATGGTAGTTGACTAGATTTTATGGGGACCCAACTACTAGCCAGAAACAATTGTGGTGGCAAGTTTTGAAATCTTTGAATGAGAATGGGAAAAGGGCGTGGATTATTTTAGGAGACTTCAATGAAATCTTTAACTCTATTGAGTGGTGTAGTTCGAGCTTACGGCCTGATTCCCAAATGGAAGCTTTTCGTTATGCTATTGTTCATTGTGCAGTATGGGATTTGGGGTATATGGAACATGCTCTTATGTGGTGTAATAAAAGACTAGGCAAAGATTTTGTACAAGTCAAACTTGATAGAGCCCTAATGGATAGACAGATTTCAGCAAGCATGAGTAATCCATCTACCTCTTGGGTCCTTTGACCATGCCCCTTTCTTAATAGATTTTTCTATAATTTGGTGTCTGCTAGGCGGGCTCTTGGTTAAGGAAAAAAACTTAGATTTGAGAAAATGTTGCTCACTAATGATGGATGTAGAGAGGTGGTTACTGATTGTTAGGCTACTGACGCAAGATTAACCTTAAAGGAGAATAATCTAAACAAAATTTGCTACACTAGGAATGGGCTTATGGAATGGAATAAATATTCCTTTGGCCATATTGGTAAGGAAATTCACAAACTTCAAAATCAATTTATGTAATATTCTATTTTTTAAATAACATATTTTGCTCTAATGATTAGATTTTGTGTAAGATATTTATGTTTTCATTTAAAAACTAAATGTGTTTTACTAATTACAATTTGTTTTATTTTATTAATATGTTTTATATATTGGCTGATAATCTTGTGATTTTACAGTGAAAGAAAATTTTATCTAGAACTAAAAATATATTTTTGGACTCGAGAAATTTTATGTTTGGAATTTTTAAAATAGATCTTTATAATTTAAAGTTTTGGTTATTAAAATTTCTAAAATATTACCTCTTAAAAATTCTTGTTACTTTAATTTTCCCAAAATGCCCCTCTTTTTTATAAAATTGCCAAGCTCACCCTTGTAAAATGAAAATGGAGAAAAGACAATTTTGCCTCTAGTTTTTTTCCCCTTTAATTCTTTTCTTTTCTCCTCCCTTTTTTCCTACGTGCATGTTCATCCGAAGGTTCTTGCTTCATCCCTTTTACCTCAAATCTTTGGCTAAACCAAGCCTTCAACCATGGAGCTTCATTCACCACCTCAGAGTAGCAAGAAGCATCACACAAATTTTATATTCTTTCTTGCAAAAAAACATAGCTCCAAAGGTCACAGTAACTTGTGGTAAATATGCAAAAATATTTCATTTTTTTTGGAATTTTTTGGTGATTATGGGTCCAAAATCAAGTTTAGAAGGTAGAATAATCTTTGTATACAAGTTTTTCTGGCCAGATAGCATCATGAAATTTTCCTCTATTGAATAGTAATGTATACAATGCTCTGTGTCGTGTGAATAGTGCATGAACAATAACCACGATTTGAATTTTTGAACTTTCTTTGGTTTGAAACGAAGAGCACAAGATAGAGGTTCAAGTAGTTTGATTGTTTTGGAGAAAAAGCTAAAATGATCTAGTCTAGTTGAGACTCGAAGTTGGTGACTAAATAATATAAATTATAGCATGAAGAAAAGCTATAATTTATCTCTAAAATTTTATACTATGAAATGTGGTCATGTAACATAAATTTTTGGTTATTTTATTATTTTAGATTATTAGCTTGAATGATGCATGATTTTGGATGCCTTGAGGTAGAAATATGTGAATATATATAAAAAATTTCTTGGACCTAGCAAGTGATAAGAAAATGGTATAACAAAAGGATTTGAGATATATTAGATTGACTTGGAAGTTGGCAAAGTGAAATGAAGAAATTGGTAGGAGCGTATTGTACTCATGTTTAGGATGATGAATGAATACTAAATAAGTACTAAGGCTATCTGACATGAACATAAACAATGGGGAGGTATTCTTGTGACTCAGGTACCTGTCATAAATTAGAGAAGCTTATAGTATACATAGTAACCTGTATATCGTGTAAAGATAGATTTTGGGAAGGTCTTAGTGAGGACTACTGGAAGACGGCTTAATTTGCAAGGATTATGAGTTATGTATATGTTTATAGAAAATTTGGGTACATTAAAATGAATAAAAAAAATTACATTATTTTCAAGTAAAAAGGGGTTTACTTAAATTTAGGTTTAATATGTTGTTATATAGTCATCTTCAAGTTAAGGCGATGAATATTATTGCCTTGCACTAGTGATTAAGGTGTTTATGGAATTTCTTTTGGAGAGCTATTCGAAATATGAGAAGGTTAATATTTTGGAACTTAGATGATTTATTGGCAGTTTGTTAGTATATAAAGTTATGGGGGCACTTTAGTGGTCTTGATGTATTTGAGTAAATGGATGAGTTATTGTTAGTTTAGAGATAAGTGTGGTAATCATCCTATAGACTAAGAATGTAGTTTATAGAATAAGATTAAAGTGGTATAAATTGTTAAGAGTTTTAACGGTCCACATATCAAAATTGTATAAGTATAGGTTATACAAATGTTTGTTACTACTATGTGTATACAGAAAATGTAATGCCTAAATTCACTATTAGAAAAAAAAAGCTGCTACCAAAAGTGGAAAAGTCACCACTGAAAATATTTAGTGGCGACTTTAAGCTGCCACCAAGTCATCGCCTATACGAGTGTCAGTAAACAGATTTTGTGGCAACTTTCTAGGTTGCCACAAAAACTCAGTCTTTAGTGGTGACTTAAGTCGCCACTAAAAATGAAAAAATTGACACTGAAAGACATATAGATGCCACAAATAATTGTATTTATTGGCGACTTAATGAAGTTACCACCGAAAATACCTTTAGTGGCACCTTTTTTTTTACCATTGTATACTTAATTTTCAATAGCAACTTTGTAAAGTCGCCATTAAATACTCACTTTTTAGTTGCAACTTTACAAAGTCACTACTGAATAGTCGATTGTAATGGAAAAGATCACTTGAAAAACTTTAGTGGCCATAATGGTTGCCACTGATTACCCTTTTTAGTGGTGACTGGTAGACTTGCTAGGGAAGATTGAGTATTTAGTGGAAACTTTAGTTGCCACTAAAGGTTCTTTTGCTCCAAATTTCTTAGTTGGAGGTCACATTTGAATTCACCATTAAAGGCCTCATATAATTTCTTTTAATTTGTATTTTCACTATTTTCTATAATAAAAACCTAACAGTATATAAAGAAATAAAAAGAAATGTAGAAATTCATAAAATATTTTATATAAACATAATTTCAAATCTAAGAAATGTTTATGGCAAATACTGTTTATTGATAAAAAAAAACATCACGCATAACAATATAATGACAAAATACAATCGAGTCAGTGGTTCTCTTGGAGATAGTTCCATTGTATTAGTTATAGAACCCGGTGTAGCAGTACCAGTGAAGCTTTTCGGAATTTGTCCATATTCACATACAACAAAATTAAATAAACAAGTTAAGACAAAAAAAATTATTTTTAGCATTATGAAAACAAACATGAAGGTGGATTCGGTTGGACCAACAAGTTTAGAACTATATAGTTATGGAGACATGCAATCACTAGAATTATAACACTAATAAGAGCGATATGACATTTCAAATGAAGACAAAATTTGATCCAATCTTGGATTCATCATATCACAACCCAACAACAAAATGTCTCTCTTGAGATATGCCATTTCAAATCAAAACAACCCATCCTGTTTAAAAAATCACTGTAATAATCTTAGGCTAAGTATAAATTTCAAATAAGCATATCAAATGAAGCATTATAATATGTTAAGTATGGTTAGTTGTGGTGCCACGTAGAGTGATGACATGTCTAATAAAATATACAAAGGTAATGATCCTTCATCCACAATGTCCTTAATTGTTTTATGCATTTAAGCAGTTTCACTCATGTATCGGAACATTGAGTGTCCTTATTTAGAAACATATTTTATTCTTCATCACAAACTTAAGCTTTAGCATATTGACTTTCCCAAAACAATTAAAGTACCACTTTTCAAATCGAAGAGAATTTACTTTATTCCCTTTGTCTGGGGTTTTCACATTAGGAGCAGGGTTAACAAAACATTAAGCCCAAATATTGTCAAGACGGGTCTTTAAAAAAACAACAAGTTGATGTTCACAATAAGGCTATGATAGAGACTGCCACTTTCTTGTTAATTTTAATAAATTGACCCATCTTAGCCTATGGCCACCCTTAACACTCAGTTTTTGGAATGCACAAGTGACATGTACATTCTATAAAACTTTCAAGTTAAAATCAAGTCTTATATTCTATAGATCCATGACATTTTGAAGAATGAATATATTAGCTAATACTAAAAAGACAAACAGACTAGAAATAGATTGATCAACAAATCCCAATAGCCCAACATAGCTAGGTGTGTAGTAGTTGACAATCAACCTTATGCTCACAAAAATCAGGTTATAATTTTATTGGGCATATACACATCTTTGACAATTTAAAAGAGTTCTCTTCTTTCTTCTTCATCACTTCTTCCACTAAACTAGCCTCTGCTTCCTAGATCAAGGCATGATAAGCAGTTGCTTAAATTAAAGAAAAGAACCATTAATAACACGGTTTAAACCCACCTTCAGCTTCCACCCTTATTTTACTTCTCTTAAACTATGGCTTCAAGCTACTATTGATGCAGGAACAAACCACTATAAATATTGATAGCACCTTGTTATTGTTTTATTCTTAAACAAAGGAAAAACATATGAACCTTACAGAAAAAGGAAAATACTCAGTTGTTGTAGAACCAATATTCAAAGATTTACAAACAACAGGGGGGAAAAGACTCCCCTGGAATTTGGAAACATTAGCCACTATTTTAACAAATCAATTGAGCAACTTGAGGTTGAAGTTGAGGTATTTCTAGGGAGAAATTCAACACTATTTTCCAAGAATCCCCTGTCCTGTTAACAAATTGTTTATTTTATCCAACACTATTTTCCATCCAATATCATAAAAAACAAGTTGTAATTAATTCAAAAAGCCAAGTCATTTTTTCTTTGCTTCCCCTATCAATCCTAAAACTTAATTACATATGGCATAGCCAAGTTTACTCTACTGTTTGGCTAAGTGTTGAACTTTTGGAGGCACTTAATGATCTGGTCGTCACCAGCATGAAAGCCAAGTCCAAGTTTTGGCAAATAGGTCCTAATGTTTTCATTGAAGCTCATTCCCTAAAGAAGGAGAAAGCTATTTAGAGAGAGAAAGAAGGCAAAGATGAAGGGGGTGAGTTGGAGAGAAAAATAAATTGTAGAAGTGATGTAAAGTAGACTAAGAATATTCTCCCCCATATACATTAAACAATAGGTCCAGTTAATCTTCAAGCATTAGTTAATATAGCTATAGCCTACAAGAATTTGTCATTCCTTATTTCATGTTTGGCTTCTCAAATACACTAAAATCTATGACTAACCACAAAATGTTCTGTTTTACATCCTAAATTGAAGTCCATCAACATTCTCTAATCACTCTCCCATCAAAATAACCTCAATCAGAAGAAGAAATACCTCACATAACAGCATTCAAAATAAAATTAAACCAGCATGAAATTAGAAACAACCTTAGTTTATTTAGGCGAAGCCCAAACTAATAAAATTTATGGGTTTTAATTTCCATTGAATCAAACCCTTAAGACCCAAAAGTGCCTTACATAACAGCATACAAATAAAGTTATTTTCAACCAAAAGCCCCATATTTGGACATAAAAATTCATTGCACTAAGTTAATTTTAATGAATCAAACCACATTTAGAAACCCAACCTTCGCTAGAGCTGGATATCCTCTAAAACAAACGTAGGCAATGGAAGACTGTGAAGATGAACCTCAGTTAACGGTGAGGAAAGCTCATAGTAGAGGAATCCTTAGGTAGGCTCAATTGACAATGAGCATTTTTGTCTGAAGTGCTAGTAGTTGAGTTTTGTTGAAGGGAGGAAATATTATGTGCATATGTTTTGTTGAAGGGATGATATATTTCTATGGAAAAACGTTTTGAGCTACATACTTTTCTTATTCTTTTTCTCCACTTTCAGATGATATATCCTCATGGAAAAAAAGTTTTAAGCTGTACACTTTTTTTTCTTTTTCTTCACTTTCGATGGTGACTCTAAGGTCACCATTAAAAACTATCACAGTATTCACAAGGACTTTTAGTAGTGACTTTGCAAATTCGTCACTAAAAATTCATCCTTCAATGGTGATATTAGTAAAGTCACCATTGAAATTGGACTTTTAGCTAAGTCGCCATTGAAAATAGTTTTCAATGATGAATTCTTAAAGTTGCCACCAAATGTCAATTTTCTTGTAGTAATTAGAGAAATAAATACTGAAATGGTACATAATGGTCAAGATTAGAAATCTTATTAAAAATAGAGACATGTGGATAGTGGAATTCAGAATATAAACAAATGAACTTTTGGGATGCCACTAAATAATAAAGATTTTTCTTGTTAAGGAAAAAGGAAAATTTTGGTAGTGCTTAATTTATAGATGAAACATTTTAGAAAGATGTTATGATGTGATAAAATTCATGATATATTATGGTTTATATATCATATAGAAATGACGTGATGTGGATATGAGGATGATGCTTTGCTAGATTTTGAAATGAATGAATATGGAAATTTCATGGGACATTTATGTCCGAAGTGGTTGATATGCCAAATATTGTGAAAATTAGTAATATATGTTTGTCCCTATCCACGTGCATCATGAATTATAAACAAAGTAAGTTTAAAATAAAATTTATTAACTATAAGACCTATAAGAAAAATGTAGGAAATAATGAATATATGTACTAATAACCAAATAAATAACTAATTTATAAGAATCATAATTTCTAAAGGATTCATTTTCAAAAGCACTATCAAGTAGCGGCAGAGATAACTAGCCTTAATGTACATTGTAATCCTACCTAACAAGAGAGTTGCTAGCCCCGTGTGTAGAAGGGCACACGAGGATTGAATTATAGATAAGTTATGGATGAATGAAAGAAGTTGAGGTATTCTCTTCTAATTACCAATGGCATTTTGACTGGTTATCTATGATATGGAATGTGGTGATTCTCCCTTACTAGGCTATGTGCTTGGTTGATGTGGTGATTTACCCTTACCAGTTTGTGTGCTTGGGTATGTGGTAATTTTTCCTTGCCAAACGGTGTGCTTGAGTGTGTTGAAATGGTTCCGAGTTGGAATCCTATAAACTAAATAAAATACGCTTAGACAAAAAAATCATGGACAATTCATGTATGGTTCAAAGATGCTTCATGTGGTTCTTAAGCGATGGCAGGGCATACCTCAGTAAAATTGTTGGATCCTTAAAGAGGGGGGTAAGTGAGACCCTTAGGAAAATCTTACATCGACAAAGTACGAGAAAGTCTTGGACTGTACAAATGATATAATTAAAGTATAAACCTAATAATATATAAATAAAAGAATAAGTCTTAATAACATAAAATAATATAATATAATTCTTTCACTTTAACTATGACCTTAAATATAATGATTGAATAATAAATGTATGTGTGTACGCAAATATAGTAGAATATCTCTATATAACATAAGGGTATAATAATATAGTAGTACAAATCTCGAGAAATATGATAAAGTAGGTCTAGCCCAATTGATGTAATATATGCAAATGTTTGCATATAGCAACATTCAAAGCGATTACCTAAAAAAGGAAGAAAGTTGACTAAGAAGAATCAAGAGGTCCTTGAAAAACCTATATACATATGGTGATGGAATTCGGCAAGGAAAAGTATGAGCTTGGGCTAGATCAAGGTAAATGGATGAATTAGGAATCTTCAAGAATGCTGAATAAATTTTAAAATTTATCTATTAAAATTATGAAATATGAAGTTTCAAAATAAAGATGCTAGTCATATTATAACCCTAATATAAATAAGTAATAATACCCTAAATTATTCATAACTTAAATAATATGCAATAAATCATAACTTAATAAATAAGATTGTTATCTGTAGATTATAATTGTGTTATTTATTTGCTAAGTCGCTAGACTCATTCTTCTCTTTATATGTTTTTCAGTTAATTGCAGAGAAACATGGGAGGTTAGATTATCTCTAGTGAGCACAAATTGTTCTTGGGCCTTAATCTTTTATTCTTTGGTATGTTTGTAGTATTCTAGAGTATGCTGCATTACTACATGCATGATCCCCGTTTCCGATCCATGAGGAAAAATATAGAATGTATATGTATAACAAGAAATGAAAAGTGTAATTGATATTATTTTAAGAAGCTAGATCGTTATTTTATGTTTTAAATATGCTTAAATTTTTACAAGTGACTATGAATTCATATGCTAAATCAGGGTGGTCTAGGTTTAGAATGTGATAGCTAGGCTTATGGTGTGGGAGAGAAATCCTCATTTCGTGCTAGTCACATGCTCTGACAAGTCTGAGATGTGACAATTTAATTCTTTATTGACTATAAATTATATAAGGGAGGTCAAAGAAATTGATTCCTAGCTGCATATGGTGCTTGAAAGGGAGAAACTTATATGGAAGCCATGATCAAGGGTCCAATGGCTCAGGGAGGGTGAAAAAAGTACAAATTTTTTCCATTCCAAAGCTATATAGAGGAATTAAAAAAATACGGTTAAAAAATTGTGTTATTCATATGGCATCACTTAGATGAAGGTATAGGTAATGTGGAAATTAATTATTTCAAAGATTTACTTGAATCTTCCAAACCATATATGTTTGATAGAGTGGTGTCTAAAGTGCAACCCAAAGTTATCGATTATATGAATGAAATGCTTTTAGCTTGGTCCACGGTTGAGGAAGTCAAAATGACAGTATTTCAAATGAGGGCTTTAAAGGCACTAGGTTTTCTAACTTTATTTCATCAATAATTTTGGGATATTTTGGGTAATGATGTGGTTAATAGGGGGTTGGATTTTCTTAATAGTGGAAATTTTGTTGATGAAATAAATTTTACAAAGTTTGGTGCTTATTCTTAAAATTCATAACCCACAAAATATGACCTATTTTCACCCTGTATCCTCTAAAGTCTCCTATAAAATTGTTGCAAAGCTTCTTACAAATAGATTGAAGACTATCTTAGCTTTGATTATCTCTAAGAACCAAAGCACCTTTGTTCCAAATTTCCAAATTACTGACAATGTGTGTATTGCTTGTCAGCTTTTGCAACCTCTAAATAATGGGCAATCAGGTGGGAATAGTTTTCTAGCTTTAAAATTAGAGATAAGCAAGGATTATGACTGAAATAAGGATAATGGGGTTTGGTGATAATTAGCTGAGACTAATTATGAAATGCATTTCTTTGGTTTCTTCAAACTAAGTAAAGGCTTGAGGCATAGAATCCACTATCCCCATACCTTTTTATAATTTGTGCATAAGCACACAGTGCAAGAATCACACTATTTAATCTAAGGTGCTTAGGTGTGTAGTTCATTTCCCAAATTTTCACATTTATTTTTCACTGATGACATCTTGTTTACATTAAATCAAATATTGGAAATATTGTAATGTTCAAATTTTTACTTGAGAATTATGAACAATGTTATGGACAATTGGTGAACTATGACAAGTCATTTATCTTTTTCATCCAAACGATAATCAGGACGATAAGGTGGAGATTATGAATTATCTTCACATCACCAGAGTTCTTATAATGACAATTATCTGGGACTTCCTACCGTGGCAAGGAGAAATAAGAAAAATTCTTTTTATTTTATAAAGGGGAAAGTATGGAAATGATTACAAGGATGGAAGGAAAAACTGCCCACTAAAGTAGGCATGGAGATCTTAATTGAATTGATTACATAGTCCTTACCCACTTATTCCATGAGTTTCTTGTTGGAGAGGAAGAGAACATTATCTTCTCTTTAGGAATAAAACTCTCTCACTTGGTTACTTTTAAATGCTAAGTACAAGGGGCTATATATAGTGACTTAAGGTGAATTTTTTCAATTAATTACATGAAATTTAATTAGATAACGTACATGAATCACACTAACCTAAACACATGAATAATTACATTTTAGGCACATAACCAACAATTGAACGTCAAAAGTATACACACACCCATTGAACTTGGACATCTGTAGAAAATATCAAATTACTAATTTCAACACTCTCCCTTAATTTGAAAATTTCTTCACATCAACACCTCTCGATTGGGTGTCCTTTACCACTTTCAAGTGTCATAGGTTTCACATACAAATATTACCTCATAATTCTTCTTCCTAAGTTTCTGCTCTTCAACTGTGGGATTTATCTAGGAGATTTATCTATTCTCTCATGTGCCTTCTTCTTATCTTCCCTAGATAAATCAAATAATTACAAGGTCTACTCCTCTTCCACATCATAACACCTTGAAAAATTCATCATCTCATTAAGAAACGTAATCCACAAGTTCAATGGGTACATGTTCTTGCTCTACCTCTATCTTTTATTTCATAGTCATTCTTTTCTCCATCTTTGTCTACTTCCTCCTCCTTATCATTTTCCTTCTCGTCTTCATCACACTTCATGCTTGACTTCTCTTAAATTATGGAACAAAGGCTCTAATTCCATTTTGTTGGAGAGGAAGAGGATATAATCTCTTTAGGAAGAGAACTGTAACAACTTTTTTTTATATTATTAATATACAATATAGAGTTCACATACACGTCTTTAATCAAAACATACGTACAACATATCAAACACATAAATATCTAGATCTTATTTATTCTGGTTGACCAATCTTGGAGATATAGGTGCAAGTGGTTGCACCTTTACCGAGATCTGAGCCAACTCGACCACAAACATTTTATTTGTTTCTAGGAGATACTTTCGTAGCTGTGATACATGGAAATCATTATGGAGTTGGAAAAATTAGGTGGGAGGGCAACTTGATATGTTGACGTCCCTACTTTCTTCAAAATCTGGTAGGGTCCCAAAAATCATGGACTTAGCTTTCTAGTTTTGAGAGATCTACCAACTCTAGTAGTCAGGGAAAATTTTAGAAATACATGGTCTCCTTCCTTAAACTCAAAAGGTCTATGTCTCTTACCATAGTAACTCTTTTGCTGACTCTAAGCTGTAAGTATTTTGTCTTGTATCATCTTTATTTGTTCTGTAGTTTGTTGAACTAGATCAGGACCCAACAAGTTCTTTTCTCCTACCTTAAACCAACATAGTGGAGATCGACACTTCCTACTGTATAAACCTTCGTAGGGGACCATCTTAATACTGGAGTGATAACTATTATTATAAGCAAACTCTACTAAAGGTAGGTACTTATCCCATCCTTTACCTTGCTCTGTCACACAAGCCCTTAACATATCTTCTAGAGTTTGAATGGTCCGTTCTGTCTACCCATCAGTCAGAGGATGATAGGCAATACTGAACCACAACTGAGTTCCAAAAGCTTCCTATAACGCCTTACAAAATCTCGACGTAAACCTTAGATCTCTATCAGAAACGATATTTAAAGGAATTCCATGTAGTCTAACTATTTCCTGGACGTACAACTAGGCCAATTTGTCCAGTGAAAAGTTAATTTTTATGGGCAGAAAGTGAGTAGATTTGATTAATCTGTTAACTATTACCCAGATAGAGTTATGTCCCGCTGAAGTCTTAGGTAAACACATGACAAAGTCCATCGAGATACTGTCCCATTTCCATTTAGGGATCTCGAGAGGTTGTAAAAATCCTGCTGACTTTTGATGCTCTACCTTCACTTTCTGACAAATGAAACATTTCGCCACAAACTCGGCTATGTCCTTTTTCATCCCTGGCCACCAATACATCATCTTTAAATCCTGGTACATTTTAGTGCATCCAGGATGGACTGTGTATTTACTCTGATGCGCTTCCTACAGGATCTTAGTTCTCGACTCTTGTTCTTGAGGGACACAAATCCTTCCTTGATACATGATTGTTCCATCTTCCATGACAAAAAAATTACCTTGATCTTTATGATCCTGTAAGTATTAGTCATGAGTTTGAGCCTTTTTTATCTGGGCTCTAAGGTCACACCCTATACTTAAACCATTAATGATTAGCTTATTTGAGGAAAAAGTAGTGTCCAGCTTTAAATTCTGAAACTCCTCTAGCATCTGCATCTCATACACCATCATCTAGCCCATGTGTAGAGATTTTTGACTCAAGGTATCAGGTACAACATTCGTCTTTCCTAGATGATACTTTATCTCAAACTTGTAGTCATTGAGAAACTCTACCCATCTTCGTTGTCTTATATTTAAGTCTTTCTGATAAAAAAGGTACTTAAGACTCTTATGATCACAGTATACTTCGAATGTTGCACCATACAAATAGTGTCACCAAATCTTTAAGGCAAACACCACCGCTGCCAATTCAAGATCATGGGTTGGATAATTTCCTTCATGGAGTCTTAGTTGCCTAGAAGCGTAAGCAACTACCCTCTTGTCTTGCATTAGCACACACCCTAGCCCTTTCTTTGAAGCGTCACTATACACTTCAAAATGTCCTGTGGGGTATGGAATAATTAAAATAGGAGGAGTGGTCAATTTTGTTTTAAGCTCCTGGAAACTAGCTTCACATTGATCAGTCCATTTGAAAGGACTTCCCTTCCAGGTCAATTTAATCAATGGCAAGGCTATACGAGATAAGTTTTGTATAAACTTTCTGTAGTATCTTGTCAAACCCAAGAAACTTTTGACTTCTGTAACCGCCTTTGGTCTTTCCCACAGAATCACTGCTTTTGTCTTACTAGGGTCTACGGCTACCCCTTTATTGGAAATAACATGTCCAAGAAATTTTACCTCTGACAGCAAAAATTCACACTTCTTCAATTTGGCATACAACTTTTTTCTCTTTTAACACTTGCAACACAATTTGGAGATATTGCTCATGTTCTTTCTCACTCTTAGAGTATATCAAGATGTCATCAATAAATACTACCACAAATTGATCTAGGTAGGGTCGAAAAATGTGATTCATATAATCCATGAAATTGTAGGTGCATTTGTCAACCCGAAGGGCATTACAAGAAACTCATAGTGCCCATACTTAGTCCTAAAGACTATTTTTGGTACATCCTCCTCCTTGATCCTAATCTGATGGTATCTCAATTTCAAGTCAATTTTAGAAAAGATGGAGGCTCCCTTCAGTTGATATAATAAATCATCTATTCTAGGGAGATGATAATTATTTTTGATAGTCACCTTATTCAGCTGTCTGTATTCTATGCATAGTCTTAAGCTTCCGCCTTTCTTTTTAACAAACAACACAAGTGCTCCCCAAGGCGATACACTTGGTCTAATGAATTGCTTGTCTAACAGTTCCTCCAACTGTTTCTTGAGTTCCTGTAGTTCTTTCAAGGCCATTCTATAAGGTGCAATAGAGATAGGCCTTGTCCCAGGTAAGAGATCAATAGAAAACTCTATCTCTCTTTTGGGAGGTAAGCCTAGAATATCTGATGGAAATACTTCAGGAAACTCGTTGGCTATTGGGATTTTATCAAGCTTCGCTTTAACTTCTAGATTTGATAAGTACAAGAGAATGTATCCAAATACTCCATTATTCAACTCCCTATTGACTTGATTGGCACTAAGCATCAATAACTGCATCTCCTCTTCGGAAGTAGGAGGTAGAAATTCAATGGTCTTGTTACAACAATTTAACAAGACTCGATTTCTAGACATCCAGTCTAACCTTAGAATGATATCAATACCTTTTAAAGGTAGACAGACGAGGTCTACAGAAAACATTTTCTCCTGAATAGTGACCTGATAGTCTTTACATACAAAGGAAGTTAAGACTTTTTCCCCTGTAGAAGTTACTACAGATAGCTCATAAGGGGTTTTAGAAATAGGATACTGAAACTCTCTAATGCATTCTTCCGATATAAATGAATGACTAGCACCAGAGTCAAACAACACTATAAGAGCAAATCCATAGATATAGCATGTACCTTGGATCATTTCGGGGGATTGAGTTGCCTCTTGGCCGTTCAGGGTGAAAACCCTTCCTTTCACTTGAGGCTTCTGTTCCGACTGCTTTCTCAAATTTTATGGGTAGTTCTTTGCAAAATGACTCTTTTGTCCGCAATTGAAGCAAATATCTGATCCTATGTAGCATGGCCACTTACCATGTATACGTCCGCACTTAGTACACTTGACTATAGAAAAGTTCTATTGGAAGGGCCAAGGACTCGCAGTCATTGGCCTCTTGCCAGTACCCTATCTTTTTTCTCTAACATTTCTGCCAGAGTTTTGTGGATCGTTCTTTCTTTTCTAGAAATTCCGTCTTTGTTTCTCATCTTCCACTGCCCTCAAGCTTTTCTCCAGGAGTCTGCATTTATTTATCAGAGGTACAAACTCCCTTATCTCCATAGCTACAACAGCATTCCTTATTTCTGGATTCAATCCCGCTTCGAACTTAACAGCCTTCCATGCTTCATCAGGGATAAATTACAGATAAGAGGAGAACTTAGACAACTCCTCAAACTTCGCAATGTACTGGTCGACGGTCATGCTGCCCTGTCTAAGTTGGAGAAATTCAATCTCTTTCTCCGCTCGCAAAGTACTTGGGAAGTATTTTTCCAAGAAGGTGTCTTTGAACACCTGCCAGGTGATCTGCCTTCCCTGGTGAGTTAAAAGTTCTCTAGTTCCATGCCACTAGTATTCTGCTTCATCTTTCAGCATATATACAACGAAGATAACTTGCTGCTCCTCAGTATAACCCATCACTTCAAAGATTTTCTCTAGTTCCCTTATCCACCTTTTAGCTATAATTGGGTTAAAGCTGCCTTAAAAACAAGGTGGTCTAGTCCTTAGGAACTCATATATGCCGTTATCATTCCCTGACATTCGATTATTAAAATCATTCTCACTATTTGGGTTATTAGCATTCTGGAGGTATTGTAGAATTTGATTGGTGGTCATGACCTGGTCTCGAATTGTCGTGGCAAGGTTGTGCAGGGTTTCCTCTGCATTGTTTGCCAGATTCCTCCTTAGTGGTGCAATTTCCTACTGTGCCAAAAACAAAGTTATGCTGCTATTGAGGTGATCAAGCCCAATATTTAGTTTCAAAAATATTTAACAGCAGTCATAACACCACCTTGGCATATAGATAGGAAACACTAGTAATTTTTTACCTATATGAATTCACTGATCCCCTACACAGCACAACCACAAATATACTCAAGACACTATAAGATCGATTCAGATAACCATCCACCCACTGGCCATATAGGAATGACCTACTCTGATACCAATTATATAACAAATTTTTTTATTATTATTATTAATATACAATATAGAGTTCACATACACGTCATTAATCAAAACGTACGTACAACATATCAAACACATAAATACCTACATCTTATTCATTCTGGTTGACTAATCCCGGAGATACAGGTGCGAGTGGTTGCACCTTTACCGGGATCTGAACCAACTCAACTATAAACATTTTATTTGTTTCTAGGATCTGCCCATCATAGAGTAACTCGATCCAACGTACACTAAAAGCCAGAGCCATAGAAAAATATGCATAACTAATTTTCTGAACATGACATGGAAATATAGTGAAAATTAAATCCCAGTAAGTTCAACAATAAATCATCATTAATATAGCTCATCACATCATGTTCATCTATATAAACTACAACAAATATCTTTGGTCACATGAATGCACTTTATCTATGCAGATGAGAATCGTATAGTAATGACATGTATGACAGGATTAACTATTTTCAAAATATCATATGATGACTATCAATTTATTCTCATACCAAGCTACCCCGGTCAGGGTGAGTATTTTCTACTCTTCGGTACGGGCTTTTCTCACTCCGTTCGACATGGCACACTTTCTCTTTCTTTTCTCATTAACATAATCATAACCGTTGGTAGGGCGTCTCCTATTAGTGCATCACATGGATTTCCATATGACCATGCTCATTTCTTTTCTTTTCATAATAATAGCCAAAAATATACTTTCAATAACAAGTATGTTCATCAAAATATAATTATTACCAAAAATTATTGGTAATCTTGTCATAAACATAACCATTTCAAATATCACTTTATAAAATATTTCAATGTCAAAATTTAACACTTAAGATGGTAAGAAGTTCATACAATGGCAATGGCTATGGCATATAACTAATCATTTATTATTTTTATTTATAAGATTTTTCTTCTTTTTTAAATATTAATTTTATTTCTTTATTTTCTTGATGCAGGTTTTCATCCTATCTGACATTCTCTTACTAATAAGAGCATAATTCCCTCAATTTAACTTCGATTTAGGTGATCTTGGTGTCAATTTAAAGATACAACAATTATCTAAAACTATTAGGTGGAATAGTTTAGCAAAAAATTAAGAAATCATGGTGATATTACTTTATCAAAGTACATGTTATTTCTTCTCGGGTAAGTTTTAACCTTTATCTACTAATATGTCCATATCTTCCTCATAAGAATTCCAAATTGAGTGATTCCAATGGATAAATTTCCGTGACACATATAGCTATAATTTTTATGTTAAACATTTATTTAATTCCCTACAAAATATTCCCATAAATTAAAACACAGAAGCTATCCTAACATATTCTTCCCTGATTAACCATTTTCTGACCTTGGCTTACTAATTGGACCATATCTACCTCATATGGACTCCAAATTGAATTATTCTAGTGGCTAACAATCCGTGAGACATAGATCTACTTTTTTTATGTTAACCATTTTTTTAATTCCTTACCAATTCTTCCCAGAAGTTTAAAAACGTAAGCTTAAAATTTTGCCATCCATAGCCATATCTATGCAGAACTATCTACACCAGCCTAAGTATTCAAACATACATAATATTTAACATGATATAGTAACATCCATAACCAATAATCAAAGTTCTAAGATCAAAATCCCATATAAATATTACAAGTTTCAAAACTTTTCTTCAAAAAGAAATATTGTTAAACTTACCTTGAACACTTAGTCCTCTAGACTTCTCCTTCCTCTTTCTTCCTTTCTTCCTCTCCTTTCCTCACTCTACCTTGCTTCTATTTTTCCTCTCCTTCACTTGGACAAAATTCTAATGTTATAAGGGTGGGTTTTGCTTAAATATACTATCAAATAATTCATTTTTTATAATCATGGAGCTACCTTATCACAATTAGGATGCACTTGGTTGATTTTTGGAAAACAAACAACTCATGTTCTTGTCTTCCTCTTCCTTAGTCAAGATATGTATAGGAAAAGGAAATTTGTATTTTGAAAATTATGATAATATGTTCTTAAGATAAGGGACAAGATCCCTTTGATTTAGGGGTTCATTTCCTTTTTCTTTTGTCTTAATCAAGTATGATAGTTTTGCCTTTATAGGTGGCAAATTTTCAACCCTTGAATCTTCCTTGCTTAGCTAAACTTATTTGTATAGGATAAGGATGTTTTATCATAATTCTATATATTATTACCCACTTGCTAAAATTATGAGTGTAGGATATAGATGTTTTGTCCTAATACCATGTCACCTAATCTTGATTACACCATTATTTCATCACTTTATTTTTATTTTTATTTTTATTTTTCCTCTTGGATTTGGCCTCATTCTTTCCCATTTTCTTTACTTAGGTTAAAATTCTACCTTTCATAATGGGCTTGGTCACATTTTCATATTTTTGAGCTACCGGTCCAATTTCTATATCTTAGTCTAAGTCTATGTTTTATTTCTTCCTTGAGCTATCCTATTGGCTTACTAAAAATTTATGTGAAGTGGAAAAACTCGATATGAAGTGTCCATAGGTGAAAGCCCAATTTATGGGTGGAGATACTAAACTTAGTAACTTTAACACTTAAATTAGGAAAAATTACCATAATCCAATCTTATTAAAATTTTAAAACATTTACTTACTTCACAAAAATTTATCTTTCTTACCCAAGAATTTCACCTTTCTTTAGCATATTTATTTCTAATATTTCCTCTTAGATTTTCTCTTTTTACCTATTCCATTAATGTTAGAACATTTCTATGCATACACGTAAGGTAAAGAATTTCTAAGGATTATATTTCCTTAGATATCTAAAAATTGTCTAATAAATTTTATTTTCTTAATTAAATATTTTTGTATCTTTAAAGAAATAAAATTAGAGATGTTACATTAAATATTTATGTACATTTATTAATAAAAGAAACAAAATTAAAGATGTTACAAAAACTCTCTCACTTTGTTACTTTTAGTTGCAAAGTACAAGGGGCTTTATATAGTGACTTAAGATGACTCTTTAACATCTAATTATATGAACATTAATTAAATTCCATACATGAATCAAATTAACCTAGACACATGAATAACCACTTTGTAGGTGCATAACCAACCATTGAACTTGAACATCATAAGTATACGCACAAACATTGAACTTGAACATCTTTAGAAAATATCAAATTACAAATTCCAACATTCTCTCTTAATTTGAAATTTTCTTCACATCACCACCTCTTAATTGGGTCTCCTCTACCACTAGCAAGTGTCATGGGTTTCACATACGAGGTTTACTTCATATTTTTTTCGTCCCCAATCTCTTTTATTCAACTGCCGGATTCTATCTAGGAGATTTATCTATTCTCCTCTTTTGTGGTTTCTTCTTATCTTCCATAGATAATCAACTAATTAGGAGGTATACTCTTCCACGTCATAAACCATGTGAAGACTTTGAACAATTAATTAGTCATCTCTCATTAAGCAACTTAAAGGGTGTATCTACTTGCTTTACCTATGTCTTTTATTTCATAGTCTTTCTTTTCTCCATCTTTGTCTTCTTCCTCCTTCTCATCATTTTCCTCCTCTTCTTCATCATTCTCCATGCTTGACTTCTTTAAATTATGGAATCAAGGCCCTAATACCACTTTGTTGGAGACGAAGAGGATATAATCTTCTCTTTATGAAGAGAACTCTCACTTTGTTACTTTTAAATGCTAAGTACAAGGGGTATATATAGTGACCTAAGGTGGCTCTTTAACATCCAATTACATGAACTTTAATTAAATCTCAGGCATGAATCAAACTAACCTAAAACATATGACTAATCACATTCTAGGTAGATAACTAACCTTTGAACTTGAACATCATAAGTACATGATAAGTGGGATTTATACAACTTATTTGAGACTCTCTTATACTTAGATTTTGTTGATTCTCATATTTTTTAGGTAATTAATGAGTTATAATGTGTTTTTATGTCGGAGCATGGAGAAAAGTATGCTTGTGGCCAATTCTAAGAGAAATTGGGTGAGAAAAAGGGCAATTTTGAAAAAAAAAAATGATGGTTGAGTTGTAACCCTGAGTCACGACGCAAAGAGTGCCATGTCACAACCCAAATGAAGTAGGTCATTGTGATGCGCTGAAGATGAGTGGTGGCGCAAGAGAAGAATAAGGTGCGTCGCAACCTAAGAAGTGCAGGTCGCGATGCGTGATGTGGAGGAACAACTGGCACATCAAAACGCACAGAGATCCATGTCACGACACAAATTGGTATTATTGGCTAGCGCGCAATAATTTCATCTCAATTAACAGTAGGCCCCACTTGAGTGTTATAAATAGGAATTTTTTCAGGTCTTTTGGAGGACTTTTTGGAGAAGCAAGGTAGAAGAAAAAATAATTCTTTGGCAAAGGATTCAATTGAAAATTTCTACCAAATTATTGTTCTTTTTTTCTCTTCTTTAGCTTCTGCTATGGTTTTGTTTTGAGTTTTTATATTTTTATTATGAACTAATTTCCCATTTTTAGGGTGATGATGTAACTTAGTCACAATAGTTTAGTAATTTATGCAATGAATTTTAAATTTCTTCTTCTCTTTTACCTTTTTTTTCTTAATTATTCGTGTTTTTAATTAACTAACCACTAATTAGATGATTTGCCAATCATAATAAGACTAGAACATATTTTATGTGTCTAGAGACAAGAGATTAAAACTATATATTGCCATGTGGATAAGAATATACCTATGGGTTTGTGTAGCCATTGAAGAGAATTATAAATCTTAATAAGAATCAAATCAGAGTGACGACAGTAAAATTAAATCTTAGAGTTTTCTCCAATTGAGTGTCTACAACTTCCTATTCACAATTTTGCCTTTGATTTTTCAATTAAATTTTAGCTGTCACTATTTCCCTTTTAATTACCTAAATAATTCTATTGTAATTTAATTTTAGTACTTAATACACAATATTTGTGAGACAACACTCTATATTTACTTATATTACTTTAAAACAATTATTACTTAAAAACGATACATGCACGCGTGTCAACAGTACACACAAAAATTGAACTTTGACATCTTTAGAAAATATCAAATTACTAATTCCAACACTTCTTTCTACTCCCCCAAAACTAATGTAATTTTCAAACATGAATGATGACGGAATTCTGGTAGGGGAGCACGTCTAACAATTTAAAAATCCAATGGCCAACCTGGATGAGACTTTGGGTAGTATGGGCTTTCGATTATTTTCGAAACTTTAATCTTGCGCTACTGGCGAAACAAGGTTGGAGGATTTCGTTGAACCCAAACTCTTCTAAGCAGGATTGTTAAGTCAAAATATTTCAACAGTTCCTCTTTCTTAGAAGCACAGCCGGGAAATTCTCCCTCTTTCACTTGGCGTAGCATTTTAGCAGCAAACAAAACTCTGAAGCTGATCTTATTTTGTCGTATTGGTAACGACAATGCCACCAAAATTAAATTAAGACTGACGCATGAGTGTGTATGGGAGATAAATTCATGTGTGCAACGAGTGCTGGAGAGAGGTTTGGAATAGAGATTCGATTTTTGAGGCGCTTAACTTTCAAGAGGCTCAAGCAATTTGTAAAATTTCAACGAGCTTCAGGGCCCCATCAGATTCTGGGACTTGGTAGTTCAAATCAAGTGGTTTGTTCACGTTGCGAACAATATATAGAGCAGATGGACAATTAGAGTTTTAGAATGTGGGTGGAACTGAGGATATTGATGTTGATTTGGCTAGATACAGAACGACCTGGAACAAGATTTGGAGTGCTTCAATGCCTAGCAAATATAAAATGTGCCTTTGGTGTGTGCTGGGGAATCATTTATACGAATATGGCATTCCAAAACAGAGGAATGGAAGTGGAAGGGCGATGCTGGCTATATGGGTCTGAAATGGAGTCAACAGAGCATTTGTTTTTGCTATGTGAGAAATTAAAATCTTTATGGGTGTCCTCAATGTTGGCTACCAAAATAGTTGTTCAGAATTATGTTCATTTCTTAGACTAGCTGTTGGCGAAAACATTGCAGTAGTTTATGGAGAACTAACAAAGAACGAAGGGGAAAATGTCCAAAATGGCGAGCTCCAGAAACCATAGTTAGAGTGCTCAACTTAAATGGATAAACAAACATCACGATGGAGATCCCAGGCACCACCAACCCCCCCAGCGCATGAGGCCCACCCACAGCAGCATCACCTGGCATGTGCGGCTCGTGGAAGTGACCCCTTGACCTATTTTGAACTAGGTTGACCCACTGACACAGACCAAGAGCCATGGAACCAATAGGACTTAGTCTATTGACCCATTGATTTTGCATCAACTGTTGACTTTCACAGGCTTCCAGAGTCCTATTTTCACGATTTAGGACTTACTTCCAGGTTTTGGGCACTCATTTTGGAGGCCTATTTGGTCTAAATGAGCTTTGATTTTGGTGTTTAAGTGAAGGACAACTTCGGATCACTAAATCAAACATTTATGTACCCGCACTAGTGAAGTCTTATTCATGCGAGCCTGACCAATCAGTGAATGAAAAATGTTACCTAATGGCTACTCGATGTAATTTATGATAAATTATATATGTGTTGTTTGGTTATATAAGATCATGATATGTTTAAGTATATTTATATGTTTAACAAATTAAAGAAATGATATAATATGTTTAAGTATATTTATATGCTTATAAAATAAAAAACTAATATAATATATTTGTTTGTCCATGTGAACAGCACTTGGGTTAGTCAATCCTAAGAGACGGGGGAAGCCCGTCTGATAGCGCGGAATGCACGAACTTCGAAAGGGAATCAGGTTAAAATTTCTAAACCGGGACGTAGCGGTTGACAGCAACGTCAGGGAGTCCAGAGACATCGGTAGGGGCCTCGGGAAGAGTTCTCTTTTTTGTTTAACAACCTGCCCACCCTGGAAACGGCTCAACTGGAGGTAGAGTCCAACAGCTAGAAGAGCACCGCACGTCGCGTGGTGTCCGGTGCGCCCCTGGCGACCCTTGAAAATCTAGAGGACCAAGTGCCTCCCACGTCCGGTTGTACTCATAACCGCATCAGGTCTCCAAGGTAAACAGCCTCTGGTCGATGGAACAATGTAGGCAAGGGAAGTTAGCAAAATGGATTCGTAACCTCGGAAAAATGATTGGCTCTGAGGGATGGCTATGGAGGTCCCAGCCCCAAACCCGTTGGCTATCAGCGGACTGCTCGAGCTGCTCCCGCGGCGAGAGCTGGTCGCTGCGTGTCGGCCGGGGGACAGACTTGAAACGGGCATTTCGGGGTCCCTTTTCCGGGCATCAAACAGTCGACTCAAAACTAGTACGGACAAGTGGAATCCAACTATTTAATTAAAACAAAGCATTGCGATGGTCCCTACAGATGCTGACGCAATGTGATTTCTGCCCAGTGCTCTAAATGTCAAAGTGAAGAAATTCAACCAAGTGCGGGTAAACGGCGGGAGTAACTATGACTCTCTTAAGGTAGCCAAATATCTCGTCATCTAATTAGTGACGCGCATGAATGGATTAATGAGATTCTCACTGTCCCTGTCTACTATCCAGCGAAACCACAGCGAAGGGAACGGACTTGGTAGAATCAGCGGAAAAAAAAGACCTTGTTGAACTTGACTCTAGTCTGACTTTGTGAAATGACTTGAGTGGTGTAAGATAAGTGGGAGTCGAAAACGGTGAAAGTGAAATACCACTACTTTTAACGTTATTTTACTTATTTTGTGAATCGGAGGCAGAGCAATGTCCCTTTTGTTGGACCCAAGGCCCGTAGCGCGGGCCGATTCGAGCGAAAGACATTGTCAGGTGGAGAGTGTTTGTATCCTCAATAAATTAAAGAACCGATATAATATGATTGATTGTATATGTATGCTTGATAAATTAAAGAACCAAATACCATTTTGTGAATTATTCATTGATAGTTTGAATACATGTTGTGTGGCTAATGACAGTGATCCTAGAAGAACTGCCTAGTTTGAAATGCTCTTAATTTATTGCTTTGTACGTGGTTGATAGGGCCGGCAAAATATATGAAATACGTACTCAAGTGATACAATGATAAGAAATCTGATGCGGCTCAGTCCCGAACATTTTTTGACCGCTGGATATTTAGCTTTTCAGCGAAGTCAAAACCATGGAGAACAGCGAAGGCTTCCAACTCTTCCACCTTATCCAACTTAATGCACTGTTGGGATCACGGATGATACCTCTCTCCGTCCCTAAGCCATTCGGGGTCAAAGCTCCCTCAACATTCAGTTTCATAAATGGTGCCATGGGGTGTGTCCGTTCCTTGTGCTCCATCTCAGGCTGCCAAGATTATGAGTTGTAGAAAGATTTATCACGATCCAATCCAAGCACATACTGGCAAGAGGCAAAACAGAAGCTTGACCCCGTAAACTTCGGAAACACATACACATACCTGACACTTGGACGCAAACCTCAAAACAAAATAGCAAAATATTTACTTAAATCTCATTGAAATCACACGTTTAAAAAAACTATATCAACTTAAAATATCTATGTGAGAACTCAACTCTCCAAAACATCAACTCGGAGCTTGGCTCCTCAAGTTCCCTAAAAACTAAAAGTAATAAACTATATAGACCCACAGACAAACACAACCCTATGTGACTGCAAATTTACATCCACCTGTGATCAAGCTTGCTTCCTTAAGAGTTGCTTGCTTAAAGATATCGTTGGCAAGCTTGAGATTTAGGTACAAATTGGTTAGGTTTTCTCGAAGCTGAAAAATGATATAACATCTGAGGTGAATCACGGGGACTTACTGAGCGAAACATATACCAAAAGGGTACTAGCACATCATATATTATATGTACATTAACAAAACATAACAATACACACTCATTACCATACGATGAATATGCACATTCAAGTCCAAAATCATCAATCATCAATCACCTTCATACTAAGCAAACAAGAGCCAGTGTATTCGAGGCTTCGAAGTTTCACCAAACCAAAATAGAGATCCAAGCTCCTATCATATATTAGGGTTAGTACATCAGTCATCAGTCATCCTAACCACATATCACTTATCAAAGCTGTCAGTGTATGCACCTTCTTGACTACATGTCACATACAGAAAACATCTGGGAATCGTTCTTCTTGATCACACGGCCAATTAGTTTTTCAGACTGGGTCCCAAGCAAAGGATAATCTCTCTAATATGGAAATGGCAATGCAAGATGTTGCAAAAATATGTCGTGTTTTTAGAAATACCGCTTTTTCTTGGTGCCGTAGGAACTTGAATGTAGATGCTGATTGTTTAGCTCAGCGTGGAAAAAGTAATCTCTTTGATATGGGATGGGTGGGGTCCCCCCTACTTACCTCCTTGATGTACCTTCATTTGATATCGAATAATACTAAGCTGATGCTTTTATCCCAAAAAAAAAAAAAAATCTATGTAGTACTACCATTATTAGTTTTTCCTTGACACGTAGTTCACTTTCTGCATATATCCAAATAAGGTAAATTTAAATTAAACAGTTATCTTTATATATAAAGAAATTAACCTATTCTATCAAAAAGAAAAAGAAAAAGAAAAAAACCTAAATTAAGCAGAATTTTTTTAAAGATAATACTGGATACAAGTTACAAAGACCACAGTACCACCCTGAATTTTTTTCCGTAAAAAATAAAAGAAACAAGACAACAAAGATGGAAACCCGAAAAAAATATATGCATCCAATTTCTTTCTCTTCAGAACCTACGTTTCATTGCGCTAGTTGCAATTTTTTGTGCAGCCTTTCGTCTTTTCACTTTTCAGCATCGGCTTTCACCATATCAGGATTTTCTGTAAAAATCAAGGAATAAGAGCCCCACAGTCAGATAGTCAATACTCAATCTATGGGAAATATCAAGTAAAGGGAAATTTAATCAAATCAAATAATAAATTAAAGCCACATAACCATTGTTAATCAATAATCCCAATATTATGGAAAAGAAAAAAAAATGTTGTTATGAAAAAGATACCCATAATTACCTATTGATGCCTTTATCATGAACTCCAGAAGTAGTTTTTTTTAAAAATCTATTTAACTAGTTTTCCTCACTTTTATGGATGTTTTTATTAGAGCTAGCTGTACTATTTCCGTTATCATGTATCAGTTATAAGTTAGTTATTCTTGTTACTCCTACTCACAGTATATAAGGGTAGGGTTTCATGTAATATTTACATAGAATATAGTAAAACAATATTCTTCTTTTCCTGATCTCTAAAGTCGTTAGACGTGATATGGTATAAGAGTAGATTTTGGCTCATTCCGCGTTTTACTTCTTCATTGTTCATTATGCGTTTTACTACTTTGTTTGATATTTGCCGATTTAGCAAATGGCTATTGTAGATAATTTCAACAATCTCTACAATCCGTACTTTCTTCATCCTTCAGATTCGCCTGGTTTGATACTGGTTTCTCAGAGTTTAACTGGAGATAATTACAGTTCATGGCGTCGTGCTATGAGGATGGCATTGCTAGCCAAGAACAAGCTAGGATTTGTGGATGGATCGATTATACCTCCCACAGAATTGGATGGAGAAAAGTTTTTGGTCTGGCAACGCAACGACACTATAGTTGCTTCTTGGCTGCTGAATTCTATTTCAAAGGAATTAATAGCTAGCGTCATATATTCATCTACGACTGCAGAAATCTGGAACGATCTTGAAGAGAGATTCAAACAGAAAAATGGTCCCATAATGTTCCAGATCAAGAAAGAGCTGGCAAATCTCGCTCAGGGATCTATGTCAGTAAGTCAATATTTTATGAAACTGAAAGGTTTATGGGAAGAATTGTTTGAATGTCATCCAGCTCATTCTTGCAACTATGGTGGAGTTAAACCTTTGGTTGAATATTTACAGTCAGAATATGTTTTATCTTTCCTTATGGGATTAAATGAATCTTTCTCTGCTATAAGGGGTTAAATCTTGTTGATGAATCCTATTCCTCAAATCAATTGCTTGTTCTTGGCTAGAAATGCCATCCTCATAGCACGACACCATGAACTGTAGTTATCTCCAGTTAAACTCTGAGAAACCAGTATCAAACCAGGCAAATCTGAAGGATGAAGAAAGTACGAATTGTAGAGATTGTTGGAATCATCTACAATAGCCATTTGCTAAATCGGCAAATATCAAACAAAGTAGTAAAACGGAGAATGAGAAGAAAAACAAAGAGAGGTTGGAGGATACAATACACAAGCCGATTATTCGCTTGCATACATAGTTTCCAAATCTAATCAGAGGCCGAATTCAAATTTTAAAGGAAAGTATGGCAAGAAGGATCGTCCTCTATGTTCTCATTGTGGAATTCTTGGACATTCAAGGGATAAATGCTATAAATTGCATGGTTATCCACCCAACTACAAAAAGAAACAAACAGCAGGCTCGGTTCATTTGGTTGCTGATAATACTACTAATAGTATGCCACAGTTTACTCCACAACAGCATCAGTTACTATTGCAGTTGCTCAAAAATTAGATATCACAAGCATCAGTTCCTCTCCTAGAGAATCATACTATAGTTGATCCAAACACTATGGGTAAAATTTTCTCATCCTTCCAATTTCATATTCCTCAAGATTCCTGGATCATAGATTCAAGAGCCACGACTCATTTCTTGTAATCTCAAACATTTTACTTATCATAAGTCATTGACTAATAAGTATGTTCTTTTACCAAACAAAGCCAACGTTCCTATTGCTGCTATAAGAACTATACAATTGAGTCCATATCTTTCCATATCTGATGTTCTTTATATATCATATTTTCAAGTCAACCTTATTTCAGTACATGCCTTATTACGTGACTCTTTATATGAAATTACTTTCCTTCCTAATTCTTTCATCATTCAGGATCACACATCTCAAAGGAGGATTGGCAAGGGTGAAGTAATGGAAGGGTTATACATTTTCAATCCACAAATAAAAGAGAAAGAAGGCTTCACTGATAAGAGGAATAATGACTCTGTTTTTTCTTCTGATAAGAGGAATAATGACTCTATTTTTTCTTCTGCATTTTTCAAATCAAATTCATCTTCTTGTAATGTTTTACTATCCAATTGTAAACCGGCCCATTTGTGGCATAATAGGTTAGGCCATTTATCAGACAAAGTATTAAAAGTTCTCAGTAATAAAATTCCATTTTCTTTTCCTTCATCTTTTTCATCACACTCTTGTCACAAATTTAGAAAACTGCCTTTCACTTCTTCACATATTTTATCTGTTTCTCCTTTTGATTTAATACATTGTGATATCTGGGGCCCATTTCATCAAGCAACTTATGATGGTAATAGATGGTTTTTAACAATTGTTGATGATGCATCTTGATTCACTTGGCTCTATCTGTTAAAGTCAAAATCTGATGCAGCTCAAGCCTTTAAGAATTTTTTTTCAATGGTAAAAACTCAGTTTGGGATTACTGACAAAGCCATGAGATCAGATAATGCAAAAGAACTACAACTAACTGAGTTTCTCCAAAATGAAGGAGTTCTACATCAGTTTTCTTGTGCTTATTGACCAGAACAAAATTCTGTTGTTTAAAGGAAACATCAATCTCTATTGAATATTGCCCGAGCTCTCAAGTTCTAGTCTAACATTCCAACTAGCTTCTGGGGAGAGTGTGTCAAGACTGCAGCGCATCTTCTCAATCGAATCCCTACAATTCCCCTTCAAGATAAATGTCCTTATCAAGTCATGTATAAGAAGGAACCAAATTACAATATCCTTAAAGTATTCGGGTGTTTATGCTATGTAGCAACCACTCCACCTGAAAGAAGCAAATTCAATCCTAGAGCAATCCCGACAGTTTTTGTGGGTTATCCAGCTAGCTATAAAGCTTTAAAAGTGTATAATATACAAACCAAAAAGTTTGTCATTTCCAGAGATATAGTCTTCCATGAAGATCAATTTCCCTTTAGTAATCTAGACATAGATCAGTCACCACCAGATTTATTTTTAGAAATAATGGTTCCTCTCCCTATTCCTGATCATGCACATCAGTCTCACCCAACTGATCATCTGAATCCATCAGATGTTTCTGCTCTTCATTCCACCAGAGAATTAAACAAACAATCTAGACCTTCAAGAACCATTCGGCCTCCAACGTACCTTCAAGATTACATTCATTGTGTTTCTACACCAATAACACAATATCCCATTCATAACCACATTTCACATTCAAGATTTTCTCAACCATATCAGAATTATGTCATGCAGATTTCTCAAACATAAGAGCCTCAGTATTATCATCAGGCAGTAAAATTTCCAGAATGGAGACAGGCGATGGCTAATGAGTTGAATGCAATGGAATCTAATTGCACGTGGTCTGTCGTACCACTTCCTCCAGGAAAACACCTGATTGGTTGTCAATGGGTATATAAAGTCAAGTATAAATCTGATGGCACTCTGGATAGATACAAAGCTCGTTTAGTAGCAAAAGGATATACACAGAAAGCTGGCATTGACTTCATGGATACCTTTTCTCCTATTGCCAAGATCACATCAGTCAGGATTCTCCTCTCCCTGGCAGCAATAAAACAATGGCACCTTGTGCAACTGGACATCAACAATGCATTCCTGAATGGTGATTTATTTGAGGAAGTCTACATGCAAATGCCATTGGGATATCTGAGTCAAGCCAAGAATATGGTTTGTAAATTACATAAGTCAATTTATGGAATTCGGTAGGCATCTAGGCAATGGTTTTCAAAGTTCTCTAGAGTCCTCATTTAGAATGGATTCAAACAGTCTACTAATGACTACTCTTTATTCACCATGGAGCATGGACAATCATTGGTTATTTTTCTTCTTTACATTAATGACATAATATTGGCAGGACCCAACTTCAGCCAAATTCACAAAATACAGCATTTGCTTCAATACATTTTCAAACTAAAAGTTATTGGTGATCTAAAATATTTTCTTGGTTTAAAAATTGTCAAATCCAACAAGGGAATTTACTTATCTCAACAAAAATATATGCTCTAGTTATTGGAAGATACTGTTTTTGCTGCTTCAAAACCACACTCTGTTCCCATGGATGTCAATCTAAAGTTAAATCACCCAGACGATGACTTGTTACAAGATCCATCAAAGTTTAGACGACTGATTGGTAGGCTGATGTATCTAATAGTATCTAGACTAGATATCTGTTACACTGTTCATAAACTCAGTTAATATATGACCAATCCACAGGATCCTCACTTACTTGCTGCTCATAACATACTGCAGTACCTTAAAAATTCACCTGGTCAAGGTATTTTATTCCCAGTAGCATCACACCTTCATTTGAGTGCATATGTTGATGCAGACTGGGAAAGTTGTCTCGATACTCGCAAATCCACTATGTTTTTTTTGCATTTTTTTTAGGAAATTCACTCATTACCTGGAAGTCAAAGAAACAACCCATTGTCTCCAGATCATCTGTAAAGGTAGAATACAAGGCTCTAGCATGTGTAGCCAGTGAGTTAATATGGCTCAAGCAACTGTATAAAGACTTTGGAGTTTGTATTCCATCCGTAAAAGTCTTTTGTGACAATCAGTCTGTTATTCTCCTTTCTTCCAATCCAACTCACCATGAGAGGTCCAAACACATCGATATTGATTGTCATTTCATCAAAGAACACGTCAACTCAGGCTTCCTCAAGCTCATCCATGTTAAAACTGAACATCAGTTAGCAGACTTGATGACCAAAGCTCTTTCCTCCAAGCGTTTTCATGCATTACTTCCCAAGTTGGGTGTCTTTGATTTATATCTCCCAACTTGAAGGGGGAGTATCAGAGCTCGCTGTACTATTTCCGTTATCATGTATCAGTTATAAGTTAGTTATTCTTGTTACTCCTACTCTCAGTATATAAGGGTAGGGTTTCATATAATATTTACGTGGAATATAGTAAAACAATATTCTTCTTTTCCTGATCTCTAAAGTCGTTAGACGTGATAGTTTTTCTCCCATAAAAAAAATTATGATTAGTTATAACAATTTCAATATCGCAACCACATCCAATATGTTCATGATTTCAAACAGTACAACTTTTTGTTTGGGTGATATATGTGTAAGTGGAGAAATGGATAACTGTTTTTTTGTCCTAGTATGAGTATTTCTATACCCTTTAAATATAAAGCTAATTTCATTTAGGGCAGTGAGATAGTATTTCTCTACAAGCATTTTTCTGCGAGATCGAACTTTAGCATTGCAAAAGTCCCTCAACTCTAAACCCAAAATTGCTTACCATATAGGTCACCAATATAGATGATACCCAAAAACAAAACTTATGGATAGATAACTATAGTTTTAAATTATAGTTAGGGTTGCAATAATTATAAAATTTCTATCAAAACTTGTCATAACGGTAATATTGCAAGCTCAATTGTGCAAGTAGACCGTAATTCAAAACTCTGCAAACAACAACACAACCAAAAGATACATACCAGGCGCGACATGATGTACTTTCATGCAGTTCTCTACTGATTGGGTTACATAGGAAAGCGTTCCCTGCCTACCTCTCTGAAGCCCCCAATAATCCTTACTAATGCCTTTCTGAAGGCACATTTCCAAGGTTTCTACAGATCTATCATGATTACCAGGTATGGCTTTGTGTTTCACCATGCCCTTATAGACAATTGGAATAAGCTATACAGGCATCATCTTTATATTCGTGTGTTTACCCCAGCAATCTATAAACGCTAACTTACTGCATATTTTCATGGCCCTTTCAAATCTCTGATATTCACCAAATGTAGCTTGGCCAATCACCATTAGCAATGTTGCAATCAACATCAATCTCGTGATCTTCTCCATTGGTTTCATGTTTTCTTCCGTTAATTTATTGTTTAGTCTTATGAATATACTTATAGCAACGCCCTTTATATCTCAAGAGCCATACAATGAATGAAAAATGTACCATATTAATAGTTTAAGTCTTGTGAATAGTGAAAATTTATTAACTTCCTAAATTTTTTATTCACAAAAATAATTTATGTTCTTTCTTGTTACATAATAGTATTTAAGTCTAATGTAATGATCTTCTATTTAAACTACTAATTTTATATAGGCCCTAATGAAATTTTGGATGGATAATTCTAGGAGGTTATCATGTTAATTAATCTTAGCAATTATGTCACGCCCCTACTTTAAGGGCACATGAAACACATATATCATGAACAGATATTTTCCATAAATATGCATAATTCAATCATTTATCATGGAAACAGATACATATAGATTCTCCCGTGCATATACCATATATAAACCAAGTTTATAAACATCAAAGTAATAGCAGAAGCAGAGATCCTACTTATGGCGTTCAGAGCATACTCTAGAGTACAAGTACATTATAAATCAAAATCTACGAGTCTTATAAACCAAAATAGGCTCACCCAAAGAGTACGACATTTAATTGATCACGTATCTGCAGGACAAAACTCTGTATTCTTATATGAAAAAAATGTAAGTATCGTGTAGTGAGTTTTACAATTCAATGAGTAGATAATGTTTTCTATGACCTTTTAGGTCAATATATGGATGTACTCATATTTCAACATTTATCAAATTGAAAATTATAGTTCAGAAGTACATCTATATGGAACCCACATTTCAAATATTCTCAGTTCAAATCACATTCAGATATTTGAAACCATATGTGATACAATATGATCGTTAATCAAATATTAATATGCATCAAAATATTTCTCATGAAAACATTAGGAGGACCCCATATCAGAACTATCATATTAGAGTTTAATCCCTTCCGTATTTTGTTGGTATAGGATTTACCTAAACTCAGCATCCTAGCTAAGGTTTGTCCTACTACCATTCAAGAGGACACGCGAAGGGACTTTAATATGGGCATTTCCTAAACACACAACAAGGGAGGCAAAATCACATATTATATAGTCGTTATCTAGCCTAAATAGGAGGCATCCCGCTCTCCTTCACATATCATATCCCGTGTGTTGGCCGTCACACGAGGCTAGCACCACCCCTACTAGCTGAGGTGTCAAGGTGCATCAGGGCTAACATCACCTGCTGTTAGCAAACAGTGTTTCCAATAGGATTCCTCCACATAAATTATCATATGCACATATGCCATATCATTCAAAACAAATCTTTCAGTATAATACAGAATTTCAGTTTCAGTATAGCTCATCTGTCATAAATTTCCCAATCAGAGTTTATCACATATACATGTCCTTTTTTAAGGAAATCTTATAACTTTATAGATCAATGCCACATGCATAAATATTCACTTTACCATATGATGAGAAATACATTTAGTATCACATATACAATGAGTTCAAAAATTCATTTTCAAAATCATACTCTTTCTGAACTATATACCAGATTGTAACAATTCAGATAATTTAATCTATTTCAGAGACATATAAAAGTATAAATAACTTGTAAACATAATCAATTATCCATTTAAAGTTTAAGAAAAGAAGAGGGTAAGTCATAGAAAGAATTATCTACTTACAAAGTAAGGCTCCAGATTGGATAGCCCCAAAATACATATTTTCAATTTAAATTTGATCAAATAAACCTCAAAAACGAGTCTAGAGGATCCCAAAACTTAACAATGACTCCATAATCGCGAAATTTGGCCTCCGAAAGATTGATCAACACTAGTCAACAATAGAGACTATTCACAGTCAGAATTACTATTTACCGTTAAAAATTACTATTCATACCAGTCGGATTTACTATTCACGACGCACAAAAAATTGTAAGATGGCTGAAAAATTTCATATCTTGAGGTTTATCTATCTCCTGAATCTATCTATGGTGTTAGATTTTCAATTTGAAGACTCTAAATAATAGTTTCAGAGTTTACTTTTTTCTAAGATTTTCTACTTCTGATCTGCGGCTGATTTAAAAAAGTATTCGGCCAATATCGTAGTACTCTTCGTCCTGAATCTAGTGTTACCATCGGTTTTGAGATCGGATGCTCGAAAGTACTCTAGATCTAGAGAGAGAGAAAAATACTATTCATTCATTGGTCTGAAACTCTCTCCGTCTCCTCTTTTTTTTTAATAATAATAGAGGGATCAATTAACAATTTGCTAATTGTTGGAGGATGTCCTTACAAATTTCGTTATTTACATTTTGACCACTAATTTACTCGACTGAATTTTTAGCTATACATGTCTTTATTTGTTTTAGAAACAGCCAATAGCGTAAAATAAATTCATTTCACACAAAAGTAAAGTCAGACAATAGTTATAATAATTGTAGTTTTAATTTCAGATCTAATAATAAAATATAAACATGGATAACTTCCCTATTGAATTAAGTCTCAAATAAAAATGTTAATAATTCACAAAATTAAATTTATACATTTTGGTACAAGGAAGTGAGTATCATATGTTTTAACTGATCATGTCTGGATATGAAATGAATACGCTTGGCATCATGATCTTCCTTTTTATATTGAAGATATTGTATGAAGAGAGAGTGAGAGTGAAGAATAAAATTCACCTATTAAGACTTCATATACTTATGGTCATGAAAGTGTCTCTGGAGTCATAGCTTTTGAACATTTGGCGTCATGACCAATGCTTCATAGATTGCAATTATTCATTATCAAACATAAGTTGTGACTGTCTATTTGGAAATAGATGCCAAATGAATCCAATTTCTTCATCAATCAAGGATAAATATAAATTTATTTATCCTAATAGAAAGTGCTTGGAGAGCTTTCTCTTCATGATACGGCAAAATATTTCATCATATCAGGATTTTGTGACCAATTAAAAATGAACTCTCCTGAAATTAACTAATCGAGAAAAAGTAGAGCAAACTATTTGAAATGTTTGCAAAGTAGTGAAATGCGAGTAAACTCTTGAGTGCTTGCATTCCCCTTACAAATTCCAATCAAATGATGAATTAAACATCACTTGAATGATTAGGAAGATCCCAAATAAGGACCACCACAAGATGCAATGACCCCGGCCCCCGGGGGGGGGGGGAGAGGATGTGTATCGTGATTCAAGCAATAAACCTTCAAATTAGAAATAGTAGTAGGTAAACATAAGATCTTGCACTTATTTACCTTTACCTATACCCCAATTGCAGTTTTTTTCTGATTAAAAAAATATTGCAATATCCCCTCTCAATTTATATATCCCATTGCAATAAGCATTTGGTTGTCCAAATCAAAATTGAGGTTTGACATTTCAAAAGTCACATACAATACCATCATCGTATCTCTCCTCCTACTTGTTTATCCCCTTCAATTTATTTTTGCTAATTATGTTGTCATTCATTCCCTTCCCCCAATTATAGTAGATTTCTTGGGTTGGCTGGATAGTACACAAATCGCTTATAGTGTGCGTGACTTTGGAAACATAAGGCTTAAATGTCTGATTTGTTGAGAGGAGTGTTCATGGCAACGTGACATATAAATTAGAGAAAACACTTTGGGAACATCAGACTTAATGTCTAATTTGTGTAGAGGGGTGTTATAGCAATGTGAT